>CAHIKZ030004566.1:247500-320000 GCA_903632075.3 Acanthosepion pharaonis | reverse complement strand
TAAGAAGACAAATTCACTACATTTTTTGTAGCATTTGGTTCAACCATACAGCCAAATCTCTTGGAGATAAGTTGTTTCAACTTATTCTGAAAACTGCTAGCCATCTTAGAACGACAACGTGCAGATATCAAACAAACGTAACGGGCAAAGCGGATTCTATCAAAATAGAATAAATAATTACCTGCCTCACGCCATAACAGATGATATCTTCCTTGTAGGCCCAAATCCTGGTTAGAAAATTGTAAGAGAAAATCCTTAATAAAGGCTCTCTCTATACTCCAACCAGACACCAACTTAGCCCTCCTAATCCGAAAGGAAATAAAAGACGGGCAAACCCGGTGCTGAAGACAAGAATGTAAAAAATTAGTCTTAACCTTCAATATTTCAATTTTTCAATTTTTTTTTCCTTCCTTCCCTGTCCATTCATTCATGTCACCCATGGCAGACTTTTTTCTTTTCCTCATAATCTAAATTCCCCGTTAACAGTTCTGACGAGAGGGGACGAAACCGGTCGACTGGTGTGTGTTTTATTTTAAACTTATCATGGCCTGCAATACAACATTTCTAGTTTTTAATGCCTTAATACGCTTTTGTACCGTTTCAAACCTATTTAAATATATATATATATATATATACACTATACAAATATATAGCTGCATATATATGTGTATATATAAATATAATATATATATATATATATATATATATATATATATATATATATATATATATATATATCTTGTCTGGACAACGGTTATATAAAAAAGTGCTCAATACACAGTTCAAAAAACAGCTATTTAATATTTAAAATAATAATGCAATAACCCTGACTGCTACTTCGGTTTCCACCGATAAATGTTTTCTTCAGGCAGTGAAAAGGCCAACTGTTTTACTAGACATTATTTATATACATGTGAACACAAAGAGATGAAAAAAAGTTAGAGTCGAGGAAAATGTAGGATGTACGAAAAAGAGAAGAAGAAAGAAGGAGGGGAATTCGAATTTGGTACTCTCATTTAGGTTCATATTTTTATAATAAATATTTCTTTGCGTGTATTCAAGCTGCCACTATCTGTGACCTTTCATTTATCAGGCTGTCTCACTCTGGATATTTCAAAGTAAGTTTACTTTTCTTTCAGGCACAATCTAGAAAAACAAATATTGAAAAAAATCACATTCTAAGATTGCTTTATAAACCCTTCCCAAAACTTCTAAGATGCATAGAATTTTTAACAGAAATACCGTGAAAATAAGTTATCCTTGTACTGTTAACTTAGAAAATATAATTAAAAAATATAATTCTAAAAATGTATATAAAAATGGCGTGTAGAATGACGATATAACTGATCACACGTGTAATTGTAGAAAGAAGATTATGTTGTCTAAATGGGGCATGTGAAACTGAATGGGCAGTCTACAAGACATATGTGGAAGGAGAAGGTCAAAATAAAGTATATTCCGTGTGCAGAGAAGGGAGCTATAAGAAATTATGGTGCAACCATCATCTTTTAGGTTGTAAACTTACAGACATTGTAAAAAAAAACAAAAAAACTGGCTAGCCATGGCGGGGATCTAAAATTAAAATATGCTAAAAGAGCAAATTAATATTGGAGGATTTTCAAGAAAGCCAAGGCATATAGCATTGGTAATGTCAGGTGTACATTTTGTATTTTTTCCACTCCTTCTTCCTTTTGTTCCCCTCTCATAATTTTCTCTACTCTGACTATACCTTTTTTCTCCAATTGCATTTCCGTGTGGAAAATAATGCCTATTAAAACAATTGACATTTTCACTGTCTGAAGAAAACATTTATTGTTGGAAACCTTGGTAGCAGAAAGCGTTAATATTAAATAACTTTGCCCTTTCGATATTTTGTACGGAGCTTTGAACACTTTTGTAATATAATCGTTACCCAAACAATATTTACATTCTTCTTTATAACAACAAATACTGGCTTGAAGTAATGGCGTATCTAGACACATTGAAGAGCTGTGATGCATCGAAAGAGTCTCTCTATGGATGACTATATACCCGACGTTTCGGCGGTTGAGCACTTTGGACGAAAGGGTATTTGACGGCTGCTGCTGCTATAATGCTAAGCTTTCCTTAACGAATGGAGAACGCTGGAGGCTGATAATGCTTATATCACGCATATAATGCGTTACAAATTTCCTTTCGCCATAGCGAGATAGCAAGATAACCGATAGCATAGGAGTAAGTGACTTCGATCCCGGCATGATGCAATCACGTGTCTAGCTACATTGAAGATCTCTGATACACTGAAACTGTTTGTCTTTGAATATATATATATATATATATATATATATATATATATATATATATATATATATATATATATATCCTCAATCCAAGCCGCTATCCATTACTCCACCGTGCCTCCAGTCGAATCCATTACATTCACTTACGTGCTAATACCCTTGGGAAAGGTATGAATCCTCTTCCTCTCCCTCCAGCTATGGGTAAAATAGCAGGACAGACTGGGTTCTATAGCCTTGGATTGCAACTGGTCTGGGAGAAGAACAACTCTGAATTCAAAACCCGCGGAGGGTCGTTTGGGAACCTCGTTGCATTCGGTGCACCAGGTCTCTGTATTCGTCCCTGCAAAAAGTGTGGATGGTCCTGCACGAGGCCTTTTCCACTATAATCAAATCTCATGTGCCGGTGTCTGGCTGTCGGTTTCCTGAAACTGATCTGTTTGACCTCATACGTCGAATATATATATACGGTAGATTATATTATATATATATATATATATATATATACAAATTACATATAATGAGAATCCAAAGTTACTTTTTCGAATAGCTATTTCGACCCACAAGACCTTATTCACTCAGAGAAATGAACAAATAAAAACTCATTATATGTATCAGTTATAATATTTTATATATTATTTGTATTCACTTGGGTTATTTACCTATATATATATATATATATCTATATATATCTATCTATATATATCTATATATATATATGGTTTAATTGTATGCATACACACATTCATATATATATATATATATATATATATATATATATATATATATATATATATGTCTATATTTCTGAGATGAGGTATTATGTACATTATTTACATTATTCGGACCATTGTACTAATCTTTGTCGCCATATTTATTACAATGTTTCATCCGTTGTACTCTCCGGCCTTCTTCAGATGGTTGGAATGTCGAACTGAAACCTTTATTTCGCTCACTGGGGTAAACTGTTCTAGTTCCACGTGCCATGTTTTTTAATGGATGTCAGTTATCAGTTATCTCCTGTTAATTTCCATCTGACAGTTCTCCACTGCCTTAACCGGGTATTGAACTCACACTCTTTGGGTCCTGTCCCTGGATCTAACCAACTCCTTTATCCACTGTGTCATTAGGCCGGAGCGTACAACGGCCGAAACTTTGTAATAAATATAGCGACAAAGTTGAGGACAATAGTCCGAATAATATAAATAATAAGTAATATATATATATATATATATATATATATATATATATATATATATATATATATATATATAGATAGATAGATAGATAGACAGATATAAATTATATATTGAGAAGCCTCAAGAAGACTAATGAACAAAAGAGAGGCATTTTAATAAACAACACACAAAACATGTTGTTTGTTCACCGTAACAAAATTTACCACAATTTTGAAATAAAAATGTTATTCTAATTAGAAAAAAAAGTAGATAATTCATTAAGACGAAAATGTCTAGTATGTTCTTTAATCGCTACTTTCGCCAGAGTAGATTTACATCAGTGTTGTTAAAACTTATCACCATTCATGGTAGATTTTCTTAGATCACAGTGTGGGTTATCTAAACAAAAAAAGACGATAGGATATAAAAGAAACGGAATATGGCTGAATTTGTCTAGATTGAAAAATTATTTTTAAAAGATGTTTTAAAACAGAAAAAATGAAACTCTATCGTCCCTCGTTCTTTCGCATCTGTTGTCACAAAACTTCAAGAAACCCTGTCCGATGAAGTCCTAACATCACTTTTAAACATCACCATGTTGTCTTAAAATTACCTCAATATACATATGTATATGTAAATATATATATATATATATATATATATATATATATATATAGATAGATAGATAGATAGATAGATAGATAGATATCCGTGTGTGTTTGTTTGTGTGTGACTTTTAGACATATAAAAAGTACTTTGAAAAATAAAAATGAAAATAAAAGAAAAGAAGATATTAACGGTGCCTTACTTAATGGATTTAATATCGACATTAAGATGTTGATCAGAAAATTTGAGAGGATTAAATTAAATTAATAGACATAATATATTCAGATAATTCAACAGAGCATGTTAAATATATATATATATATATATATATATATATATATTATAAATGCTAATTACATACACGCCACTGCACCAGGAATTCAGGTGACTATGCAATAAAGATGTGCGATGCTCTTTCAACCATAAATAAGAATATAAAAAGATTTATGCAAATCTATATTTCCAGACAAAGAATGCACAATTGCATGCATCGTTTAAAAAAGTTATGTCGAAAAAAAAATGTAGAAAAAAATGTGCACTTTACTGACCTCATATTAAAGTAAGTATTTTCATATTCTTTGATTTTAAGATTGTCTGTTGTTATTCAACGTCAAGCGCTCAGAAAATGTAATAAAATAAATATTTGTAATATAAAAATAAGCCTTCTATTAAGTCTAAACAGTAATATTGAAAATCTATTTATTTTTAAAAACATATTTTTTATCCATATAAACACACCGAAACAAACATACACACCAACCCACTCACACGCGCGCGCACACACACACACACGCACACACGTGTGTGTGTGTGTGTGTTTAAAGATAGTATATAATCAATAGCGTGTGCTATAATCAATTATGTACACTAGAAAATACCACGGAAGATATCTGCACAGGTGTTTGCATGAGTATATTTGCTGTTTATTTAGCAAGATACACACACACACACATATGTACATATATATATATATATATATATATATATATATATATATATATATATATATATATGTGTGTGTGTGTGTGTGTTTGTATATATATATATATATATATATATATATATATATATATATATAGGATGGGCAAATATTTTATATAACTTTAATATGGCGCATGCAACTTGTTTGTTATTTATGTTATCGACCGAACAATATACTGGGCTTAGTTGAGCACCTTCTGTGAGAAAAAGTTACTATGATGCAATTCACCCCGCCAGAAATTTATAAACGTAAGGCTGGTATTCTCGCCGAAAGCTACAATACGAACATTTCAAAGTGTCTGGGTGTCCATCTGAAGAATGCAGATGATTCGGAAAGAATTGCATGAGTCTTATGGTAATTACAAATTTGCTTGAAATGATCACTAATGATGGCGAGGTTATGCTTCCATTCATCTTCCTACAGGGCCTCACACTCAACACAGAGGCCTACCACAAGCGCTTTAAGGCGATAGTGTTGCACTAGTTCAAGAGAGTGTCTGCTGGAAAAACCTGTGCCTGGCAATAGGAATATGCTCCATGACAAAGCAGAAGAACCAAGATGTGGCTGTCAGACAATTTCTGCGAAGACATCAAACCTTACACCATACACTTAAACCCCCCCAGAGTGCAACATCCTTGATTATTATGTGGGAGGCGCAGTTGTAAAAGAGACCAATAACAACCTTTGTAACACGATAAATTAACTATAGTCAATGATTATGGAAGTATTCATCAACTTAATCAAGGTGACCTCCCAAAAGAAATGGAAGTGATTCTGAAAGCCGTGGCTGAAGCCAATGGCGATTAAATTGAATAAATTTATTGTGTATTGTTTCAAGATGTTTTTGTGTATCTTTGGTTAATATATCTGTTAAATTGAGATGCCATTGATTTTTAAGTTTTGCGTAATTTAAACGACAATTTATACAATACAGCATATATATATATATATATATATATATATATATATATATATATATATATATATATATATATATATATATGAAAATTTCTCCGATTTAACCAGTGGAGAAGACAATATTTATGAATAAAATGACAATAGGAAAACTGGTAATTGCTGACGCGTTTCGTCCAATGTGGACTTCATCAAAGCAAAATACGAAAATGAAATTAAATGAACAAAGTAACTAATAAAAACAAAAAAACAGAATGTACCTAACAACTGGAATGTAGAGAAACGTTATTTTCATATTTTTTAACTGAAAAATAACGTCAGTGATTGTCACGTGTGGAGAATATTGTCATTATATCTGTGTTGATGTATTCAATCATTTTCTTTTGATTTTATGAATCCGTTGTGCATATTTGTTTGTAAGAGCATTAATTTTGTTAAGAGAGGTGAAATTGGGAAAAAGCCTGGGCGTAGATTAATATTTGGGTAATTTTCTATAGCGGCACTCTCCAGAATTTTCCTTCTGAGTGAGATATTTTCCTTTTATTATGAGTGTAGCATTTTTAAAATCAAAATTATGGTTGAATTTATTTCTATGTATGACTATTGCATTAGCTAAGTTGTTTTTTGTGAGGTCTCTTTTGTGCTCATAATTTTACTTGTTTCTCCAATATAATGGCGTTATTTTTCAGTTAAAAAAATATGAAAATAACGTTTCTCTACATTCCAGTTGCTAGGTACATTCTGTTTTTGTTTTTATTAGTTACTTTGTTCATTTAAATTTCATTGTCGTATTTTGCTTTGATAAAGTCCACATTGGACGAAACGCGTCAGCAATTACCAGTTTTCCTGTTGTCATTTTTATTCATATATATATATATATATATATATATATATATATATATATATATATATATATAGAGAGAGAGAGAGAGAGAGAGAGAGAGAGAGAGAGGATGGAGATATATATATAGATATAGATATCTTTAATTTTTCAGATCTATCTATCTAAGTGGTTGTGCTACGATGCTACTTAAACTAAAGGGTTCTGACATTAAATAATAATATAGATTATCATGTGGAGTCCTTCAACTTCAGTTCGTGCCATATATTCGATTTTGCGAATGAAACATTTTCATGTCACGTATTAATACACAGACTTTCTACAGATGCTTGTGGGTGTTCTATTTGAGGCTTTATCCATCATCAGTTTTCGGTTATGCTCCTTAATAATATTCCCCATGCAGTGCATCGCGTTGTAAGTAGTATTTACCGGATCCCTGTTGATATTTCTGTAAACATAACAGAAAACACACAAACTTTTGTGTGTGCATGCATTGTATATATATATATATATATATATATATATATATATATATATATATATATATATATATATATATATATGTATGTAATAAAATATAAATTATTATAATAAGAAGAAAGAACAGTGAGATTTATAATCCACAGTTCTTTTTAGCATTTATTTTCAAAACAATTGCTCGATACATAATAGGGCATTATATATATATATATATATATATATATATATATATAGATAGATAGATAGATAGATAGATAGATAGATAGATAGAGAGAGAGAGTGGGGGGTGCAAAATGCCAATCACAACATTGATGATCGCCGACCATCTGACAATTTCTCCTCTGGTCTATATAAAAATTATAGTCGTAATCGAGCTTC
The DNA here is from genome assembly GCA_903632075.3 of Acanthosepion pharaonis. Lineage (NCBI taxonomy): Eukaryota > Metazoa > Mollusca > Cephalopoda > Sepiida > Sepiidae > Acanthosepion > Acanthosepion pharaonis. The sequence goes on along the minus strand of CAHIKZ030004566.1, from coordinate 312,344 downwards.
GTATAGCAACATGGAAATGCTTGCAGCTCGACAATTTGTGTCATTTATGGAAAAAGGCACTAAATTTAGAGGACAACAAAGAATAACTGGAGTAATATTTAGGCTTAATATTGAATGGTATTAATGATGAATTCCATCAATTTTCAAGATGGTGTAAAAATAAATACGCAGATTTATTACACGTTTTTAGACTAGATGCATTTTGTGGGCATGCTTATCAATGAAGAATCTTGAAGCTGATACGCTTGTTCCTACAAAAAGTAATCCTACAATGATGTCTATTGCCTACTTTGCCAGAAATAATTCAAAACAGAAGGTGAATTTCACCTACTCTTTTCAGAAATAAGCGATACATCTGAAAACCTGTGTTCGATCTTTAAAAAATGTATATAATATATTATTTACACTATTCAAATGATTGTCCTCATCTTTGACGACATATTTTTACAACGTTTCGGCCGTTTTATGCTCCGGCCTTCTTCAGGTGGTTGGATTGTCGAACTGAACCTTTTATTTCGCTCACTGGAGTAGGTGACTATCATACTGATTACAAATAGGATAATTTGGAAATTCATAAAACATGTAGCCCACAAATTCCTATCATATATATATATATATATATATATATATATATATATATATATATAGCAAAAATATTGGTAGTTCATAAATACTGTCAGTCAGTAGAAGTCTAAAAGAAAAGACTTTTATGGCAAACATTCTCTGCAATAAAGTGCTCGGTTTCAATGATAGACCCTTAATAGTATTAATACAAATATAAAATTTGTTGTCTAGCTCAATAACAGCGTAAGACAACTTAGCTTCAACAAGGTTATTTTTGTTTTTTTATTGAATTATCTTCTATCATAAGAGATTACATGATGTAAAAGCGTTTAACTATTGAATCACCAATTATTCGCACATGATTTATGATCAAATCCTTTTTATAATTACCAATTTAGCAGCCATTGTAATATTTTTAGTGAATTAAGATTAGCATATGAAAAAAAAAATCCCTAGTATCTCCTACACGAGAAACCCAAGTTGTGGTTCTAGGCGATGTAAGGTATTCTGAATTTGAAATTATGTAACATAGATTGTAGCAAAAGACAGGCATATACAACTCTCATAAGACAGAGACATTTACTTACAAGTGGAGAAATTAACGTCTAATGAGATATCAGTGCGAGAGATGAGAATTTAATGAAGCGCATTGCTATACGCTTCCCATGAATATCTTGTAAGTAGATATATGCCGCTCTGTTTCAAAATGGTACACATAGCAATCTTCTGACAATATCACTTCTTCTGAAATTTGACTTTGCTCTGAAATCATTCAAACCAGCTCAATACAAATATGAAAACTTCGGGCTAAGCAACCTAAAATCAGAAGAGGTGAAGATTGACGCACAGTTATAAGATTAATATATTTGTCAGTGTTTGTATTTATAAACGAAATATTACAAGACCGCTTGAGCAGACAATTGATGAAAGTATACAAATCAGATTAAGACAAAAAAAAAACAACTAAGCCGGATTATGGAGTGCGATATATTCAAATCTGTAACCCCTGATCTCCATTTCATGCTACCAGGAACAACGGGAAATGTGCCAAGGTATGTGGAACTAATACAGGAGAAACTAGATCTGCAGATGTATATTCCTATTTATGTAGGGAATCAATGCCAGGTCTTTCAGATTTTTATAAAATGGATCAAAATGAGAAAAGTTAATTGGCATTGGAAGCGCTCAGATCAGAATACAATTGAAAATTTATGCGAAAATGTCAAAAACAAACTTGCTGAAAAACAACTTTTAATTATCAAACCACTAGGAATGTCTACTATAGTAGTTTGGATAAAATAAATCTCAAAATACCCCAACGCATCCAAGCAGCAAAGAATGACAAACGAGATACTGACCGCTGGGGTATTTTAATTTAAATGATTAGAGAATACCGTTATATACAAATCTCAATTTAAATTGGGTCAGTCCCTCAGAAATTGCGTGACATTGTGTCGTTTTATCTTTATGATAGTCAAATCAAAATGTTGTCTTAGACTTTCTTTATTGTTAAAAAATAACATAGTTGAATTTTATGATGATAGAGAAGGCCACAACAAGCTATCAAAACGATTTGGAGTGCATGTCGCTTATGTGCGTCTAGTTATTTATCAATTGAAGGGCTTTGGTATGACGGCATCGCAATCAAGAATTGGCCGCCCGCAAAGGATAAGCGCAAGCGCAAGTAAACATCTAATTTGGCTATTCCAGGCGAATCATGCTGAGATGCCTGCTGTTCTTCAAGGCTTTCTGGTCAGTGTCTTAATCAATATGCATAGGTCTATAGTGCGACGAAATCTGAATAATTGCGTCCTTCATGGCAGAATGCGTAGACAAAAGCCACTGCTTACGAAAAGCACAAACAACTTCGACCTTACTAGGACAAGGCCCATATTAATAATCTAGAAACGTTCTGAGAAAATATTTTTTGGTTGGATTAGACGAAACTAGAGCTTTTAGTGAGGAACGATAGGCGGTATGTCTAGCTAGCTCCTAATATGACCTTTGAAGAGAAGAATTTTGTGCCAACAGTTAAACATGGCGGTGGCAACAATAAAATTTGCTGCAGCTGGAACAGTCAAAATAGTACGCATTGACGGCACAATGGACTTTGCAAGATACCATGAAATTTTGAATAAGTTGAGACTCGATTAGAAAGTTAGATTTAGGTCGGGGATGGATTTTACAACAGGGCAATAATCCAAAACTACAAAGCAAATCCATAAAATAATGGGTTTGTACAAAGAAATTCCAAGTCTTGGAATCGCCTAGTCAAAATCCTGAAGAAGGGTTAGACATTGGCGTTCACTTCTTCCAGAAACATCTAAAAAAAGTTATAAAGAAATACTGATTGACATCGTGATGTCAAAAATGGGTGTCAATAAATATTAAATGTAAAGGTGCACTGAATTTTGCACATCTTAAATTTTAATTAATATTTTGATTCCAGCTTTAAATCTGTTTGAAATTGTTTCGAATTCGTTTATTAAAGTTTTTATTAATTAATATATAGTTTAATTAGGACTGTTCATTTATTGGAATACAGAGCCTTTTTAATATCATATTAGGTGTACACTTACATTTGAACCTCTCTCTATCTCTTTCTGTCTCTCTCTCTCTCTCTCTCTCTCTCTCTCCCTATATATATATATATATATATATATATATATATATATATATATATTTGTGTACGAACCCTCGCTCATAAATGTACCTATATTTACCCATTTGGTTATATATATATATATATATATATATATATATATATATATATATATATATATATATATATATATATATATATATATATATATATATATATATATATATATATATATATTCCATTGAAAGTAGAAGACAAAACCCCTGAACTATGTAAAGTCTTTCACCTATCTTGGTAGCGAAGTCAATTACAGTGGAACAATAGATGATGAAATCATGCATCGGATTGCTAAGGCTACCAGTGCTTTCGGCAAACTTCGCCATCGCTTGTGGAATTAGCGGGGTATTCGACTGGATACGAAAATTCCGGTTTACAGAGCTGTTGTACTTGCCATCCTTTTGTATGGCTCAGCGTCGTGGACTCCATAAAGTTACCATATACGCCAGCTAGATGTTTACCATAAAAGCTCTCTGCGTGCAATCTGTGGAGTTAAGCTTCAAGATACGATATCTAACGTAGACCTGTTTAACTGGTGTAATAATGGAGGAATCCAGACTTTTATAATACAGTCTCAGTTACGGTGGACTGGACATGTCTTTGGAATGTCTGGTGACAAGATACACAAGATCCTAATGTACAGCCAGTTAGATCATGGCTACAATAATGTAGGACAACTACGGCTAAGATACAAAGACAAGCTGAAAGCAACATGTCAGCTGTCAATATACCACATAACGCCCTTGAGCGCTTAGCCTTGGAGCGGGCAGAATGGAGATCAAATTGTTTTATTGAACTCAGCAATTTTCAATCTGCTTGTCTGAATCATCTTCAAGAAGCGAGAGCAATATCTAAAAGGTCAGACAATCTAACAGTGATCTCATCTCGCAAGACTCACACTCGGATCATAAATGCCGCTTAAGATTATCGCACAATATTTCATAAGTGAATCAATAATCTGTCAAATCCTTATACGACGAAACCGACGAGAGAGTACATTATATTATATATATATATATATATATATATATATATATATATATATATATATATATATATATATATATATAAAGAATCTGTCTTTTTATATATCAAGAAGAATTTTAAGGAAAAAATGACGTTTCGCACTTTGGGAATACATCGGATTATAAGAGATGTTGAAAATTTTCAATTTTTAAACATATGTTTTGTGTGTATGATTTTGCCAATTTCATACCATTTGTCTTGTTTGTTTTTGTTCATATTTCCATCATTTTTCTTATTAAGTATTATGTTATGAGAACATCTGTCTAAATGTTGTAAGAAATTGGACGTAAATTCACTTCGAATTATCTAGCGATTAAAGCCCTTTTTAATCATTTTCATCTTAGTAATTTAGTTTACCTTTCATTTAGAGTAGCAATTTTTTAAGTAAAAATTAGAGTTAGTCCGATTACAGTGAGAAACTAATGCATTAAATGTGTTGGTTTATAGTTTATATATTTTGTGTTTATAATATTTTTAATTAAAGTGCATTCATTTTCTTCTATGTATTTACATTTGACAGCATAAAGTTTTCCTTCGTAAAGTTTTAGCTCTATGTTATGTTTTCCATTAATTAAGTCTTTTAGAATTATAGAAATAGTTGTAACAAATTTTCTACTGAGCTTAGATGAATTTTCGTCAATAATTTGTTGTGATACTGTTGGTGGATAGAATAGTATATTTTGATTCGTTTCGGTTTGACAAGAAGTTCAATGTTTCCATTTTTTCGTGATGAATATGAGATACGTAGAGTACTGTATGTGCTTAAATATGTTTTCTATGTATTTCTCCTCTTTATGTAAATGGTGAGTGCTACATATTTTGAGTGGTCTTGAATAGATGTTTTATTCCGAAAATTATTTTGCTCTTTTGAGGAGAAATAGATATTTACGAGATCATTTTTATTAGTTGATTTGTGATGGACTATAGGTTTTAAGCTATTGTTTCTTAATACTATATACATTACATTTCAGCAGAGATGGAGATGGAATTATTGTCTTTTGGCCTAGAGACCGAGATACCCTACTAAATAATGATATAGGTCGTAGACTTTGGATGATAATCCAACAGAATTTGGAAATATATCAAATAATCTGGCTAATTTGTGTCCTTGTCTTTCCTCAGCATTAACCATAACCTAACAAAAATAATTTTATCACATAGGAACAAAATCTATATTATCTTTTCAGAACTTTACTTCCATTATAAAACAAAGGCCGAGAGGTTTAACATGAAATTCGTTTCCTTTCGGTAATGTAAAATGTGTTGTTCCGTAATTATTTTTTTCTGAAAACATCGAATAACTGGTGAAATATATCAAAATAATTTTCCAAAACTTACGTACTTTCTATACTAAGATGTATGTATTGCACTTGACGTTGAGTTATCGTTAGTGAACTTACAACTAAAACTTTTATATTACAGTGAATTATGTCTTCAGCAGAATGTCTATTAAATAAACTTAGTGCCACAGTAGTCTAAATCCAATTCATATCGGTATAAAAATGTATTTTCCTGCTTATATAAAAATGAAATATTTGAACGTCATTGATTAATACAAACAAAACTATATTTCGGATTATCTATCTTTCTATCTATCTATCTATCTATCTATCTATCTATCTATCTATCTATCTATGTATACATGTGTGTGAGATTGTGTGCGCGTGTCTATGGACACAAGATTTACAAAATGCTCATTTCTTACTATGTGTAATGACATGAATTTATTTGCGAACAAATATATAGAGACTGAAAGTAAAAAAGAACACAGACTGTCAGAAATGAATATTTACTGACGTGCCTCTGCATATATACGCATGCGCAGATTAATTTACTTTTCGGTTCTGAGTCTATTAATTCTTTTACCTGTGTAGGTATATATTTTTTATTTACGATTTTATATTTTGTTCTGTCTGCTCGGATTTTGGCTCTTTTCCTTTCGTCTTTTTCTGGTTTCATGTCTGCGGGGAAAAATGAAACAGATTAAATGAATAAAAAGTTAATAAAAAGAAGGAAATAATGCGTGGCATTTTCGTTGCGTAGTTCAGATTTGTAAGAAAGACAAATACGCTGTCTGTTCTATACAAAATATCATAGCACGATCGCTTCAATTGGAAACGGACAAATGAAAAATCTGAAGATCAGCGATAGAAATTTTTGTTTTCACAGGGATTGTACGAGAACTTTTGATGTTCCTATCACATGCGATAAAAAATAACCGTATATTTTGATATGATATAAGCTTAATTTAATGAAGGTAAAAAAACTGCAGAATTCACCTAGCACCCAATTAAACCTCATTTACTTACAAGTATAGGATTACTTCTATTTGAGCCATGGATAACGATTGGCTGATATTTGAATACCCATGGCGTCTAAAGAATTACTAAGCTCTGATTATTTTGACACAAAATATACATTAATGACTTCTGAGTGACGAGAACATATCAACAAAGTGTGTTCCAATAACTTGGACAGAATTTAAATGTGAATTAAGTTTAAGCGTCTAATGAATTTTTTCTTTTTCTTTCAGATTTGGCGGATATTTGGGCGATATTATTTTTCACACATAATTAGCATGACTTAAATAATATGATCTAATAGTGAAATAAATAAATTTTCACCAATATTACTGATTTATTTACTGCTGACTTTGATCCGTCTTAATGGAACACCCACATATATAATCCGTCTTAATGAAACACCCTTATATATAATCCGTCTTAATAAGAGACACTTATATATACTCCGTCTTAATGAACCACCCTTATATATACTCCGTCTTAATGAACCACCCTTATATATAATCCGTATTAATGAACAACCATTATATATAATCCATCTTAATGAAACAACCTTTATAAATCCTGTTTCAGACTGTTGTAAAGGTGATGAATATAATCGATATTAAACAGTATAATAATACCTCAAGAACCTATAAATGCAGTAAACCGGAGAGAAAACGAGTTCAGCAAATATAAAAAATGGCAAGAGCAGTAATATAAGCATGTGCCTTCTCACTAGACATATTCCGTGTATGTTTGGCGATACTGACAGAATTGGAAGTTCTAATAGGATTCATTATTATTGGGCATAGCAAAGAAAATATGCAGATGAAACAGTTTAGATAACTGGCCCGAAAACAATTCTACTAACACTACTATAGAAAGTGTTGAAGAAAAGCGAAAAGGAATGACTAAATATCAAATGCAAGACATGATGCACGGTTGTGAAACCAAAGTACGAGCTACAAATCCAAGATGCCAAAATCAAACAAGTACAAATATATATATATATATATATATATATATATATATATATATATATATATATATATATTGTGTGTATTTAGGCAGAATATTTTCATTTATACACGTTTCATTAAACAATATAGACAAGTATTGTCTATTTATTTTATGTAAATTTTTTTCGTAACATCTGATAAGTTTAATAACATTATCGTTGAACGAAGAAAGAAATTCACAATATTGATCCATATTTTTTTAATATAATCTAAGCTTTCGGCTTACTTAAGCCATTATCAAAGATGTCAATTACAACATATTAAACAATATACGGACACGACAGTGATGATAGTCTGTCATTGTTTACATAGATGATTTCTAAGCAACGATAAACACATGTATATATGACGCTAGAAGCGAAAATCGCACCGCATCTCATGACGTCACATATGACCACACGAGAGTGAATTGGAGAATGAAGTATGGAAAGCCGTTGGTATAAACCAATGGCTTCTGTTACCAATTATAGACATTTAAGAATATTTGTAGAGATGACATAATTGATTTTGTTTAGGTTGGGTTTCAACTGTTTGATTTATAATGCTTCAAGTATTTTTAGTTTTTGTCTATTTTCGACATGAAAACAATAGACAAAAACTAAAAATACTTGAAGCATTATACATAGGACGGGAAATGCAATTCTGTAATCCGAAGGCGCATTAGTATAGAAGAAATGTGCCATCCGAAACATAAATAGAAAATTAAACAAACTTTGCTAGATATAAGAAAAAGTGTAGTAAACTGTTCCATCATACCTGTCCTCCTATATGTCAGTGGAAAATCCCAGAGCTGAAGAAAAGACTTGAAGCAACATAAATGTGTTTCTACAGAAGCATACTGAGGGTACGATGGCCCAATTATGTAAGCAACGAAGATAATGGAAATAATAAAGGAAACTCATACTTAACATCAGGAAGAGACAAAGGAAATTTCTAGGGCAAATAATGAGGAAAGTGAGCTTGAAAAATCTGATACTCACAGGAAAAATTGAAGGACAGAAAGACAACGGAAAACAACATATAACTTACTTTTGAGATTGAGAAAATGGATGTCAGAACATGGTCTACGAGAAATAACAAAAATAAAATTTTTATTACGAGCTACAAGGGACAGGAATTTGTTGAAACCATAATCGCTTACGCCCTGAGTGGATATAGCACATAAGGAAGACTTATTGCCCGAATTAACAATCTCAAAAAATTCACTATCCTCGGTATGGCTGACCGCGATTTTACTTACAGCATTAAAAAAAAAAAAAAAAAAACAAACTTTCTCATTTAATTAATCTAAAATACCTTGAAAAAGCAATAAAATGTAAAAAAAAAATAAAACAGAACAATATATAAATCTACAGATAAGGATTTGAAAATATATACAGATAATACACAATTTATACATATACTACTAATTTAAGTGTTCAAATACATATAGTTAGTACTAAGGTGTCCACAATATGTACAGATACTCAATTTAGGTGTTATCACAATGCCGATATTCAGATCATGGGTGCAAATCATTAAATAAAAAAATAAAAATAAAAACAATAAAAAACATATTGAAATATTGGTAAATTCATTTCAGTTTTGCATGTATCTCAAATATATTTCTTAAGGGCTAGTTTTCGTCCCCTCTTTTATCAGATGGTATTAAATTGTTTAGTAAAATATTTTTATTTTTTTTTTTTATCCAGTGACCCGTAGGGTCGTAGCGGCACCATGTTTACTGCAGTCACAGTAGAAGTGGACAAGATAACCTGACGGAGCCCAACCCTCTCTAGTCCGATTTTGAATTCAGAGATTTTTCTTCTCCTTGACCGGTTGCCACCAACGTTATAGAAATTTGTCTCCTCCCACCACCACCAGCTATTTACTCATAGCTGGGAGGGTGAAGAAGAGGATTCATACCTTTCCCAAGGGTATTAGTACGTAGCTGAATGTAATTCGACTGGAATCTGAACTCGAACCTCCAATTCCTCTATTCATGCCGCTATCCATTACTCCACCGTGCCTCCGTAAAATATTAGGCAAAGGCTACATGTTAACTTTTAAACGTAAATATCTCCCTCCCAAGACATTATATAATATAGCTAACATGTTTATATTGTATTTGAACGCATATTAAACATGTATATTATTAATCTAAGGTATATGCATTCAAGATATTAAAAAATAAAACCGGAGACCATCTTTGTGTGTCACGGAATACCTAGGCTAATAGAAAATTGAAAAACGACTTGTACTCTTTGGTGCTAACCCAAACTGATTAGGTGTGATTTGAAACCTGCTAGCTACAAATCCAGTGATTGACTGTCTTTCTTTTAATTTTTAATATAAGACCAGAAGATGAACGGCAACACTGATTATTGTTGCAGAGGCAAGTGAAACGTTTGAAGATGCTTTTCGCTCCCATATTTCTCTTCGTATCGTAGTTTCAAAAGTGAAAGCCCCTTGGAGATGATGAGTTACTAGTCGACCTCTTGATATCTGGTCTCTCTATATCTTTCTCACTGAGTTCTTCTTTATCCACTGCGCCATCAAGGACACATGACACAGTGGATAAAGATGTTGGTTTTACCCAGTGTCTTGACCCAAAAGGTTATGAGTTCAATACCAGGTTACAGCAGTGGTGAACCAAAAAAATTGGTGAGTAAAATTAAATAACTGTGACAGCCGGAAGAGGTGTGACACGTGGAACTATAACAACCTACCCCGGTGGGAGAAATAAAGGGTTCGGTTCGAAATTCGCCAAAGTGGCATGGCGGGTCCTAGCCATGAAGGTTAAAACTGGCGGAATGAAAGAATGTAGCTCGTCTGAGCACTTTCCATTCAAGCAGCGATAGAGCAGTCTGAGTCTCTTCTGTGTTTGTGAAATTGAGAGAAATTGAGGGTGGAATATAATTTGTTTCCCACTTGAACTCTGAGGCATATTGGACTCTATCGAAACTGGGAAACTCCCAACCAAATATGACAATAGTATTACATTTTAGGCCATATAAACCTCTTGGAAATGTAGAGGACATCAAGAGGAGACAGGTAATTACTAGAGTGGTACAAGGAGCGGAATTTTTTCCCTGCATCTTTAGAGACGGATTGTATGTACGAGTTCAGGAGAGTTGAAAACATTTCTTGTCTGAGTGGAACATCCTCCTTACGAATGGAACACCAAGGGGATGTGGATGATTCGTCCCAGTGTACATGGTGGAGTTTAACTACAAAAGTCAGAAGTGGTGTTTATTACTTTTATATGTCAGTGCACTGTTTTATAAACATATAAAATAAATTAACTAGGGCCATTGTCAGGACGCCGACATGTGTCCTCATAAGGGTTTCTTTAGGGCATATATATTAAGGGAAACAAAATTTACTCTATGTATTCCAGGACTTTCCATCAGAATCTAAATAATTAGTTCTCACACATTGCCTGGTATGAAGGATCATTTGCATGGCACCTTTGCAGGGCATTGTCACTACAGCGTTAGATTGACCACATCCAACATCCTGCTGTTGATATTATCACCGGGATCATGGCAGGAGTGGCACCCCCTTGCTATTGCCACTAGTCAACAATTAGTTTGTTTTTAGGGACGCAAATTTTGAAATGGTACATATTGTTTAAAAATGACACAAAAACACATTGCACGCGTAGTATGTCTAAAGTAGCAGTATGGTGTAAATTCTCACATAGGGACAAGCTTGTTTATCAAACAGACCGTTGGCACGGAACTCAACTGTTAAGTGAACTCATCCGTCAAGTGAGGATTGTTTGTGCCGTGCAATTCTATGGAGTCTAATGACTGTTGATAACACTTATTTTGTAATCCAACTGTTTTATGGACAGTTTAATTTTCTGTTAATTGATAATTGTTTGACTTTTGATGTTACTGTCCATTACAAAACATCTTCTAAAAAATATTCGATGGCTATTTAAAGTTTGTAATTTCGATGAATTGTCAAGAAGAGAAAATTTTCATATTAAATCATCGGACACAAAGTAATATTCCAAAATGTTTAAAACAAATTGACAGAGTTCGTTTTTGACATAAAAGTTATACGGTTGTATTCAACATGAATGACAAGATTTATTTTAAGGTACTTAGTTTTGTAGTTTAATAGAGTCCTTTGGAATTGCACTGCTCTCATTAGAGGCTGATAATGTATCAGCATGTCATTTGACATCGGCATTATTCAGACGCCTGGAACTCTGGGCATTTCTTCCTACTGTTTCTTTTTGCTATTTCTCTCTCTCTTTCTCTCTCTCTCTCTTTCTCTCTCTCTCTGCTTGATGCAACTTTCTCTTCATATTTATATCAAAAACCGGTTTCACATCGGCTCGTTAATTTTTCTCAGTTTATAAGCCGCTCTATTTTCCATTGGTTAAAATAAATTTTCGCATAGGCTCGCGAATTTAAAAACTGTGGACAAAAGAGAGTTATTTTTATTTCGTATACACCACAATGTTTTGAATAATCTTGCTCTACATATCGTGTAGGATGAAAGACGTCGCATATGCTTCAAGTGTTTCACGAGCGAATGGTTAAATGCACTTGTAAATCTTTCTTAATCAATCAATTTTGAAGGAATTGATTTGTTTTCAACTGTTTTCTTTGTGTCGATTATTCGCCTTTCAACGTTCAAATTTCGTTTTCCCTTTCTTTTCTGTTTTCTAACACTCGTATTCTATTTGGCTTTATCTCTTTATTCGGCGCCACTTTAGCGTGTGTTTTACAGATCAGTATATCCTACCACTGAATTTGCATCCTACATTATCTAACGCAAGAGGAAAAGCGAAAACTGAAGGAAGTATGTAAATTATTGTTGTATTATAAAATATAAAATTGAAAATATATATAAAATAAGAAATTTAACTAAAAATCATGAAACAAAATAGTGGAATCCCATAAAAACATTAGGAATGTCTTTTAACATATCGAGAAAAATGTCGGAACAATGCCTTTTTAATATCGGATACAAATGTGATGGTAGGATAAACAGTGAAACAGTCACTGGTCGTTAAAATATATATACAATGCCTTAATAATGTACAATACAAATGTCGGTGTAGGATAAACATTGAAGCAGAAACTGGTCGGTAAAATATATTTACTGTGCCTTAATAATGTACGATGCAAATGTGGTTGTAGAATAAACAGTGAAGCAGAATCTGGTCGGTAAAATATATTTACAATGCCTTAATAATGTCCATTTCAAATGTGGTTGTAGGATAAACACTGAAGCAGAAAGTGACCGGTAAAATATATTTACAATGCCTTAATAATGTACAATACAAATGTCGATGTAGGATGAACAGTGAAGCAGAAACCGGTCGGTAAAATATATTTACAATGCCTTAATAATGTACGACACAAATGTGGTTGTAGGATAAACACTTAGGCAGAAAGTGTCCGGTAAAATATATTTACAATGCCTTAATAATGTACATTTCAAATGTGGTTGTAAGATAAACACTGAAGCAGAAAGTGGCCGGTAAAATATATTTACAATGCCTTAATAATGTACATTTCAAATATGGTTGTAGGATAAACACAGAAGCAGAAAGTGGCCGGTAAAATATATTTACAATGCCTTAATAATGTACATTTCAAATGTGGTTGTCGGATAAACACTGAAGCAGAAAGTGGCCGGTAAAATATATTTACAATGCTTTAATAATGTACATTTCAAATATGGTTGTAAGATAAACACTGAAGCTGAAAGTGGCCGGTAAAATATATTTACAATGCCTTAATAATGTACATTTCAAATGTGGTTGTAGGATAAACACTGAAGCAGAAAGTGACCGGTAAAATATATTGACAATGCCTTAATAATATACAATACAAATGTCGGTGTAGGATGAACAGTGAAGCAGAAACCGGTCGGTAAAATATATTTACAATGCCTTAATAATGTACGACGCAAATGTGGTTGTAGGATAAACACTGACGCCGAAACCGTCGGTAAAATATATTTACAGTGCCTTAATAATGTACGATACAAATGTGGTTGTAGGATAAACACTTAGGCAGAAAGTGGCCGGTAAAATATATTTACAATGCCTTAAAAATGTACATTTCAAATGTGGTTGTAAGATAAACACTGAAGCAGAAAGTGGCCGGTAAAATATATTTACAATGCCTTAATAATGTACATTTCAAATGTGGTTGTAGGATAAACACGGAAGCAGAAAGTGATCGGCAAAATATATTTACAATGCCTTAATATTGTACAATACAAATGTCGGTGTAGGATGAACAGTGAAGCAGAAACCGGTCGGTAAAATATATTTAAAATGCCTTAATAATGTACGACGCAAATGTGGTTGTAGGATAAACACAGAAGCAGAAACCGTCGGTAAAATATATTTACAGTGCCTTAATAATGTACGATACAAATGTGGTTGTAGGATAAACACAGAAGCAGAAAGTGGCCGGTAAAATATATTGACAATGCCTTAATAATGTACATTTCAAATGTGCTTGTAAGATAAACACTGAAGCAAAAAGTGGCAGGTAAAATATATTTACAATGCCTTAATAATGTACATTACAAATGTGGTTGTAGGAAACACACTAAACCAGAAACTGATCAGTAGGGCACAGACAATGTCGGCACCTTTTATTCAATCTCTTCGAATGTTTCATCCTTTCTTTCCTACCTACCTTCATCTTATCTCTTTCTTTCTTTCTTTCTTTCTTTCTTTCTTTCTTTCTTTCCGATAAGTTATTTCAGTGTTATACTAATTTCTTAACTATTTTCTTATCGTAACATTGAAAATTCGGCTGACAACATTTATAGTTTTTGTAAAGAGTAAGACAAACTGAATAGACAGGTAAATTGACAAGTGAAAGAAGAGCTGTAAGCCATATATATTGTAGTAGACAATCTGAAAATGAGTGGGCAAGAAAAGTCACAGATTATGTGATAACAGGTAAACGTACGATTCGTTCTATCACATTAACAGGTGTAACATGGACCGTATAGAATAAATAAGAATAATTTAAGTTTAGGGATTAAAAAGAAAAAAATGTTTCTTAAATGATAACCGGCCAGATAGGTCGTTGGAAATATACCGTATTTCTGAAATACAATATATATGATAATGTCAATCGATGTTCAAAAATCCAGCAAGGAATATAAAAGGACGCAAGATTTGACGGGGAATTTTAATTTCTCCCTGAAATAACTTACCGAGACTAGCGAGTAGGAAAGATATGTATATTTTTTACGAAATGGTTTGCATACGAATGCGAACACCAGATTAAAAGAAAGAAAAGTTAAAATCGCTCTGATAGAAACGCTTAACAAGGGTATCAAAGTGCAACAAACACAAGATGAAAGTTTTAAAACAATTTTATATAACACAAAAATTGAATAGGGAAAGAATGTAAAATAGCAGACGTAAGGTCAACAATAGCCGTTAATTTGATACTGGATATCACACTGATTTTTCCATGAATCATGAGTCCGTAACTTGACGTATTCATGACAGGAAACTGAAGTTCGTTAGAATGCCAGAATGAAAATCGGTAATTATTCCTTCTGCAAAATAAACGGAGAGATTCCGGAATGGTACTTCTATTTCATTCCACATCTAAAATCCAAATACACCCCACACCGGGAAGATTTATTCAGAAATAATATTTTCGTATTCGTTACCCATCTAATCCTTAGTCGCATATCTAACTAACGTACGATTGGAATCAATTTATTCCTGAATTGACCTAGTCTGAGTTTTTCTAGAAACAGAAAATATATTTAAAACATTACGCTTGGCGGCGTATGTCACGTAGGCTTGGGTGATCGAGTTTTACTTATTCCATTAAGAGGTCAAACTGATTGCTTCTTAAGTGACCCAGTTCCTATCCCGTCAGCTCTCAGTGTAGACAGGAAATAAAAAAGAGAAGGAAGAAAGAAAGCGGAAACACAAAAAATGTGTCCCTTGATAGATTGGTAATACGTCTGATTTTAATACAAATATCACTATGTCGCAATGTAAAAAAGCAGTTCCTTCCTCGAAGATTCATCACTGAGGTGTGTAGCGAGCAGATGGGGGTTGGGACCTTTTTTACCCTGTTGGAGTCAAAAAGTTGCCCTATCTTTTTGCGACCATTAGTATTACAAGGCAACCGTTCGTTTCATGAATCATGGCTTTTAATATGTCAGTGACAATTATAGACGGCGCGATTCTGATGTACCGGACTGAGGACAGGCGATGCGAGACACGCGGAAAAGTAACGACCAAATATCTCTAAAGAGTTGTTCAAGCCACAGATGAGAGCATACCAATGTAACTGAAGTTATGCTAAAATAAGTTTAATATAAGGTAGGTGTTTTTAGTAAGAAGCTAGCATTTATACACTGTAGTATATGTGAGATCAATAAATATTTTTATATCATAAAATAAGTGGTTTTATGTTAGAGAATTTAGTCTGTAAAGGTTAATAAATTGTTCAGCTTTAGTTAAGAACATGCTCTGTGTGTGTAAATTTAAATGCAAATTTATTCTTTAACTAGCTTAAACAATTATTTTTATTTCGTGGGAGACTTTCGCAGTATTTCACAATTAATTTCGATTATTCCCAAATTATTTTCAAAATATTAAAACTGTTATTGTACAAAAAAAATTTGTTACAGAAAATCACGTGATAAAATCTCCGAAAACAATCGCAGTAATGAAAAATTGAGAATCCAAAATTTCAGCATTGCAGCTCCGGATACGGGTTGGAAATTTTTTAATTTGCTCACTGAGTCGGCCTGATTCCAAAATGGTACATGTTGAGATACGTCCTCTAGGAATAAAGTTGAAATCGTGGACAGTTTTATTCTGATATACTGTAATTTGAGAACAGTAATTTTTTTCATTTGAACATGAACTATTGAAAGATAAAGAGTTGTGTCCATTTAAGTTCTTTTATTAGTAGAAGATGGCGGAATCTAAACAATTGCAGTGATGAAAAATTGAGAATTAAACATTTCTGGATTGCGGGTGCGAATCCGACCCGGAATGTTTTCAATTTGCTCACAGAAACTGAGTTACAAATAAATCCTTGCTCTGTCTGACCTATGACTTATTAGAACCATCTTATAGATTATGAATGAAGAAGTTTATAGTGAATTTTGAACCGAATCTGTCTTAATATTTCTAAAATTCTTTTCGATTTTCTAACTCAGCCAGATCTAATGCACATAACTTATGCGAAGACCGATTTTCTCACATATGGCAAATTTCTTTTACGAAATCCAACAATGATTTATGACTCCTTACCTTATAAAAATATTTTGTTTTCTGTAAAATTCAATAAAGCTAGCTTTTTTGAAATTAATATCTATCATTCCTCTTGTATGATAAAATCTATCAAACAAAGTAGAATATTCTTTCAATGATTTACTTTTATCATTTTAAATTTTTTGCCTCTCTGGCAGAATTTCTTCATATATTGACAATTACTATTGTTATATTCATAAAAACATATATACAAAAATTCAACTGATTAATCTTTTATCAAAAAAATATGTTTTTATTTATCATTTTATTTTATTATTTTTCACTTAAGTTAGCCAACCATGATAAACAGATGTTCCTTCAGGGAAACCCCGTGCCTTGAGCGACTATTGGCTCTTAAAATCAATACAGAGTTCAACTCTTACATACGAGCCACCGGTAAGGATGCTGAAAAAAATGGTCTATTCCCTGTAAATCTCCAGTATGTACCTCATTCTGCTATCCTCACGAGTCAGATGAGGCCGAAAATAAATTATTAGTACTAGGGACAGAGAAGGATAAGTTTTGTCTTTTTGTTATTTCTGCAAAACCCTATTCTACCATCCATTTGTTCAAGCTCACCATGTATGTTACGTGCTATTTTTCCCACTTTCTCTCAATTTGTCCTGTGAGTATTAGATTTTCCAAGCCCTCCTTCCTCATTACGTGACTCAAAAAGTTCAACTCAGTTTTCCTGATGTTAAGTATACGTTTCCTATTTTGTTTCCATTTTCTCCAAAACGTCGTCGTTGTTCACATTTTCAGTCAATGGTCTCCTCAGTATCTTTCTGTAGAACCGCATTTCTGTTGCTTCAATTCTCTTCTGCATCTTGCAGGAGACTGTCCAGCATTCGCTGCAGTGCAAGAGGACAGATATCACGTAATAATCCAGTATTGTTTTTTCTTCGTTTCTAACGAAATTTTTCTGTCTCTGAAAATTCTGCTTAGCTTTTGGAATACAACTTTGGCCATTGCAATACGTTTTCGGATATCAGTGTCGCATTTTCCATTCTTTCTTAGAATACTTCGCACAAACCTTTTCAAAATGATGACTGTTTACCGCGGAAAATCATCAGCAAACTTCGAGAGAATATAAAAAAATGCGAGATCCCATTAACGGAAACGATGACAATCTATCAAAATTTATCTAAGACGATTGAAATCCTTTCTGAAGACTGCAAGAAGCTCCACAGTAAAGAACATTCCATAAGTCTTATTGCTTCGCTGGTTTCCAATGACCATAACCAAGATGCTGGCAAGATTTTATCTTTCCACGTGTTGAGAATAAAGTTTAGTATATCATGTGCCTCAGTAGATTTATAATACATTTATAATCAATTTATAATCCATTTACATAAAAAAGTAGCAAAACTCGAAAACAACTAAATGCAGCCAAATAAATAAGAGTTCATAAGAAAATTAATTAAGTACCAAGAATCTGATTAAAATACTTCGGTGTGTTAAATTAATTTATTTCCCAAACCGTGAACATTAATTAAACCCATATATTTGCTGCATCTAATATAAAAAAGTCAATGCATATACGTATGTGAGTGTGTGTTTTAAAATTAATTGTATAAACTTAATTGTCTGTCCATACGAGTTTGGCCGTATGCAAATGTTCATTAAACCTGCGAAATCAATTAAATACGTGTTTGTCTTTTCGATCTGCCAAATGGTCTAAATGGATACAAATGTAAATAATATAAATTTGCCAATATGTTTGGCTCATTCTACCGATCCTGGAAGTACATGAATCCTTCAGCCATGCTTTATGTTTACATCAGTCATCTTAGACGAGTAATGCCGCCATATCAGGACTAGGAGTTGATTAATTCACACTTGATATATTTTAATATCTTTAATACGCTCTTCTGAGGGTGTACTTATTTTCAACTCTGCAACCGCTTTCCCTAATCCACTTTCCGATCAAACGTCGCAATCCTCTTACAATACTCCTTCCTGGGTATGACGATGAACTACACCCGCATGCTGGGTAAGACGTTAAACTACACACGCGTCCTTGGTAAGACGTTAAACTACGTCCAGCAGCAAGGCCTCTGATCAGGAGGTTGTCAGGAGCGTGGGACCACCACTTAATTGCTGGTGTTCCCAGGTCCACCCTGACCCGGGGTGATAGCACCTGTTAGGGTCCCAGATATGTGCAAATAGTTAACCTCGAAACTGGGGTAAAAACATTATGAGAATATAGAAATAGGTTTTAATACCAGAAATACTTTGTAAAATATTATTACCAGCAATAAATCTTTGAAGAATATAAACTGTTACGGGCAATACAGTTTTGAAAAAAAATATTACCAACTATACGTTTTTTAAAAAATATTACCAGCAACACATTTTTAAAAATCTATTATCAACTACACACTTTTGGAGAAAAAAATATAAGCACTAATTTTTCATAAATCATTATTACCAACAATATATTTTTTGAAAGAAAAAATATTAACAGAAATAGATTTTTGACAAAACAAAATATTACAGCAATAAAAATTTTGTCGGCATTAAATAACCCATTGAGGTTGATATACAGTAAAATAAAGCAAACCAAAACCAAACCTATTGCAATAATATCACTATTTCCTTGGTAAATCGAGAGTGAGTTGGACATAAATTAAATAATTTGAAAACGAGAGCCGTCTGTCTGTGTGTAAATGTTGCTATAAGAGGTGCCTATGACGTGCAAGGTAGAGGTTTACAAAGAATTCTAGCCTTGATGACAAGAACTAGAATAGACGAATGATTCCTTAAGTGGACATACTAGCTGCTCTTTTTCCAGTAAGGACATTAGCTAGAAAGGCTACTTAATTCATGTTACAGAAGCCTGCGCGTGTATATATTGTGTTTGGTTTTTTGTTTATCAACACCCACAGAGATAACCAGCGACTCATTCTGGACATATACTGAGCAGACCGTAGTTACAGCTTCTAAAACCTAGCGACCAATCTGACTTGATTAACTGCTGAAAACGCTTCAAAATAGAATGGCAATTTTTCAACTGCCTTCTTACGTACTTCCACCATTTCAGACCTTTACAATTAGGAAAACATTATTCTTGTTCCATGCAGTCGAATCGCTCCCATTTCCCCCCATGTTTTATATATGATGAGAAACCTCCACTGACAGCATTTTGTGCAGCAGACTCCACTGTGGGTGTTTTCCTTTATCTCTTTGACCATTGGTCAATCGTTATCTATCCTTCTTCACCTGCAACCTTAATACATATTTATTCAATATTATTTTAACATTTGCTATTTAACATGAAATGCCATCTATTATAATAATGAATGAGTTCTATTATTAAAAAAAAAAAGATTTTTGACTAAACAACAATGTTATCAGAAAAAAAAGTTGTCCGCATTTAGGTTGATATACCGTAAAACAAAACAAACCTAAGCATCAAGCCCCATCCCATCATAACTACATTTTATTTAAAAAATATTGCAGCAGGAATAATCGCAATAAAGAGTGAAGAAATATTTTCCGCATATACCTCCCAGAAATACTTCCAAAATAGAGATATTAGCTTATTACTATGTGAGTGATATTTCTGGGTGTTTTCTGTGGCAGGTATTTCTGCCGCACCTTATGATAATGTTATGTTTAATTCGAGATGTGCTCCAATTCGGCCCAAAATTTGTAGTGCTCCTTTCTTTCGTAAAATAGAAAACGTGTAACATTGTCGAAAAGAAAATATGTTTCTGTTTAAGCCAAAAACTCTTGTAAAATTTAAAATGTCTTTAAAATTGTGAAAATTTTATTTGTCCATATTTCTCAAAGTAGTTTCGTGTTATTTAATCCTTTTCCAGTCTCACGTAAAAGTTTTAATTTTTTTTAAATTTTAGTATATCGTTATTGCTTTCTTTAAAATGTCAGACGAGAAGTTTCTCTTCACTTCTTATCGTAATACTTTAAAGGAATCTTTCATTTTTTTTGTATCTCAGGAGATTTCAGATGTTGTATTTTATCATTTGCTCGATACTGTTTGTGTTCAGTGCCACTTTCTCTTTGATTCAGTATTTAATGATTTTCTAGAAAAAAAAAAAAAAAAAATATATATATATATATTTTTTTTATTCATCCACTTCTTTTTTTGTTATTGATTTCGGTTGTCTCTTATTATCTTTATTCTGACCGTTCTATCATACATTGTTGTTGTTTTTTTTTGTCTTTTTGTTATTTCTTTCTTCTTTAATATAATTCTATTATTCAAATGTTTTCTCTCACTCGTTCTTCTCTCCCTAATGTTTTAATCTAATTTCTTCACATACGCAAGATTTCATTGGAGCCATTCACTATTTCTTTTCTTTTTTTTTATATATTTTCTAACCAGATTGTTTTCTACTTATTTACCGTTTCTGCAAGTGTCAATGTGTGGGTGTTGTGATGGATAACGGCTCAAAATGAGATATTGGGGAAGTCAGTTCGAATTCTAGTCGAGTTAGTTATATTAATTTATGCGCAAATAACATCTAGTTTGGTTTATTTTGTTTTAGGATCGGCTCGGATGAATAGAATATCTATTTCTTGTAACAAATCAGTTTATAGATCAGGTCACATTGATGTATTTTTGTAAAGAGTGTTTTTGTCGAGGTTCATTGCTGGTAATAGTTTGTATCCTGTCGTTTTTTTTTTTCAAATTTGTATTGCTGGTAATTTTTTTTTTAAAATTATTTCTGGTATTTTTACTATAAAATCTATATTTATGCTTGCATAGTCTTTTGACCAGAGTTTTAGGTTACCTATTTTCTCATATCTGGGGACTTAAAAGGTACTACCATCCCAGGTCAGAAATTATTTTTGAACAACAGCAATTAAGTGGGGGTTTCCCCCTTCTCACAGTCACAGTAGCCTTGCTGCCGTCTGTAGTTTGTCGTCAAGAAAGTAATGAATCCGTCTCTTCTCACCGAAGCTATGCGTTTCATAGCAGAAAAGACTGGGTCCTATAGCCTTGATTGGTAAGCAGTTTTCTACGTAAAGTGAAGAAGACTATTGCAGAAATTCTTCTGGCAAAACAGTCAGGCATCCAAAACTGACATGATCGCCCGAGTGTGTATCACGCATGAGCCCTAAGGAAGAAAGAAGTTCTTTTACTCTTTTCGACTCAAGTCCTCAGCTGGGGCATCTCCCCGGGCAATAACTGTGCTTCGGGAGGGGGTTGAGATTATTATACTGCGTCTGAGGGATCCCAAAAAGCGGATATGTCGAGGGCACTTAAGAATTTTTTTCCACGTTATAGATGTCAAACCTACTTTAAAACTTGAACTTGTAACATTTTCGGTAGCAAAATACCGCACTGAAAATCCCCTTTTACACTTTATGGGATATTTTCTATCCTAAGACGAGTATTTTTTTCCTCTTTGTTCCTTTTTTATGATTTAACTTTCATTTTGTTTCATTCTTTTCCTATCTTTATTTCTTCAAAAATTAACCTGTATATTATTTTGCTTTCTTTCTGCTTATTTTTTTCATTTCTAAATCTTTCATTTCTCTTTTTTTTTTCTTATTTTACTGAGTTGCTACGCATTTAAAAAGTCTTGTTAGCAACTGTCACTTCGTTTACTTAATCGCATCCATTGATTAACTAAAGAAAAATTTTCCCACCCTCGAGGTAAAAGCAATTCTTTCATGGCAAGGAATTTTAATTGTCTGTTCATTTTTTGTTCGTTTCTTTCTAATTTAGCCACTTTTTCACATCGTGTGTAATGTTACCAAAAGTTCCTTTGCTGACAAGAGACCATAACAGCTTTTTCTCCTTCCTGCTCACAAGAAATTTAGAATTATACTTGTACTTCCATCGAGGTGTTTCTCTCAGATGTTACTGCTATGTCAATAAGCATATAATTCTTGAATTTCTTGTTTTTATGATAACATCAGACGCATTAGCTTTTATTTCCCTGTCAGTTTGAACTGTCATGTCCCAGAGGATAATTACATCGTTATTTTGCGTAACTCTGTCAGGTGGTGATCATACCCTCTCTCAGAGGGTTTGATTTTGTGATTCTTGCATATCTTGCAGTGCACATTTGTCGCTACGTTGTTATGTTTGTGGGTATATTCATTTTTCTAGTTCAAGATATCCTGCGATAATATGGTCGACAGTTTCATCATATTTTTTGTAGAGCCTACATTTCAGGTAAGTTCCATCCTTGATTATGTGACGGTGATAGGATGTGGTTGCGTATCTTTGGTATTGAGATTCAATAATTAGGCATTCTGTCTCAGCTCCTATGCCATTGATATGTTTTTGTTGATACTCATCTGATTCTTTCGTTCTTTTTATGTATATGCCATACAATGCCTTGTCCTCCTAGTTTTGTTGTAATTTCATTTGGCCAAGTTCTTTTGATTTCTGCTCTACTCCTTTGGCGTAGATGGTATTTGCTTCAATTCTTGTTGGTAGAGTTTCAGGTACATTAAGCTCTTTCTTGAAGAATGCAGCTCCTTTGTTGATGGAGTGGATTTGGTGTTTTACAATATTTAGTAGAGGGTCATTGATTTTGTGAGGTAGGCCGATTGTTGCAGCTTTAGAGTTAGTTTAAAATATATTAGATCCCGGCTTCCTAAAGCTCTTCGTCCGTACAACCTTTCAACATTTGAATTCGGGTGGTGCATCCTCATTTGGGTAAGCATTTGTATGGTTTGGGCGTCCAATCTTTTAATGTCGTTCCATTATTATTATTATTATTATTATTATTATTATTATTATTATTATTTTATTTTCTTTGATTTCTGGCGTTTACACATTTCTTTCCGGGTCCCGCCCAGGGACCTAAGTTTAGAAATGCATCATGACACTTTCCACTGACAAAAAAAAAAAAAAATACATAGATAAAGCCCTTCGTAAAGTGTGGGCTATACTTGTCAGAACAATTTTTTGTATCTCCTTGAGGCATGGACTTCCAGGAATCCCTTCAATTAGTCTACTGCAATCTTTTCCAACCAGTCCTAGGGCTCCAACTACAACAAGGATTGTTGATGTTCCCATATGCCACATTTTCGAGATTTCTATTTCAAGGTCCTTGTATTTTGACAGCTTTTTGAATATCTTCAAAGATACATTGCAGTCAGCAGGGACTGCCATATCAATAAGGAGGCACCGTTTTTGTTTGTGGTCTTTAATAACAATATCTGGTCGGTTGGCCTTGATTGTTCTGTCAGTGTGCATTGTGTAGTTCCATAGAATTGTAACAGGTCCTATCTCAGTAACCGGGTCTGGGTGGTGTTCATACCAGTTTCTTTCAGTTTCATTCCCGTAGAAGTTGCAGATTTTCCAATGAAGATATTAGCCCAATCTGTGATGTCGGGTTTTATATTCAGTGGGTGCCAACACCGTGCAACCTGATACAAGATGATCAATCATTTCTGGATATTTGTCACAGAATCTGCATTTGGGCTGACACAATATTTTAGTATATATGCTTGATAATTCCTAGTTAGCAAGCATTGGTGCTGCGCAGCAAGGATAAAACCTTCAGTTTCCGCTTTCAACCCTGCACTACGTAGCCACTGATGGGTACGGGTTTTGTCTACGTCAGCTTGTTTGCTACGGGCAGAGTATTGGCCATGAAGCGATTTATCTTGCCATCGCTTCTGTATCTGGTCGGTTGCATTCGTCTTTGCTGTCTTTTTTAGGTATTTGTATTTGAATCTCTATTTCCTTGATTGATGGAATATCAATTAGGGATTTAATGTTATATTTCCACTTGATCTTTTTGCATTTACGTGTGGAGATATTAGTGTTTCTGGTGAGCTCATCTAATATAGAAAGCTCACATCTGATTTGTTTTATTTCTCGTATCAGTTTGGTTTTCCAAGCTGGTTCTCTGTGTCTGTTAATTTTATTTATTGTCTTGACCCCAAGCTTGCGAGTCGCTGCTAAAGCTGTTGCGTATGTGACGTTGTTAACTTCTGTGATGTTTTTCGGTGGTTTATCTGTTAACAGTGTTTCCAGAGCAGCATTGTATATTTTCACGATGTGCTTGTTGGAATTCGTCATATGGATTTTCGGGAGCTGGTCTCTGTCTGACAATTGTATGAAAGTTACTCTGCTGAGTACTTGCATGACGTCATTTTTTCGCTTGGGTGATTTCAGCTTCGTGGTTTTCAAGGAATTCTAACTTATTGTCACTGAAGATGACTCCAGGTACATTTTCTGAAGAACTGCAGGTTGTGTTTAAGGTAGAGTCTTGGGTTTCATTTCCTGGGAGATTATTTCGTATTTCATTCGCTTTAGCGTCCACCTCATCCTCTGTTGCATTCCTTATTTCTACATTCGTCTCAATAGAGTTTGAGTGATGAGTATTTTGTCTTATATCTAATTTTATCTTATCTGTTTCTGCCTTTGAGAGTCTGTTGTTTCGCATGATGTCTCTACGGACATTGGCAAGCATGTTTGGATTGAGGTTAGGTCTTATATCATTTCCCACCGTACTTCTCCATATTTGGCATGTTTGACTGGTGGTGTTCTTTGCTGGGTTTTCGAGTGCAGTGAAGAAGGATGTCATGACTTGTCGTTACTCTTCGCGGCTCCATTTCGTTCGTTTACTTTTTATTAGTCGATTTGGTATTGAGTCACTTGGTCCAAGGTTGGCAATAATCCGGGTTTGGTGACCTAGTGTCTCTTCGTGTGTGGAAGAGTTTGTTCCAGTGACAGACTTTTCGTCATCAGACTGGTTCCTCTCTAAGGGACGCGGCCCTTGTTGTCCCGGTTGACGGCCGATCCGGTATGAAATATTATTCGTATTCATTGAGATTGGTAGAGATGCGTTTTAACCTTGACCTCCAAGGGGTAATTATGTTCAGGTTACCAGCTTTAGGACGAGTCTCGAAGAAGACCCAAGAGCACGCCCAAACAATGAGATTGTGGATTTATTAATATATCGAAGGTAGAATACTTCATAATAGTGTATGGTATTCAGTGGCATAGATTATACTAAGTCTTAACTTAGTATAAGTCGGAGTGACGACTCCAAGAGGGATAACCAGATTTTAGTATATAGACTTAAAAAAAAACAAAATAACGAGGAAAGAGAAAAGGGAACTGAAAAGGAAAAAAATAACTTGAGTCAAAAGGATTTAGAATCGTATCAAACTACAGGAAAAGTATCATTCAAAAATTGTACATTTACCATTTCTTACAAGTTCGGAGCCTGGCACAAGTGACTTTCCACAAATGTTCAATTTTCCCTCACCAACGACAGATACTTATCAATTTTTATGGGGTAGGCTGGACTTATACTACAGATTGGTAGGGGGAATATCAAAGAATTCATTAAGCAAAAGGGTGGCAGCAAGGGAATAAAAGTTATACTTTTCCGGTCATCTCTCAACCTACTAGCCGCTAAAATATATATTTTCAAATTTTCACTAAAAGAGATGATAGTCAAAGGGCAGAGCATTGTAGGAAAATTACACCTGTAGCCATGAAAACAAAATAAAAAAAATAAAAAAATAATACAATATGATCCCTGTCAATGCGGATAATAACACATGTACATTTATATATATATATATATATATATATATATATATATATATATATATATATATATATATACATACATACAAGAGAGACAGAGAGAGAGAGAGAGATATATATTAGTAAACATGTACACATACACACACCGACAGAGATATGGGATGCCTAGTGTAAGAGAAAAATAAAATAAAATAAAATTAGAAAAATTATTATTATTATTATTATTATTATTATTATTATAATAAAAGGAATATGTTTGACAGAGATTAATTAATTTCCTAATTACCTAATCCCACCCAATGTCTATCAGTAAAAAGTGAACTATAGGAAAGTAATCTATGCACATTTGGGACGTTTCATTTAGATGCAGAATATTTTGAGGATGGTATGTGCAGTTCCGCCTAAAGTAATCCTTTATAGCTCTGGGATGCTAATGTGTCCAAGAACTTAACTCATGATTTTCGGCAAAATGTTTTTATCGTGTTCAATACCCCTTTCACAACACGGATAATCGTAGTTTTAAGTTTCCACTTTTTTGTTATTTCGATCGGCAGTTCCTTATAATTTGACAGTTTTTTGAAATTCTTTTTTTTAGATACATTGGAATTTCATATCATTTTTCTTGCAAGTTTGCTTTTATGAAATCTTTTAAATCATGTCAGAACTATTTGCCTCAATTTTCCTGTCTGTGAAGATGGCAAATTTCCACAGTATAGTACCTCCCCCACCATTTCTGACATTACTCGCTTGGTGTTTTTAACATGTTTCCAGAACTTCAATGCCATAGTTCGAGCAGTCATGCCATTAAATATATTGCAATAGCCTTTCATGTATCATGATATGGTCTTTCTCGGCAAGAAAGCAATGTGCCCAAAAGTTTCATCATATGTATGGCATAAGAGACATTATTATTATTATTGTTGGTGTTTTTGTTGTTGTTGTTTCCCGTTACTTCTGCTTTGTGCAGTTGTGAGTTGTCCGCAAGACTCTAAAGCAGACTTTAACAGACAGTATTTTTTTTTATCAAAAGACGCAAACGAAGGGAATCATATGCAATCAATTGTAATGCATTCAATAACAGAGAAATGAATGTAATTGGCGGTCACTACACATAGAGAAATATATGCAAGATGAAAGAAGTGCCACGATTATGTTCATTTTTATAGTTTTTTTTTACGACCCGCATATTTTAAGACTACTTTATAATTCTTATTATGTTTTTCGATTTTTATTGTATACACATTACCATCCGCGTCCCAATTAGATACGGAAGATCAGAAAGAGTATCATGACAAAGAATAAAAACGCACACATCTACATAAATAAAGTCATACCGAGAGTATGAACTCTGCTTCCGAGAACAATCGTTTGCCTTTAATTAGGCTACAAGGGAACACTTCAAAAAGCCTATCAGAACCGTTGCTAATCGCTTCAAACACGTCTGGAATTATTGATGTTCTAAATTTGTTACAAGATGGTGAATTCTTTCTAGGTATTCATCAAAATATTTGCATTTAGGTTAAACGCAATTTTTCAGTATATTTGTTTGATAATTTCTAGTTATCAAGCATTGGTCTTCTAGACCAAGAATAAAATCATCATTTTTCAGTTTTTAATTCTGAATACGCAACCACTGATGGTTATGTGGTTTGACTATGTCAGCTTACTGTAGCAAATAAATATTTTCAAAAAGGATGAAATTTCTTTTCCGATACAAATCATAATATTTAACCCATAGTTGGAGGAAAATACAGGATTCATACATTTTCAAGTTTATTTGCCTACTAGCAGTAGAGCCCGGCGTTGCCCGGGGATGTAACAGTAAGATATAGATCAAATATCGACCATCATAAAGACTGAAAAATAAAATTGACAAAGATTATTGTTTAAGGTTGACGGACACGCATGTCTTAATTAGTTTTTTTTTGTTTTATTGTTTGTTTTTTTTTACGAATTGGTCAAACCCAAACTCAAACATTGTCTTCAACCGTTATGAGTCTACCGATTGAATAGAATTTTATTATAAACAATTGTCTTGTAAATGGAATTTTTAAAGCATTCTGAATGTATAAATAAAGAAAAAAGTGTGCAAGCCAATAAGAAACACTACCTGCCAAAAAAAAGTGGAGTTTTGTTGAAATCGGTTGAAAAATGTAAGAAATCCGATCCCATATAAAAACGAACACACACACAAACAACCTGGGTTTTATAATAAGTATAACTCGATATGAGTTGTCCCCCTTTCATTCGGCGAAATCAATACCTCATAACCGTGCTTTCAAATTGATTTCGTGCAAAAACAATTGTGTTTTTTCCTCTTTTTGGCACTGTTAGAACAACCGCAAGGTAATTTTACGTAGTCCTGTGAAGTTTTGTTGAAATCGGTTGGAAAATGTACGAAATCCGATCCAATATATAAACGTACAGACACACCCCCACACACACAAACTGGGTTTTCTAATAAGTATGATTAGCGAATATATATCGAGCCCAATGCTAATTCGAACTCATCTCTACAATTTTTCATTCAGAATTTTTCATTGTCTGAAAATATGTTATATACGGCCCGAGATTATAAAAATACGTCATACAAAATAATTCGTGTAGGAACGCAATCAACCTGTGAGATATGTGTTATATTCCTTATTTAGGGCGCAGGCCATTCGCTAGTTCTACTAACTACCGTTTTCAAATAATTTTATCTTCCCCGCGGCCCAACCTGTGATTCTCAATTATCAAAAACACTCTATCACCATTAACGGGCTGTCGTCACTCACCGTGTGTCAAATGACCCTCAGGATTTTAACACATTAGCCACATATTCCTTATTTTGCATCCCTACATAGAATATATAGAAACAGTTTTTATTTTACATACATTTTTCGTGTGGTCTAGGCTTTAATCTATTTATTCAGCTTTCGTATATAATCGTACTAATCGTTATTGATAGGGATTTACTTCGACATTTTAATTGTCCTTTTCACAATTCTGTGCGTGTCCTTTCTTGTTTTTTCCTTTGTCATGATAGTCTTTGTGATGTTGCTTTCGTCTCATAAGCATCGTAGAGCCAGGTCAGTACTTAGATGGGGGACCGCTTGGGAACACATGGCACTGTAAGCCAGAGGAGGTACGGTGGAGTATAGCGACTTGGACTGAAGAATCGGAGAGCCGAGTTCGATTCCATTCGAATCCATTACATTCACTTACGTGCTAATGCCCTTGGGAAAGGTGTGAATCCTGTTTCTTCTCCCTCCAGCTATGGGTAAATAGCAGGACAGACTGGGTTCTATAGCCTTGGATGACAAATGGTCTAGGAGAAGGAAAACTCTGAATTCAAAACCTGCTCTTAGAGGAGGGTGAATGGAGTCTCTCTAAGCCTTGGTTGGCAATCCATTTAGTGATGGTGTCACTATAAAAAACACCCTTGATAGCCCTAGCGAAGCATCAAGAATTCAGCTATTGACAAGATTATGAACTACACCAATCAAAGTATTTGTGAGTTCAATCTCGGTTGAGGCCGCGAGATGATGATGATTCGTCTCATTTAGTTTCCCAATATGAAATTTTCTCCTCTCACATTGTTAGGTTGTTACTATCAATCATTGATCATTCTCTTTTGTTTACTTATCAGTTATATTTCTTTTTCTTACCTTGTCATATATGTTATATCCTTCATCGTCCCTATAATTAAATGCTTCGTTATTAACATACCTTTTCTTTTGTTCAAGGGCCGCGTATATAATTACCAGTAATTTGGAAGAGCATGTCTTTTTGATGCATGAAGCGAAAACTCGTTCAGAATTATCTTAACTGCCGGCTGTATACAACCGCTTCCAAAGATCAATAGTGAAAAAAAGGCTTTGAACGAGCGGAGCCTGAGAGTTTTGACAAAGATCGTCCTTCTTTGAAGAAGGTAGACTGGTGATACAGAATCGTTAAAAAAAAAACTGTAGCAAATAAAAGGAACACCATAACTTGAAGACTACCGACAGCAGTAACAACTAAAATGGATAGCACATGTAACTCGAAGAACCAATAATGACATAATCAGTATGTTAACACTCACAACCGCTTAAATAAAAAGTTAAGCGGGAAAACCTCATCAATACTGAAAAGAGGGATAACAACTACTGGACATGAGGCATGTGTTTTCCGAACAAATAATTTAAACGGAAACAGTACTGGCTGTTTGCTCAAAGAATGCCGACTGATTCCTTGTGTTGAAGCTGCTAATATTAGCATTACTATTTTAAGTTTGATAATATATTTAAACTATAAAACGAATATAAATAACGATATGTTACAATGAAAAATAAAATAATTTAATATAGATATTAAATTAACCGAAATCTGTTATTAGAATAACACATTTTTAATATATAATAGAATTAACGAAGATATATACTAACTCCTGCATTGAAATATGTTATTTATTTGGCTCCCGACTTTTAGCCAAGCAACAAATGTAAAACACTGATCTAAAAACAAAATCAAAAACAAAAAAGAACAACAAAAAATACGGAAAACATTTATTTTGTCGTTTTCTAATCAATATTATTTTGATTTTTCTGTTTACCAATATTTCTCTTTGGTTCCGCCGATAGAAAAAATATAAAAAAATAACATATTTTCGAAAATATAGGTTATTAGAACACGACAGAGAGACATGTTTGTCTAAAGAATTTCATCATTCCAAGACAAGATTATAATTTCCTTGTACGATCTTTGATTCGGAAATATGGGTATTTAATAAAATGTTTGTACAATGAAATGTGCTCGGCTTTACTCTAAGACAGGGATCAGACTGAGCATTGCTTTAAGAAATTAAAGTTAGGTGAGTATGCTAGAGCGCGCAGCCCACACAGACATACTTTTTTTTGCTTATTTGCCCCCAAGTAAGGTGATAACTCCACTAAGGTTTTACTGGGAGCAAAATAAAATGAGAATATATTAGAAGTAATCAGAAAACCCATTCTAAACAGGAAACAAGTGATAAACATTTATTATGTTCAAAAGAATTGCATGTGATTGAAACAGAAAATAGGCAAACCAATCTAATCTTATTAGAAAAAAGAGGTAGACAGAGACATAGAGAGAGAGAGGGGGGAGAGAGGTGCTGACAATATGTATGAATATTCGACAGAATAAGTAACTAAGTGTCAGATATGAGGGGTTTCTTATAAATTCGTTACGTTTCGCTATTTAATTTAGCTTCTTTACAAATGTTTTAGAACTCTATCGAAAATTATATTTAGTTAAAATAAATAGCAGAACGTGTAAAATATTTCATTTTTCCTAAATGTTCTTTCTTTATATATATATATATATATATATATATATATATATATATATATATATAGGGACACTAGTATTCAAGGATACTCGTCTTCTTGGGCGGCTAGACAGTCTCTAATGTAGACGCTCGGTCAGACACATTATGTGTTTGTTCGACACTCACAGAGCCCAACCGTGGTTTATACTGCAACTATGCTGAACAGACCTTAGTTACAGTTTCTGGGAGAGAACGTGTTATCTAGCATGATCAACAATTTGAACAAGGTAAGTACGCTCAAACCCTCGACCACGATGACTTCTGGCTTCGTTCTAGCACAGCTATCGACTAGTTCCTTCTTCCAATTTCACTCACAATGCTTGGGTCAAACCGTGGTCTGGTTTTCAGGCACTTTCCAAAGTTGTCGCAAGCTGGGATCGACCTCTAGCTAGTCCAATAACATGAGGAAGTCACCTTCCTGACAAATCGGGAAGAAATGTTGAAAGTGAGCGGTTTTGAGAGAGACACAACCTGAAGGTGGTTGAAGTCAAATCGGGATTAAAAACTACGACCTGGAAAAAAATCTTATGCGTGTGTGTGTGTGCGCGCACCTCGACGTGGTGTAATGTTTAGAAAGCTTGTCTTGTTGGATAAATTAGGACTGAGTAGTGAGTTCGATCCTCACTGGGTGCCCCATACTTTCGGCCTTGTGCCACATCTAAGCCGGGCTTAGAAAATCACTATATATATGTGTGTGTGTGTGCGTGTGTGTCTGTGTGTTTTCAACCCGATGTTTCTTTCCCCATAGCATTTTTCCGGTGTTTTTATTTTATCCCTGATGTATATATATATATATATATATATATATATATATATATATATATATATATATATATGTGTGTGTGTGTGTGTGTGTGTGTGTGTGTGCTCTCTCAGTTTAATTACTCTATCCCTACTTTTTGCACCCTTTGTATGAATACACAGACACACACACACACACACACGAATATATATATATATATATGAGAGAGAGAGAGAGAGAGAGAAAGAGAGAGAAGAACAATTTATGACAAAGTATAAAAAGATCTGAGTTTGTCATTTCGTCAAACTAAATTTATACTCATATTAATGCGACTATACAGGCTTAAGCGATCATGTATCGTTCAATGCATGGCTGACGAGGCAAATGTTTTCCCGCATTAGGTTGTCACTTCTTTCTACTCTAGAACAGTTGCCATCCAAGGCTATAGAACTGGTCTGTCCTGCTATTCACCGATAGCTGGGGTGTGGGGTTGGAGAAGAGGATTCATACCTATCTCAAGGTTATTAGCACGTAAGTTAAAATAATGGATTTGACTGTATTTCGAACTCGGCTCTTCGATTCCTCAATCCGAGCCTCTATCCATTACTCCACTGTGCAGCAATACAATTTCCAGTATATATTCCTATTAAATAATACAAACATTACTAATATGTACAACTATAAAAACTACTTTAAGCGTTTAAAACAAGTTTTATACATGATCGTCTAAGTAAATCGATTTCTTTTTTTAAATAAGCGCAGCATTTTTAAGTGAAAATTATTTGCTATTGTTGTTCCGTGAAATTGTTCTTGATATGTAAACGTTTGTATTATTTTTCTATAGATATAAATATTTCAGCAAAACATACGTTTGTCGAATGAAAAGTAGACCCATCTGAAACATCCTTGATAGGTTTTAACTTTTACAAAAAAGAAACATGAACTGATTTGAATAGATCTTTTATATTTATTTTAAGGTTACCATCCACATATTTTTTTTTGTTTTGATTTGTTTTACTTTTTAAGATTGAGGTTAAACTAAAATAACTTTATCGTAATGGGCTCAACACTCTTGTTCAAATTAATTGAAACAAAACGAAAAATTCCGTTATTATTTTCAGTTTTTTGAATTTTTCTAATGAAAGATGAAACAGTGCACATGTTAGTGCTTCATAGGTCCATTCCACCAAGAAATTCCTTGAAGATTCTTGATTGGACTTAAATCAGGAGAATTCCCGAGCCAGTCTATACTACTTTGATTTGGTAACTGGTAAGGATTTTCAGTGTGTTCGTACAGCGTTAAAATTTTCGAACGATTTCTTCAATAACATCCATTGGAGACAATGGTCGTAGGACAGCTAATCGACAGTCGAGACAATAGTGTCTGAGCGGGATGAAAATCTGTTGCAATCTCAGATGACGTAATGTTTTTCAAGTTCAAACAGATCTCATCATAAACCTCGAAAATAGATTCATATTACTGCAGACCACTGCAAATAATCTAATCTGAAGAAAAAATAGAAATCGTTTATACCCTGTCACACCAGTGGGTTTAATCTTGACCTTATGGTCAAAGAACGGAAACTAAAGCGATTGTTTCAATTAATTTGCACAAGTGTGTATTTCATAGTACACTATGTAGATATTTAACTAGATGATCTGAACTGCAAATAAAGAAACAATTGCCCTTATTGTTTTTTATCTCGTTATATTGTAAATAAAATATATGAAGTAAAACATTGGCTCTCTGTTTTATTTATTGACGTTTCGTTCGACGTTTAATTTTAATCTAGTATCACTTCAAACAAACAGATTTTAATAAAATTTAAAGGTCCTCTTTGATTATTTTACATATTAGATTTAATTTATAGCTTCGATGTAATTTAGTTTATACTCTTTTAATATTATGCGAATATATTACACAAGCGTAGCCTCTGAAATATTTTTGCGTAATGCATCTATTATTGCTCTAAGTTTGAAAAATTTTTGAAAGGAGAGCCAATAGTTAAGCCGTATCTTTATATGTAAAATATAGAATATGAGAAAAATCATTTGTTACAAAATCGACAAATTCTGGTGACAAATTCATTGATAAAGAGAGGAATAGTGTTTAATTAGTGATATAGTCAACTGGTAGGTTGGTGGAAAAGTATTTAATATCTTTAATTGGCTTTATTTTTCATAATTATGCATATCAGTTCATCGCAGACATATATATATATATATATATATATATATATATATATATATATATATATATATATATGAGATTAGTTGGCGATAACAAGCCTAATCAATAGATATGGAATATAATAGGTAATACAAACCACTAATGTAAAAATGCTTACAGTTCAAAACAGAGTCGCGTATAGACAATTACTACTAAACCTAATTGTTCGTACTAACACTTTCTACTTCTCTGTATATATATATATATATATATATATATATATATATATATATATGGGATGAATAGAGAATTATAGAGTGTATATGTGTGCTCGTGTGTATGTAAATATTGAAATGCTTCCTTTTGTTTGATATATTTGTATATAAAACTGTTAGAGTCAAAAGCCAAATCCTGCTCAGGCACATTTGTTTTTCGTCAGTATCCGTCTTGGCTACATGTTCTTTCTACTGCGACTAAATTGAACGGACTTTTTCGATTTCAAGATGTGTGCATATAATCTAGCCTGATATATAGTTTAGAAAAACAGTACCCAAAAGCCCTTATCACAATGATTTGTGTCTTCCTGTCAGAACAACGTATATATATATATATATATATATATATATATATATATATATATATATATATATTGTGTCTTCCTATTAGAACAACTTATATATATTTATATATATATATATATATATATATATATATATATATATATATATATATATAATGCATTAGGTATTGTAACTATGACATTTACATCGTTCGGACTGCTGTCCTCACGTTTAGCGGTTTATTGGCATATTCATATTTTCTTCGCAGAGACTCGATTTCATTTCAGATATTTTGATTCACATTTTTGATATTACAAGATCATTCCGACTACATTTGACTGAAAATTTTCGCTCAAATCGATTCTTATACATTGAGTGTTTGTCAGAACATTTGATTATTAAGTGCTTCTCATTATCTATAAAAGTTTTAAAATCTTGCTCGTTTATGTTTACACCATATGTTAATGGAAACTAATCTGTATGTAAAAGAAATCTCATATTTTGAATTTAATTTGTAGCAAAGGAAATTTGAATTCACAAGTTAGGCACACCACAAACTGGAAGACATTTTAGGTAATAGATATAAGTTTAAACCAGTTCAAAATAACTCTTTGCAGACCAGCACTGATCTGGTTCCAGTTGTCGTAAGAACCACAGTGATGTCTGTCTATATTTCTTAGCTGAGATATTATGTACATTATTTACATTATTCAGACTATTGTCTTCATCTTTGTCGCCATATTTATTACAACGTTTCGGTCGTTGTACGCTGGAATGTCGGACTGAACCCTTTATTACGTGCATTGGGTAGACTGTTCTAGTTCCACGTGCCATGTCTAATGGATATCAGTTATCAGTTCTCTCCTGTTAATTTTTCTCCGAAAGTTCTCCACTGCTTAGCCCAGAAATATATACACAGATGTCATCAAGGACACATGGCACAGTGGATAAAGCCGTTAGATCTAGTGACAGATTGTGAGTTTAATCCCGGGCTAAGGTAATGTTGTAATAAATACAGCGACAAAGATGAGGACAATAGGCCGCAGTGATATTTATAGCAAAATAGGGTTGAAAAGCGGAAAGTATTTCTGGTAATATGAGAGAACTTCATGGATATAATTCCCTTAAAATAATTCGTTCCAAAATAAGAGAAAACTGAAATGTAATGATGACCGCGTGCCAGCAGATCATCATCAGTTCGGGAGGAAGAAATCAATGCTGTTCACGAGTTAATTGAGGGTGACCGACAATTAACACCAGAAATAGCTAACACCGTAGACATTCAATTTATTTCTGTTCACAAGATTTTATCCAAAAAATTAGAGTTGAACAAACTTTCTATTTCGGTATCAAATCTGTGGCGATCAGAAGAGCAAGTGAGAAGCATGAGAAATTTAATGAAAATGAAAAACATTCTAGAGACTTTCTTAAACAAATTGTAACTGCAGATGAATTTTTGCCTTATCTGTGCAAGTCTTATGACAAAAGTAAATCAAAGTAATCATTACCCAAAGATAAAAATATTTTAGTTGATCAGGATAAAATTTAATAGCGATTTTTTTTTTTTTTGCTGAGAGACTTTTAGTTGATATTTTAGATAGTAAAATGGCAGTAAAATTATTACTTAAATGAGTTTTGGGTTACATTGGCTAAATATTTTAAAAACCCGTATGTTGGATAGCTTTATCAGATAACGATTTTACCGGCATGATAATAACCCGGTGAGTTCATCTTATCAAACAAAAGAAAATTATGAGAAATTATCAAACATCTTTACTGCCTTCATTTAGCTTTTTTGTGATTTTTTTCATATATACTAAACTTAAAATATAATTTACACTATTTACAAGCGGACTATTAGTTTCATGTTAGTTGTTGTTATGACAACGCTTCGTCTTTTGTGCTCTCCGGCCATCATGTCGGATAGCCTAGAAGTAATTCCGAACATAACCCTTTATTTAATCTACGGAGAAGGACTGTTCTCGTTCCGCTACTCATGTCTAAGTACATTTCGTTTATATATATATATATATATATATATATATATATATATATATATATATGTGTGTGTGTGTGTGTGTGTGTGTGTGTGTGTGTGTGTTTGTGTGTGTGTGACACTATTTGGCTTGCTAGAAAGAAAGAAGAATAAAAAGAAAAGGCGAGAAATTAAATTAGGTGATAAGAAGCCATCACGAACAGGACACTAGGCGATGTTATTTTTCTAACAAAGAAAAGTGGTAAAATTTTTATTTCCATTGTCGAGAAAGGAAGATACTGGATTTAATCTGATTTATGTTACAGTGCGGAGAATAAGATATAGCCAATCTGCCCATGGCAATGGTGAAAATTGCAAGTTGGTCAAATGACCTGACTAAACCATAAACTGCGGAAGGATCGTTTGGAAAAAGCATTTGTTTATTGTCGGGACTGGCTATGATAGCGAAACTATTTTGTCGGGACAGTTAATTAGCAACAGAATGCAAGTTCGTCTAATTGACCACCCACTTCTTTGGCGAAGGCCCCGGGTGATAAAGTCCAAGTGACATTTGGCTAAGATAAGGGACAAAGGGTTCGTTGTCGGGCAGAAGGAAAGAAAAAGAAAGAAAAGAAAAAAAGATAAAGGAAGATAATTTTTTTCTTTGAGCAAGATTTTTTAAACCGAGGCTAGTCTGGCCACATCCACGCCACTGAGCGCCCATTGGCTGAATGGTGGCGTGAGCGTTAGGCAGAGGTAATCATGTGAAGAAGGAGGAGGCCTGTTGCGCACCCCTGAAGGGATAGGTATGAGATGCCACTGTGAGAGAGAGGGGAAGCCCGTTGACACCCTCTGAGGGTATGGTGAGATACCAATATGAGAACAGAAAAAGGTGGGAGGACCAAAAAACTTCCAAAAATGAAAAATAATACATTTTCCTGACCGAAAACAAAGAACTGGATTGTGGATTTAGAATTATCAAGGAACCTCAAACCCCGGCAAGCCCACCCCAACTTTGGTCGGCGTCCATATAAGCAGAAACGAAGCGAGTGAAAATCAGTTGAGTTGAGTTCCAGTTGAGAGGCAGTTGAGTTAAGTTCGCAGTTCGCAGTTCGCAGCTGATTTGGATTGAGTTGGTCCCGCCTTGCAGATAGCTGACTTGAAAGATTCCACGCAATTCAAGACCTCAACTTCTAATCAAGAACAATTAATTTTTGAAGAACGACTTAGACTCACAGCACCAAAACAAGTTTTACGAATATCGCCTGAAGATACACCAAGGACCAGTTTCTTAAAGAACAAAAAACTTAAGATGTTAAGACTCGCCCAACAAACACAAATTGTCACGAATCCATATAGCGGGTTGAGAAGAAAACGCATCCAGTATTCAGCAACTAGATATAAAGTATTGTTATCCTTCTTGTAACACATTTTAACTTTTCGAGTTATTATTTTATTTTCTTTTACATATACTTGTACCCTTGTTCGGCCCCGACTTGCATTACGG
The DNA here is from genome assembly GCA_903632075.3 of Acanthosepion pharaonis. Taxonomy (NCBI): domain Eukaryota; kingdom Metazoa; phylum Mollusca; class Cephalopoda; order Sepiida; family Sepiidae; genus Acanthosepion; species Acanthosepion pharaonis. Next base: position 273,744 of record CAHIKZ030004566.1, on the reverse strand, counting down.
CCCGGCGACTGATTGATTTCGTCTACCTAAAATCAAATCACAACGTGGGTAGGTTAGACTAGAAATCAAAGCAGTTACTTCGGTAACCAGACGTTGGAGGCGAGTTGGGAACGACAAGGTTGATACCGAATCTAACCAGATTCCCATCCGAATCAGCAAAAGGTTAGAACGTCACATCTGGTGTCGCGACCAATGCCAAGTCACATTGGTCGTCACAAGACAGGATAGGACGGTGACGGCGCGGAGACAGACGCGGTGACGTCACAATTGGCACCGCGTCTATGACAGCACGGCGGGCGCGGCCAGGCAGACGTCACGATTGGCGCAGCGACGCTGGGGGACGTCACACACACACACACACACACACACACACATATATATATATATATATATATATATATATATATATATATATATATATACCTTATTTTTAGTACTGCTCAGTTCGACCTGTTTTCCACTGAGTCCTCGTACATACTGCTCAGCCCAGGGATTGAACTCAGTGTCGCCAAATTCATGAAACAATTATTACATACACTAATCTACGCTTAAAGTATTAACGATGTAATGAAATTTTGCTTTAATATGGTTAAATTTCCAGGATTATCTCGTCCCCCCGAAATGCATCAATGGATTTTATAGAAGCTTATAGATAATCCGTGATGATGATGGGATAATGTGAAAAAAATAAAGAATATACTTAAAATTATTTGATTTTAATTCTATTTTTCCAGGAACATCTAGACTAATCCTAAATTTCTGGGAAATTTTCCAAGATGTTGTCAGTTATGTACCATTCGTGATACACGCATAAGCGATCATGTATATTTCCATACAGGACTGACGAGGCAGATTTTTTCCCAGAGTCGGTTTCCATTTCTTTCTGCGGTAGATCAGTTGCGATCCAACGTTATAGCTCGGTCAGTCCTGCTGTTTACTCATAGATTGGCGGAATTCAAACTCAGCTCTCCGGTCCCTCAATCCGAGCCGATATCCATTACACCACCGAGCCTCCTCCAAGGTGTTGTAGGATCCCAAAATCGTCTTAAAAACGGAAATTTAATATTTGAATTCTATGAAATGTCGACATGACTACCCTCTCAGTAAGTATTGAATAATTTTATTACGAAGAACTTCGAACATACCCCACCATTTCCTTCTGGTCTCACCTGAATATGTTTTTTTTTTTTTAGATATCTCAGTTTCAATTATTTCCTTTTAGTGACTCAACTCTCCAAGTAATTTCTCACCTCTGCTGTAGCCAGGAACTGAACTGAAACATTTTTGGCCAAGACACTGGATTACTTCAATCAACACTTTTTTGCATTGGTTCATGTGACATAGGGAAATAACTAGAAACTGAGACATCCAAAAAGATATGAACCGTGGAACTGGAATGAAATGAACAGTTCGGTTTGAAATTTCAACGTATATCACCTGAAGAAGTCCAGAGCGTATGATGGCCGAAACATCGTGAATATGACATTAGAGATGAGGACAATAGTCCGAACAATATAAATAGCATAAATAGTTACAATTCCTCAGAAATGTATGCAAATAATATTTTGTGTTTCCATATATATATATATATATATATATATATATATATATATGTGTGTGTGTGTGTGTGTGTGTGTGTGTGTGTGTGTGTGTATGCATGCATATAAATATATATATATATATATATATATATATATATATATATATATATTCTAAACATTAATTTGTTTTCGAATTTTCGCATTTGTGAATATATTCTGTTTCGTCAGAAGGCAGTTTGCAATCTTCTAAGCCCATCATCGAGATGGTCAGGATCATAGCTCGATACTTCTTTCTGCATTTTGAATGTAGTTACACTTTATAACATGTTCCCATCTCTTCCTGACTAGATATTATTGGGTTACTTTGTACAAATGTTATCGCTTTTGTGCAATTGAAGTGAAATTTTTATATAAGAAATGACAGAAAAGTTGATAAGAAAGAAGTGCATATTTTTCTTCTTTATAGGTTTTCAACCAGTCATTTAGCAGGCTATCACAAAAATATATACACGATTTTGCAACTGATAACCTACTTAATTTTTAATACTTCTCTGACTTAAAACATTAAATAATGATGGTAGCCTCGGCTGGCTAATGATAGTAGCCAGATTGGCTAATGATGGTAGCCTAGGATTTTGACAAAAGAAATATTTCCTAAGATAGTACTGGACATGTGGAAATGCATTTTAAGTGAAAAGACAGATCAGGGGAGTTTTTTTAACAGAACGACCTCCGCGACTTTCCATCGCCTGAAATAGAGATAAATTCGAAGCAAATGAAATAATTCAGGATGTACAGCACAATTTTTCCTGAAGACTTCGGACATTGAAGAGCCTCACAAATCAAATAAAGGATCGAGAAATTATCGTCAGATGTCAAGAAAATCAGGGCGATCAGAGAGACGGGATATAGAAATTTAAACATTAAACGTCGATCGAACTATGACGCATTGTCATTGGAAATACAGTATTTAATGCATAGTCCGTGCGCTTAATGAAAATGATGCTGATCGAAGTTTTGCGAGTGGTACTTAAAAGTGTGTAGAAGATGCAGAATTTCTAAAAAGATAGTTTCAAATGATGGGTATTTTTCTGTGCACTGACGTCACAAATTTTTTCACACAAATTTAGTTTAAAATGGGTTTAATACCTTGGAAAAATTGCTAAAGTGCTTTTTGAACTTCTCTATTTGGGGATATTTCCGGTGTCTTAGAGTGACCCCAGTCACCCTCTGAATGATAGGTACTGCCTGGAGGGATGACGTTCTCCTGAGGCTTCAACTAATATTAATCCCAGCTTTCATCGATAGAAGCGAACTTCTATACAAGGTAAGTATAACTGTTTCGAATGATGAGACTACATTTAAAATAAATGGCTTAAATAACTGCTACAGTAGCACGTATAGCGGACTAGAGAATCTGCATACTGTAGAGAAAAATCCTGTTAATATATCATGAGTTATATTTCAGTGTGGCGTATCGTTAAGATAATAATATAATCATTCTTTTTGACGGATATTTGATTGGGCCGTGTTTCTGATATTGTTGAAGTTCCCTGTCTTGCCACGAATTCAAGAGGATGTTAACTATAAGGGATTCTATTTCCATCAAGATAAATCAACAACCCATTACATTTGAACAGTGAATAGATTGTTCTACCGGGCTGTGGCTGTTCGCAGCTGCTGTCGAACACTCTGCTTTTGGGCAGAAAGGAACCCGGACAAGGCTTTGCCGAAGGGCAAAGTTTCGTCCTGGGAGGTAGACAGGCCAGAACCCGTTTATGCGGGCTCTACGGGAATTTACGGGCTCGGAAAACCCATGTTAAAAACGGCCTTGTGCCACATACATCTCTCGTAATGGGGCTGTTAAATATTAACAGCTCATTACAATTATCATCTGATGAGTAGATACAAAAATTAATGGAATAAACGAAGAGGTTCAGTGTAATCCTATTCACATACAACAGACATCATACCTATAACATTTTTATCGGTATTTTAAAAATACGTAAATTTTATGGTACAATATCATCTAAAGTCGAGTAAGCGTGGGGAGACACTGGCCAAGAATAATCCCAATTACTGAAAGAAATCTTCTTTTACGTTTGTGATTTCATTGCTTCCTGTTAGCAGCATTGGCTGGAAGAGAATTATCACCAGTTTGAAAACCGACTTTGACAGAAATAATTTTTCTTCATTATATTATCTTCAGAATATTTAATAACCATTGACTTTATTGGAATTCAAATTATATATTCGATACATTGTGTATGCAGTTATTTTAAACGTCGAATTGTGATTATAATGTTAGTTACTACTTTTATATTCAGGTCCTGCTATTGCTACATATTGCTATTTACCTTTTTTTGATTAAATTCGGAAACTTTTCCGAGTTTTATCTTTGTTATGAGACAAGGAAATAGATTTGGCATTTTCCGTTGTTATCAGAAATATAGGAAGTGTTGCTTATATGATTTAAAATAAACTAATATAATATCATACAAAATCTATAGCTATGTTTGGCAAGGAAAACGTACTTTTGACCTGAAAGCATACAAGCACTAATCCGCTGTCTCGATTTAGCCCTGGTGTTCAGTGCGGCAGAATCAGCCGCATTTTGCAAACGAGACAGAGTAAAACAATAGCAGCAAAAGAAAGAAAGGGAAAAGAATGACAATGCAGATGAATGCTTATCGCGAAAAATGGCCGCCAATTATCAAACAAGCGCAAAGCAAAAGTGAAAGTGAAAGTACAAGTAGTATGTTAGACAAATCGGGAAGGGCGAAGAAGTCTACTTATAATCTTACTTACAGACGATTGTTGCTACCACACCGGCAACAAATAGGCAATCAGAGTTACTTCCCGTTCATTTCACCTACTTTTCTTCACAACGCTTGACTTGCTGATCGCAGTTTTTATCCTATTTACACACGCCAGCTTATTCATTTCCTTTGCAGGATTCGAGAAGTGTTTACGCCGACATGATCAGCAAATGAACGTTCTTTACTAAATCAGTCAGCTAGAAGTGTTTCTCTGTCAGCGCAGAGCGTGCTTAGGAGACGAAAATAATTGTAGTCCATTCTTGCCGGAGATCCACACATTCAGATTGAAATGGTCTCTTGCCTATTTAGCCCCATCTAAGCGACATTATACAATATACCAGCTTAAAAGATTGGGCATTTGTTTCTCTCCCTCTATGCCCGCTATGACTCGGCCTCTCCAGATTGTCATCTATATCAGACGCTGGATATACTGAATGCGACCTACTGGTCTATTTTCTGTTGTTAACACTAAACTGTTAAATCGAACAGACGATACGTGCTGATATAGCAGAAACTTGAAATAAATGCCTTTCGGTCTGTTGTGACATTCCCACATTTTGGTTTGAAAAGAATCGTATTAGAAAAAAGAGGCCTGCTTCAGTTAGGATTTTGGTTCTTCTTCAAGTACTTGTTTTGAAGCAAAAATATTTTTCCTGATTTTGATACAACTTTTTCCGACAGGATTCTAATTTATTTTTGTTTGGTCTGAAGTACATAAACTTTGGTAAAATAAATAATTCAGCATCAAAGATTGATTCCATTTCTCACTCTCACACACATAGATAGATAGATAGATAGATAGATAGATAGATAGATAGATCAAAATGCCAATTCGAATGTTTGCTTCTGAATAACAAAGATTAAGATTGTTGTGACTATATACCAAAGGCGATGCATCGTCAAGATAGTTAATAAATCAGATAATTTGCTAATTTTAAAAAAAAATATGTATGTTCCTCTTTTGAGTATATAACTATTCTACATCACATTATTAATAATTAGAATTATTTATTACTAAATATTTATAAATAACAAGCTCTTTTTAACATGGTTGATTGTCATCATTTAATGAATAATTAAACTAACCATGTATAACATAACATATAATCATAAACATAAATAAGGGCATATATTCATTTGTCGGTTCTTAGCTGGTTGACCTTCATACGTCGAAAAAAAGAGAGAGTCTATCATGTATATATATATATATATGTGTCTGTGTGTGTGTATGTATGTATGTGTGTGTGTGCGTATATGTGTGTGTGTGTGTGTGTGTGCCTTGTATACATACGTATCAGACGCAAAGAAATATGTCGAAAAAATATATTCATTGGAGTTGTTTCTCCGTATTACGCCATCATTGTTAATAATCTCAGCATATTAAATAATAAAACATGAAATTATTCGTAGACTGTAACCATGAATTAAAAAAGATTCAACGTATATGTTGCATAAATTCACACACACATACACAAACACACACACACGCACACACACGCACACACATACATATGTATATTGATTCATGTTTTATTAGGTAATATAGAAAGGATTTGTCTATTTTAAGCAAATTACATTCATATAGTCTGATAAGCTTAATAACTTTATTATTGAAAAACGAAAGAAAATTACCATATTGATGCATGTTTTTTAATCCTATCTAAGCTTTCAGCTTACATAAGCCAGCATCAAAGATGACAATTACATTACAATAAATTAAACAGCACAGGGACATAGCAACAATGAAAGTCTGTTTTGTTTGCATGGACGATTTCCAAGCCACGACAAATTCGTGCGTACGAGACGCTGGAAGCGAAAATCGCACCGCGGCGCATGACGTCACAAATAACCAAATAAATGAAAAAAATCTAGAAGTCTTTAGTATGGGAGACCGTTGGTATAAACCAATGGCTTCTGTTATCAATGATAGGTATTTAAGTATATTTGTGGACTTTTCATAGTTTATTTTGTTCATGTTAGGTTTCAACTGTTTTATGTATATAGCTTAAAGAATTCTTCTTTTTTTTTGTTTTCATGTTTAAGTATAGTTGCGTGTTCAACAAGGATTTTCCGAAATTGTGTATGCGGCCAGACATGTTTTTAAATGCCTAGGTCTATAATTACCTAGACATTATATATATATATATATATATATATATATATATATATATATATATATATATATATATATATATATGTGTGTGTGTGTGTGTGTGTGTGTGTCTGTGTGTGTGTGTGTGTGTGTGTGTGTGTGTTTACCGAAACTACAACGTATGTTCAATTTGCTATTTTTATTTTTCCAAATTACGAATAATTTGTTGTGTATTAGGATCAGAATTGCAAAATATAAAGTATGGGTTGTCTTTTTTAAATTATGTTCGACTTTCTAAACCATTTTCAAAAATCGATGTTATGTCAGGAGGGTAGGCAGAATTGCTTTTTTATACATCATAGAAGTCTTTGAAAGTTTGAAATATGCCAAGGACAAAGGAAAAACAGTGTCTGAAAATTATTGACTTTCAAAATATATATATATATATATATATATATATATATATATATATATATATATATGTATATATATCATGGGAGAGAGAGGTGGGAAAAACAGATAGATAGATAGATAGATAGATAGATAGATAGATAGATAGATAGATATTATGCGCAATATATTATTTCATGAAAAAAATAAACGTCTGGAAAAATCACCATGACTAGTAACCAATATAATTCTATATTCGTGGAATATATCATTATCATATATTCGTAGCTTGAGGCACGGATTTAACCAATTTTCAAGAAGATGAATTCGCAACAATTTTGTGGTCAGTATTTCAATTGGCTTATTTGTCAGAAAATATGAAAAGTACTTACCCGGAGTCTAATTTTTTAAGAGATATAATATTGGCAAACAACTAAATGACATGATAGCGCATTTTCTTTTCTGAAATATTCAACTTTCGTTCTTTATCATACTATCCACCGATTTAGACGATCGAGATTTTTCGTAAATTGCCCTTTACAGTCGCTTTCAATCAATTTAAATAGTTGAAATTTCATATCATATTACTCGATGACAAATGCGGTAGGCTCTGTCATTACAATTTCATACAAAATTTTTCTCTATTTCTCTGTTAATTTCTCTCAGTCTCTCTCAATTTCTCTCTCTCTCTCTCAATTTCTCACTCTCTCTCAATTACTATCTCTCTTAATTTCATTCTCTCTCTATCACTCAACTTCTCTCTCTATCTCCCAATTTTTCTCTCTCCCTCTCTCTCAATTTCTCTCTCTGTCAATTTCTCTCTATATATCACTTCAAGATTTAACGTACTGTCTTTGCAGCTATAATTATTTATTGACATTTTCCTCAATATTAATTTATCGAGGTTATTTATTATTTGAAATCTCTTCTTCCTTCTTGGACTTTCTTTCTCTTTTCTTTTTAAATTCACCGCTTTATTTGCTCATTGTTTTTTAACTTCTTTTTCTTTATTTAAAATAAATCATTTTACACTTTTTCTTTTATTTTTTTGAAACATCCTCTTCTGTTTTTCCTCCCTTGGCTTGAATTTCTATTTGTCTCTTGTTTTTTTTTTGCTTTCCTATATCCAACTATTTCATTCTTATTCTTCTTTTTATCCTAACTTTCGATAGGCATTAATGTAGGTACCTCCTCTAATTTTCTGTTAAAACAGCAAAGGATAATGTTGAAAAAGGCCCTAAACGTAATTAAAACAAAGATTTATCGTCAAAATATTTATTTTATCGTCAAAAGATAAGACGAAAGTATTTTTTATTATTTTAATAAATTTTTTAATCCTTTGAAGAACTTTCGAAATTTTGGCAAAAAAATGTTCATTTTATTTTTTTGGCAGCGGTTCGTCAGAGATTACTATGTGAGATTCGGTACTTTTTTTTCCCGTAGAAACACTTAGATTTGGAAATTCTTGCAAAGATCAAATAATTGTTGGATATTAATGGAACTCTCTGGGTTTATTCAAAAATGAATTAAATTACTTTGAATTGATTTAGAATATCTTATTAAAAATATTTTTTGTTACATCAGTTACCTTCGCTTACATAATTTTACGAAATCTCGAGAAACTAACATTTCAGCCTGTTCATATTTATATTAGTTACATGCAGGACGCCTTGGAGAATTTAAATCATCAATTTATTTTTGACGAGTAGGAACACCATTTACCGAAAATCTGATCTGAATCGTAAAATAAAAATGCAATAATTTTAAGATATTATTTACCTAGAAAGCCTTTAGATGCTTTTACAAATAACATGTACTAAGAATACTGTTGTCTTAAGACATATTTATCTATGAAAAATGAATTTTTACACGATTTGTTTACTTTTGAAAGTTTTAATTAGAAGATTTTAAAGATTTAATTCAGTATTAATTTCAGCCATTTAGATTAGATTATTATTTAGAAAAAAAAACATATCTACTAACCATAAATGATGAAACTTAAACCAGTCATCTAACACCAAGATTATAGAAAGAATTTTGAATTTTTTTTTCATGTATAAAAACATTCCCACTTTTTATAGTATGGTCGTACATACACAATATTATAAGAGCGACGAATATAGTAAATTGAAAGTGAACATTCCAAAAATTATATTACGGAAAATATTTACCAACATTTCATTGAGAATTTAAAAATTATATAAAAAGGAGGACATCTCATTTTCTTAAATTATGTTTAACAAATAAAGTCTCAGTAGAACAACACTATACCTGTCATCAACTTGTATCCCTAGTCACCACTCGTCAAATACATAACATGGCTACTGTCAGTTAAAATCGCAGCTACTCTTTGGTTTTAAAATGCATTTATCTGTTATTTTAAACTTAAACTAAATAATATTTGTTTCAAATCAGATTATTTATAGTTTAAGTCAGAGAATATTTCTCAAACATAGTTTGAGAAAAATATATTTTATTTTGGGGAGATTTCTTTAACAAAGTGAATTACATTGCGATGACAGACAACTAAAAATGGCTCCAATCAAATATTGTAGCAAAGAAAATCGATTCCAATCAACATAATTTCTCTCTTAAATACAACAGTATATTTGGCTTACTGTAAATAATCGTTTAACTTTCAATTACAGAAAACCTTTTCATTTTTACAAATTCATTTTAAACCTTAGGTATTACGAATTACTGGGGATACCTTGATGAGAGCAAATGACTAAACAGATTCAGCCGCGCAAAATCTGTCTAAAGGGAAACCTATAATGATAATTTTATGTTACAAATAATATCAAGCAAGCTGGCAGGCGACAGAGAACACATACCAAATGCTATTTGGACGAACGAAGCTGATACCGTTTTTTTTCCCTACATCAGCTCCTGGTGGCTACTTGCAAGCGTCCTTATTTTAACTAATCGAGAAGGCGGGGGCACTGTTGATAGCTGCTCAAAATGAAAATCCAGTCAAATTTTTCAAACAAATTTTTATGACAAACCGGGTTCTATAGCTTTGGATGGCAACTGGTCTACGACGGGAAAAAATATCTGCTTCGTCAGTCATGTATCGAAAGATACATGATCGCCTAAGCGTGTATCACATATGGAACATAACTATCTACACATGCATAAGAAGTAAAATAAACAGTCACATTCAACAGAAATGGCAAAAGCGCTGGTCCAACAACAGAAATGATAAACGAGTCTCAATCTAACCATTTCTAGGTGGTGACTTTCTAAGCGTAGCTTAAATGTAGAAAATGGCCGAAAATATCAGGCACCCAGTGAGAACGCACTCGTTATTCCATAGAAAATGATCATTTGAGACAAGATTGTTAAGCATTACACTTCGTTTCAGGGTTCTTAATCCCAGGTGAAGGGAAACAAAGAAATAGGAGTAGGCAGAAAGGACGATGTAACGCTAACTTAACAACACATGGACCAAAACTACCTCACTCTTCTAAAGAATGAACATCTAACAACATGTATATCATGTCACTCTATAATCACGCTGAAAAGATTTTAACATAATGTACACACTTAGTCCCTATACAACATATATACTACATAAATAGCAAAGGAAAACTATATGAGAAAACAATTTCATTATAATGAAACCGTCATCGTAATGACCTGCATTAAAGAAGTAGATTTATATCAAAATAGATAACAGCTACAATAGATCATATATTCTTTTTCCCTTAATGTATAACATTATGTACAAAATATCCGTAGTTGCAATCATAAAATTGTGTCCAAAATATTTAGATTTCGGCGATAAATAAGAGATACGGGTTGATATGACGCTAAACATTTTTTTTCATTTCATCACGTTAGTAATAAAGAAAAAAAATTGAACTGTTATGTAATATCAGTCCTCCTATATGGCAATGAATGCTGGACATTCTAACCACAGACGAAAAAGAGATTTGAAGCAACAGTATTGTGGTTTTACAGAAGGATGTAGGGAATACCATGGACTGAACATTTGATTAGCGACAAGGTTTTGGAGCCAATGGCAACAAGAAGGACATTTATGCATAACACCAGAAAGAGACAGTTGAAATTTCTAGGGTACTGTTGTAACCTAGGGGAGGTTACAGAATAGAATAATTGTACGAAGATTGGTAATGACCGATAATACTTAGGACAAGAACAACACATATAAGTTTAGCTAGCGACTCGTAGATTCAGTCAAGTGAATTCCACAATGAATCTTCATCCGCAGGATATCTAACCACGGCCCCACGTGGTCAGATATGACAGGAGGTCGAATTTAATGTGGGCAATCCGAGACCGTAGTCTCGGCCAAAAATTCCACGTAGACCCCGTATAAAACGGGGTCGGGAAGCTGTTTTGCGAGAGGAGACTGCCCTTCGACATAGCCTCATCTGGAGATCCTCTCTGCAGAGAGTTTGACCAGCACGGCTGGAGACGAATCTCCAGCTGCAGAATATGTACCAACAGTCCCCGCAGTCAGATGTAGCACAAAGCCGAAGGTAATTTGGGGTATCCGAGCCTGTATGTTCGGCCAAAACTTCCCTGAGGACCCCGTATAAAACGGAGTCGGATACCTATTTCCCGAGACGAAACTCTAGGGATTCTCTCTGCCCGGAAGCAGAGAGTATGATCAACATAGCTGGAGACGAAACTCCAACGACAGATCAACATACAGTATTTACTACTGTATTTATGTGACTGGTGGCATACCTATTATCATACGTAGGTATGCTACAATATACAGGCATATATAAATGAAGGGGATTGTACACACAGGGCAGACGGAAGGGAACAGGGACAGAGGAGAAAGAAGAAAAATATCTAACCTACAAGGTGTGCTTGAGTGAATAGATGGCTTATCCTGCTTTTGGAAAGATGGCGAAAAGAAAACGAATTATCGAGAGCGACATGAGATGGAATGTTTCAGAAAAAGTTGAAGTTTCACGACATATAGTAGAATATTGATCAACTTTAGAATATAAGACCAGAAGGTGAAATTTTAGAAAATGATTATCAGGAAGAGGATTAAATATTTTTTTTTCAAGTTGGTAGTTCTTGTCTGCCTGGAATTATCCCATTCTGCATTCTGACACCGTCGGTAAATATCTAACAATTTCATCTAAAAAACCCCGTCCGAAAATGTCGTAATCTTTCTTAAAATTATTATGTATTCTCTTTCTCGTTACTTTGCTTCATGGCACTCATTTATTTTTCCATTTTTAATCTCAAATTTTATTTCAAAATTTTCCAAACTCTGTTGTTCAATTTTTCTCAAGAAAAGCCTCATTCTGTCTCCCTCCAGTCCCTCAAAATCATGCGTAGCTTTCAATCCACTCTCAACCCTCCTATTCTCACAAATCACACACCCACCTCTTACACTTATTTCACGCGCGTGTCCGACGCTTTACACCCTTTAATGAATTTTGCTACGAACATTTTAATTAGGTTTATCGCTTCATGCATATTCCCCGGTGTGAAATAAAGCGAAAAGATCGACGTTTAGGGGAATTAAAAGTTATTATTCTTTATCTTAAACACGAACCCATATTTCCATCTTTCTGCAACACGCGTCACTGGTAATTCCCCACTTTTACGGGCAACAGTTTCAGCTGACTCATCGATTCAGTTGTTAGGAATCTACAACTACAGCCAACCCGCTACCTGGTCCTCTGTGGCTTTTATCAATTTATTTTCTGCAATTTTCCTACAAGTTCAAAGGTTCCAGTTATGTACAGGTTATTTACACCCTTCCACCTAAATTATCTACGAAGAAAAATACTTAACCGCTAATTTCCTTTTGCATATGTAAATCATACGATATGGAATCAAACAAAAATTAACCATTAAGTTTGCACTTTCTTCATTTTTCATAAATTAGAGGGAGTAATTAGTTACCTCACCTACAGATGAAAAATAATTCTAGCTGTTCAACCAGCATTTATTAATTAGTTTAATAAGAGTAATTAAAGCATTCTTTTGGGGAAGAAAGTGGTATTTATCTTTACTTAAATTCAAATCAGACCCTAGGGAGCCAAATATTTCAGGGCACTGTTGTGTAAGATATATAACTCGTCTCACTGGACATTGTTAATGATTAAATCCTCATTAGAAGGATTTCTGATAGGGGCCTTGTGCAAGATTAAATTTAGGTTCAGTTACAATTATAAGCAACAAAGGAATTTGAAGATAAACGGTAAAAATAGACGTTTGGCATTATTTGACCTAGTAACCAGTAGTACTTTGAAATTTATGAAAATTTTCCCTTAAATGTTTTGGCCACGAAAATAAGTTTCTTAATTCCAATAACTGTTATCATTCTTTCCAGTTTTTTATGGAAGCTTCCTTTCTAACCTTTTAGTGTAAAAGATCAATATAATGTCATGTGTCATCAATTTCTAATCCAGTTACATTCTTATATCCCTTTTAGTTGTTGCTGTTGTCGTAAATCCTCAGTTTTTGTATGTTTAATTTGATACGTTTTTCTGTTTGGCATTCAGTTTCGGTTCTATTCTCGCTAAGAAATTAAAGATTTTTTTAAAAATCTGTGAAAGATCTTGTATACGAGGTTTGACAAAAAAAATATCTGTTCTCGTGCTATAAATAGATAACTACAACACATATTGATTTGGCATTTAATCTCCTACGAATTAATCACGTTCTGAAGCCACAGACGTTATCAAGGGTCGTTTCCATTCATAGAAGCATTCCTGGAATTTATTATACTGGATAGTGAGTGGCTTCCTCATAGAATTCTCATGGATTTTCTGAGTTTTGAAATCTTGTTCCTTTGAAGTAGGATTTGATTTTAGAAAAATAGAAAATTTGCAAGGATCGATATCTAGGGAATATGGCGGTTTTCGGGCTTGGGAAATGTTATTGTCCTAAAAAAATTGCACAAGCTGCGCTGAATCGGCAGGTTTGTTGACGTGTGGTCACCCACCGGACAGATGTCCTTTTGCGACAAACAGTGTCCAGCAAACTATTCAACACGTCACAATAGTCTTCTTTTTTTTACTGTGTGAACAGGTGGAATATACTTATGATGATCAGTGCTCCTGTAGAAGAAGAAAACCGTCGCGCTTTATTCTGTCTTCGATGAGTCGTGTTCATCCACTGCGAAAAATGATCCTTGGTTTCGGGGTCAGAGACATAAAGCAACGATTCTTCATTGGTTATTCTCTGCCATATTCACTGATGGAACTTCTATGCCATAGTGAGTCGACCACATTCTACACAATTTATGCCCAAGTAATGCTATAAACTAAGACAACGTTATAGCTTAATAGGCATGAATGACAAATTTCAAGGTCAATCGTTGTCAAGCGGCTTCATTGTGCATACATTACCTGTGTTACCATTGCAACAGTCCCGATACGTTTGTTCAGATATCGTATAGCTGAAAGCGTAGATATTTCTGAAAGAACATTGCGACATGCATGGCATGCATATTGTTATGGTTCTTTACCTATAACTACAGAATCAACTCTTCCTAACATTATGTATACTACGCCTCTCAAGAGAGAGGGACGAATTAAGCCGAGTTTCTCGGCTTGACGGTCGAACTCTCTGCCTCTGAGCAGAGAGGAACCCGGACGAGGCTTCGCCGAAGGGCAGAGTCTCGTTCGGCGAGGTTGTCCAACCCGATCCCGTTTATATGGTTTCTACGGGCATTTTTTGGCCGAGCCTACGGGTTCGGGAAACCCACGTTAAAATTGGCCTTGTGCCACATGCAACCCTCGTGGGGGTGGCTAGATACCGAATCAAGCCGAGAAGCTCGGCTTGACGGTTGAACTCTCTGCCTCTGAGCAGAGAGGAACCCGGACAGGCTCCGCCGAAGGGCAGAGTCTCGTTCCGATAGGTTGACCAACCCGATCCCGTTTATACGGGTTCTACGGGCGTTTTTGGCCGAGCCTACGGGCTCGGGAAACCCACGTTAAACTCGGCTTTGTGCCACATGCAACCCTCGTGGGGGGTGGCTAGATACCGAATCGAGTCGAGCCGATAGTAGTTCACTCCAAACCAGTACTAACACCTTCCACAACTTGTATTATTCTTTCGTGTAATATAGGTTAATTATTTCTAATCTTGTGTTCGTGTTGTTCTTCCTTGGTCCTAACCTGGACCATTACACATATGAAAATCCTCTTCTGAAGGAACTATGTAAAAACATAAATTTAGTACTTAGGTTGATGTTTTTTTTTTTTTAACTTGCGCTATCGCCCGAGACTACCGGATGTTTAGTCTATTTTATATTCAGTTTCCTCATCGCATTTAATAAATTTGTTATAACTTATCCATACACTGTAATATATTTAGATTTTACTATATACAATAGCCATGTCCTATATTTTTATGACAGATTCAATGTAGGGAGCCATATTTGCGTTCATTCCAAATCTAGACCATTTTATTTTGGAAACGTGGCTTTGATTGACTGTTTTATTATTACGGCTTATAAAATCACTTGCATGTTATTTAAATCCAGAAAATATTTCAGATTGTAAGAGGATTTTGGAGATAATAATGATTTACTTATCCACGTCCTAATAACTAACCAATACATGTAAAAGAAGATGTAGTCATATGTTTCTTCGGGGTATTTCGGCGGAAGTGAATACAGCGAAACGTAATGGGATTGAAACTTGTCTCTCCGACTTCCAAAATGTTATACTCTACACCACACACGCACATCCAAGCTTACATCTGGTATGCAGGAGCGGTTACACATCTAGGTACTAACCCGACTCGACAAAGCTCAACTTCATTGATCGTACAAGAAGTAATGTCTTATTTCTTGGAACTCTTTGAGGTAAAGGTTGTTGATATTAGGAGCAAGTGATCGTTGGGTCTGTAGAAAATTGTCCGCTTTTGTGGTATAAGATTTGATTAATTCATACATTTTAATGTTATTAAAAGGGATTCAAAAAGATCTATTTTTAATCGCTAAGGAGGGAATGTCACTTGTCTTTTGGGTTATGTCGCTTCCAGCATTTCGAATCCCGAAAGCGAATATCGTGCCATTTTGCTCTTTAAAATAGCACAACTTATTTTTGATAGATATATTGTGTGAAAAAATTATTCAAGTTTACATAGAGATTCTCATATGGATTTAGGTTTTGGTTCTGACCGGGCAATTCTAACACAAAAATATGCTTTGATATAAGCCATTCCGTAGTAGATTTAACAGTATGTTTAAGATCATGACCCTTCTGGAAAATGTACCTCCACCCAGAATCAAGTGTCAAGTCTTTCACAAAACATGTTTTCATCGAGGATTGCCATTTATTTAGCTCCATCCATCTTTCCATCATCTCTGATTAGCTTTCTTGTACATAATGAAGAAAAGTTTCCCCCAAAAATTTCACGGTGGGGATTGTGTACTAAAAAAATGTCCAGTATTGGTTGTTCGCAACATGTAGCGTTTTGGATAAAGGTAATGTATTTTGATTTGGTCTTATTTGAGCAGAGCCCCATCAAAATGTTTGCTGTTTCTGCTACATGGCTTTTGATAAATTGATAACGTTGAATGATTATGGCTTTCTTTCAGCAATGGCTTTCTTCTTGCCACTTTCAATAAACATCAATTGTGTAGACTACATGTTTAATAGTTGTCCTGTGAACAGATTCTCCTACCTGAGCATACGATCTTAGCTTTTCCTCTAGAGTATTCATATGCTTCTTGGTTGATTAATATACACCTTGTCAGAAGATTACTAAAATATGACCAAATGATATATTTACAAATTAATCTTGCTTTATATATCGCTACATCTTTAATCCGACATGTGTAGTAATCTCATTGAAATCAATTCTGTTTATTCGGCCATATCATCTAACAAATTTCTAAGGCCTTCAAAGAAAAGGTGCTTTTAAATCAGGAATCGTAAATTTTTTATCATTCTTTCCTTTACTCAAAAGAAATTGTCATAATAAGGTGGACACCATTTACTAATTATGTGACTTATGAAAATAGCTGAATGACCAGCATTTTACTTAGGGAAATATATTTTTACTTATATTTCTTCACTTATATTTATTTATATATCTTTCACGGCAAACGGGGTGTGAAGACATATGCATCCAACAATGTTCTGATGTTTATTTGTATATTTTTTTGAAAAGCATGTAATATTATCCCTTATTTCTGAATGCTACACTATTTTGCTGTGGTCGGTTACATAAAATCTTCAATAAAATAGATTTAACTTTGCGGTTGTATATAGATAGATAGGAACAGAATAAGATAGATAGATAGATAGATAGATAGATAGATAGATAGATAAAAACAAAATGAGACAAACATATAAATAGATAGAAATAGAATGAGACAGATAGATAGATAGATAGATAGATAGATAGATAGATAGAAACAGAATTAGATAGATAGATACATGCAGAATGAGATAGATAGATAGATAGATAGATAGATAAAAACAGAATGAGACAAACAGACAGACATAAATAGATAGAAACAGAATGAGACAGCTAGATAGACAACAATATAGAAACATAATTAGATAGATAGATAGATAGATAGATAGATAGATAGATAGATAGATAGATAGATGCAGAATGACATAGATAGATAGATAGATAGATAGATAGTATGAATAAACGAATGAAGTGTTGTGGTTTAATTAATATCGGTTCAAAATGAGAAACCAGGGAACCGGGTTCGAATTCAGGTCAGGTTCGTTATATTCACTCATAGGCAAATACCCTTAAGAAAGGCTCCTCTACACAAAGCTATGGTTTAAATCACAGGACAGAATGGGTCAAATATCCTTGGTTAGCAAAGAGTCTACCGTAGAGAGAAACGGCAAAATAATGCGGGAAACTTTTATAAAGAGGTATTCTTGTATTGAAAGTGGGCTGATCGCGTAAGCGTCTATCACGCACGGTATTTACCTTGAGTAGTCCGTCCGAAAGTGAATAAAAAGGCTTAGCCCCGAATATGAACTCGGTATAAAGCTCCTATTTCGGCTATACTAACCGCACATTCTCTCTCTCTACCTCTCCCCTCTCTCTCTCTCTCTCTCTCTATATATATATATATATATATATATATATATATATATAAAATTAATTTTTCGTTTTACCTTTGAAAGTGAAGTCTGAAGATCCAGATCAAAATAAAATTCTCTGCTGAAATAAATTATAATTAATGGAGCTTTAAGGTGCTCTGTTTTATCTTTAAATTAAATTATTCGCTCTGAATTAACATTGAGCTCTTAGGCTTTCATGCTCTTTGGGATTAGCCATACGGATTACCAAGATTTTTCGTGACTATATATATATATATATATATATATATATATATATATATATATACAATTTCTTCGATTTAACTAGTAGACTAGACAATATTTATGAATAAAAAGACAATAGGAAACTAGTAATTACTGACGCATTTTTCTCCAATGTGGACTTTCAAGTCCACATTGGAGAAAATGCGTCAGTAATTACTAGTTTCCCTATTGTCTTTTTTATTCACACACATATATATATATATATATATATATATATATATACTCCCTACATTCTATCAGCATAGCTGATGCTCATCTTCACCTTCAGGTGAGCGTCTCTTTGCGCCTTCTTGGTCTCACGTTTTCCAATGAGCTGCTGTAGAACAACGACATTGAAGCAATAGCTACGTCCATCGTAACTCTAAGCAAGACGAATTTTCACTTAGAAACATAATTCATGTCGACAAAAACAAGAAAATTAAGGGCACCTCGAGAGGGTGCAATAGTTAGCAAGCTTATCTCGCTAAAACAATTACGACTGGGTAGTGAGTTCGATCCTTACTGGGTACCCCATACTTTCGGGCTTGTGCTACATCTAAGCTACGCTCGGAAAATCACTATATAATTTCAGCTCAGAATGATAAAAATTTGCAAGTACCCGGATGCAACTTCAAATCAAATCTGATGATGTCCTAAAGGATGAAAAGCGTCGCACATAAATGTTTCTTCCGCTTAGTCTTACTTATTTCCACTAACATTAAATATACAATTTATTTTTAAATTAGCAATTTCGTTCTCTTTTAGATCTTTGAGTTGCACTTTTAACCTGTCATCTTCCAAACATTTTCGAACGCTATTCATTTTATCATTTCCCAACTTGAAACAATATAATATTGATATGAATAATATATACACAGAATAAATATCTTTGCAAGAAGGAAGTATTAACCCTTTTAATGTTTATCTCTTATTTTCATATGATATATCTATTGTGGCCTGTTTAGGGGCCAGAAAGAAAGACACGGAAGACATAGGTAGGTTGAATAAGTGTATTGAAATAACAGATATATACAAAGCAAGAGTGCTAGTAATAAGCAGATAGAGGTGTACATCCGAACGGTAGTTTAACACTGTGTCTCCGCCCCACAATTGACGATATTCAGCCACCCACCCCCCACTAGGGAAGCATGTGACACAAGGTCGGTTATTTAATGTTGGATATCCGAGCCCTTGGGCTCGGCCCCAAAATATGCCCATTGGACCCGTATAAACGGGTTCAGGGCCGGTTTACCTCCCCGAACGAGACTCCGCCCCTCGGCGGAACCTCGTTCGGGTTCATCCCCGCCAGAAGGCAGAGAGTTTAACCGAACAGCCGCTCGAGAAAGCGAGCAACTGACAATATTCAGTTAACTCCCCCGCCCACTGGGGCAGTATGTGGCATAAGGCCGGTTATTTAATATGGGATCTCCGAGCCCTTGGGCTCGGCCCCCAAATATGCCCATTGGACCCGTATAAACGGGTTCAGGGCCGAGCGCACCTCCCGAACGAGACTCCGCCCTCGGCGGAACCTCGTTCGGTTCATCCCCGCCAGAAGGCAGAGTTTAACCGAACAGCCGCTCGAGAAAGCGAGCAACTGACAATATTCAGTTAACTCCCCCGCCCACTGGGGCAGTATGTGGCATAAGGCCGGTTATTTAATATGGGATCTCCGAGTCCTTGGGCTCGGCCCCCCAAAATTCCCATTGAACCAGTATAAACGGGTTCAGGGCCGGTTTACCTCCCCGAACGAGACTCCGCCCCTCGGCGTAGCCTCGTTCGGGTTCCTCACTGCCCGAAGGCAGAGAGTTCAACCGAACAGTCGGTTCAGAAGTAAACGACAGACTCCTCAACGCTTCTTGCAGTTAGCATTTATGAGAGGAGGAAGAGTTCATTCTACTGTAGGGGGGTTTATCACAACAATATCTATGACTAATTTTGGTGTTACTTTGTTGAGTTTACTTCTTAGGGTGTAAAATAGTTTTTTAAAAATTCAAAATTACACTATAAAATCTATTATTTCTTAAAGATGTATTATATTTTTATGTTCTTAATTCAAATATTTCAAAAAGCAGTTGAACATACGTATGAATGATAAAACTTATACAGCATTCCATATTAAGGAAATTTGTATGTGTTGAACAGGACATAATCCGATATCCGATCAATATTACACTATATACATTATTCGAATAATGTAAGTAGTGTACATAATACCTCATCTCAAAAATATAGACATATACTGATCAATATTAGTTGGTTCTCCATGGAGAAGAGGTACGATTTTGGAAACACTAAAACCCCTAATGATTCTCGGTTAAAACATCAATGATGATTTTTCCACAGCCTCTGAGAAATGTATTTGATGATAAAATACTATAAATTTTATTATTTTTAAAGATTTACTCTATTTTTCTGTTCGTAGTTCAAATATTTTTGCACAGTTGAATTATATGACTTATTTAGGAAAACTACAAATTACTTAGTTGCGTGTTAAATTTATGTTTTTATCCTCCCAATTACATCTTTTCCTACGCATGCGCGAACGTACTACATTGGAATATTTTCTAATTATATCTGACCACAAAATATAGAAAAATTCGTTCCTATTGCCGTAAACGCGCTTCTTCAATTTGCTTATAACTAGAGACCTGGCATTCCTGTGGTGGAATTTTTTCTAATTATATAAAATCATTTTTTTTTCTTTCGTGAGTAGTAAAAGTACATATTCAGGAAAACTATCTGCTACTTGAAAATCATTCTTGCAATTAATGTTTGGATTCGTATTCTAAGTGGGCTGGCTTCTAATTAAGCCTAACTATGCTGCCTTCGCGAAATCTAACACAACCACACCCGAAGTAGAATTTCGTCATTTATTAATAATTCCATTTTTTTATTTTTTAAATTTTTAGTACCCGTAAAAGTTTACTTTACATCTTCTCATGATATAAGTATTTTTTATGACGTGTTTCTTATTTCATATCTGATTTCTGATTGACATTATCTTCTTGCTTTCTTGGGTATGTTGTTGATAAAACGATTCTTGATTCATGTAACTTTGTTTATGCTTCGATTTTATATTATTTCTTACCTTTTTTCTTATTTTCCTTTTTTTCCCATTTTTTTATTTTCCCTTTTCTTTCTTCAAAACAAGACTTACCGTTATATTCTTTTTCTTTGCCTTCTGATTTTTTTCTTTTTCATTTTGTCTCTCCTTTTTTTTTTGTATGCCAATATATTGCATTTCGTTTTGATAAAAAAAAAATGAGAAAGGTGGGAAAGAGAAGAAAAGAGAGAAGGAAGAAAATACTGCTATAAATCAATTAACTCTTTCTTCTTTTTTTTCGTCTTCTTTATCTTCTTCCTGCCGAGATTACAGCCCTATCATGATGACACACTTATTCTCGCACGATCGCCGAAGTTAAGCAACATCGTGACTGAGTGATGGCTTGAGAATGCGAGGTGCTGTAAACTTGGATGTGCGGGTGGTGAAAAGGATTATTTTTTTTTCTATTTTGCGAAGAATCTCGAAAATTTACGTGCGTTTTCGTCTGCGGTTTCGATTTAATCTCAATCCAATGTATCATTTTAAATTTCATCCTATGAATAATTAGTGTTTCTACGCGTATATTTTAACAGAACAAACGCTTATATAAATACTTCCTATTTACTACGTTTCCAAACATTTTCTCTGTCGTCTTCATGACTTTAACTTTCAAGATATGAATTATAAAGTAACTGATGAAAATAAGAAGAATATAAATTACATTATATTATAGGAAAATATACGTACAGAAAATAACTCATTAATAATCACCAAAATTATGGCAATAATTACAAAATAATTAAAAATTCAATATTAGTTATAATTTTCTAAAATAATCCGTAGTAATTATCGGTTTCTAAAATCTCAAATATTCATTCTCGTCTTATGAATATCCGGGGTTCGTTTCCTTCTTGACTTCTGAATTTATAAGCATTTATTTACTTGATATTTGTTCTTTTACGAACGTAGTCTAAAATTCAGGTGTCCGCGGAAAGGCGACAATTTTCATCCAATACCAAGGAGGAGGTTTTGAGGATCAGGAGGTTTTGAGGAGCGAGGGAGCAACTCTTAATTGATGACGTTCCTAGGTTCACACAAAACCCGGGTGGTAGCAGCTGTTACAGTCACGGCTATAGGCAAATAGTTAACCCCAAAACTGGGGTCAAAAGGTGTAAACATAGGTTGTTAAAACTGTGAAAAAATAGGGTTTTACGGATATCTTGAAATAGAAACTTGAATAACTTCCTCTTTTTTATCCGATTTTCTTCAATTATGTCGCAAAAAATTGCCATCATGAAAGAAATAAGATAGTGTGGTTTTAGTCCTGCTTGCTTCTATGCGTATAACGAACAACCACGAAAAACTGTTCAAAAAGCCCGTATTTAGCCGTAACTCCTTGGTTTTTCATCTGATGCTTTCCAAATTTGCCATGCAAATAACATATAACGCACAAATCTTCTCGTGTGAATGTTTGGTCTAGATTATTACAGTTAAGTGGGCGAAATCTGCAACAAACTAGGTTCAAAATCGGCTTTTGATATTTAGCCAATATTTTCTTCAGAGGATTCCATCCTAAACTGCCATTTGAATAAACTTTGATGCAAAAATTGTTTGAGAAGGATTATTGAATCGTTAAAAGGGAAAAATTCCCGAAAAATCCTCTTATTAATCCGAGCTTTACAGTAAACGTGCGAAGAAGGAGGGGGCGTTCACGCGTTTTTATTGCACTTGAATTAACATCTGATGTTTCATCCCTGTTTTTTTAGTTATTAGATTTGTGAAGAAGGCTATACTATTTGAAAATGATTACGGCCATAGGAAAATTACTGAATATCTAAAACATTGAAACAATTTAATCCCGAGCAAAGAACACGCAAGAAGTTTTTTATCGATGGAAATCCTTTATTAAGAACAATAAAAAATTTTATGAAAATTAATTATTTTCTCATAGATGCTCTTATCTTTTTTTTCCTAGTTTCATAATACAGTCCTCCACAAAATGACCTCAATAATTATTAAGTTCATTTTAGATACCTAACCAAACGTATTCGCATTACTAGGGTAAACACGGCCAGTTAGAGTATTTATTTTATCAGGATGATTTCGGTTTTCCACCTTATGGACACCGTGTTTCCTGAAACAAAACATTGGATACAATTATTAGGCTTTATTAAATATAATTTCGAAAGCAGAACTAAATGCTCATGTCATGCATACTAATAAGCCAATTAATAATTCTTATAATGTATTCGAAATTTTTCACTTTTATTTCTAACCGTTCAGATTTTCTCGTCTCAAGTTTTATTTAATAAAAAAAAAAAGCTCACATATCATAAAGGCTATTTGATTATATTTTATTTTATAGAAATGTTTCACATTTCTTAAGCTTTAAAACGTTTACATGTTTAGATCTTCAAATTGGCTTTAACAGCAAAACGATTACATCGTGCGATGGATAAATTGTCGTATAAATTATGCCAAAATGAAAATAACACTGACATCTAAGGTTAAGATATAAATTTAGCGAATTACACAAAAAATATCTTGAAATTCTAAAATTGCATTTATTGAAAAAAAATCGTGTGTATACATATATATATATATATATATATATATATATATATATATATATATATATAAAATTAACGTCGAAATGACGAAAAATGAAAATAACACTGACGTCTCATCTTAAGAGATACCTTTACCAAAACTGCAAAAAAATATCTTGAAACACTAAGGAGTGAATTTATTAAGTGAAATCGCCATCGCCATCAACCACGACCTCCAGACGACTTTAGAATCTCCTGCATCTCTTCTGCCATAATCGTTGCTTTCATCGGAGTTTTAATTACATTATATTCTATAGATATTTCTTATCTTTTAAACCGCTCAGATTTTTCAATTTCGCTTGATCTGCTCATTCAGGCCGGTAAATACTGTTTATTACAAACAGAGCATTTGCTTAAATATTTGTATCTATAAAAAGAATGTATAAACATAAAAAATGTCTAAAAAATGAATGTCGGACTTTGTCCATTTCATAATGTGTGACATCATTTGCTTACATTTAGATACGCCTTGAGCAGATGGGAATGTATGTGAGAGAATCATGGAAGATTGTATTTTAAAGACAGTAAAATCCTCTGTGGCCCCATCCGTTAAAGGCACGTCAGGCTATATGACGGTTCCGTATAGGATACAGGTTCGATTCCTGTTGGAGGTCGACTATTTTCTATTAATATTTATCGGGCATTCCGTCCGGTAAATGTTGTTTAATACTGTTTATTATAAACAGCATTTACTTAAATACTTGTATCTATAAAAAGAATGTACAAACATAAAAATGTCTTATTATATATATATATATATATGGGTTTGTATTCCTGATATAATAGTGTATAACATTCTACCGATATAATGATTATGAAAAATGTTAATATTTGCTCTAATCCTTCTACAGTTAATTTCATTTCATTTATTAAAATAAGCGGCACTGCAATATGTACTCACGATTCCTTAACGTTATTAAGGAAATGATTCTAAAAATTCGTGTGTTAATGATACGTCTCGTTAATTCTTATAACATTCAATTTATCGGAGATTTATCATGTTCATTTTTATTTTTCGTTATTTCTTCTTTTCACGCTTCAAGTTGCCAACTCCAGACACAAAATACAGGCATCATTAAATCTACTTAAGAGTAATAGAGATAGAAAGATAGAAAGAAAGACAGAGAGGAGGAAACGAGAGAGAGAAATAAGGAAAGAGGGGGGAAGAGAGAGGAGTGGCGGAGAGAAAAATAAAGAAAGGGAGGAAGGGAGAAAGAGGAGGGAATGAGAAAAAGAAAGAGAGAGAAAGAAAGTGAGAGGAGGTAAGAGAGGAAGGAGGGAGAGAAAGAAAGAAAGAGAGAGAAAGAAAGAAAGAGAGAGGAGGTAAGAGAGGAAAGAGGGAGAGTGAGAAAGAAAGCGAGAGAAAGAGAGGAGGGAAAGAGAGAGTGAGAAAGAAAGTGTGAGAGAAAGAGAAGGAGGGAGAGAGATTGTTATATATGCATTTATATTCCGTCTCCCAAAAATTCCACTCTTTATTTACCTTCGGACTAATATCCTTAATTTAATGTTAATATCACAAGTTTCGGGTGTTATCCACTTCGGCCTTCTTCAGAAAAATTTGAGCTGAACCCTTTAAAGCCCGGGCGTAGATTGTAATCGTCCTACCGTCAATATTTAGTAATTTCTCTTTCTTCCCGATTTAGTAATTCTCAACATTACTATATACGATCAAATATCAACTCAGATTATTGGATAATGATTAACGAAGTTGTTAGATGTGTTTAATGAGTGAAAAGAAACCACGTCGGAAAGAACTAAGCTTCACAGCGAAGGCATCAAAAGCAAGAAAAGCGGAAGACGAAGTAGATCAAGTGTTACGACAAGTCAACCGCAGCCCTAGGTAGCAATTTCCTTAAAGGACTCCAGCGCTAAGTTCAGAAATTATGATTGATTTGTTTATCAACACTTCACAGTTTATTCAACCATTTGCAGGCCATTCAAAGCCAGAAAACTTTTATGATTGTAAAAGTTTTAGATCATAATAGTTTAATTAAACAAGTCTTACTAATTATCACATAGCTGCAGGAGAAAAGATGGGTTGTTAACTTTCTCTAGAAGGGCATTTGTCTTATTGAAAACACGGCGAGAAAAGGCTGAGCAATATGCAAAAGAAAAAAAAAACCCAGATATCCTTAGAAATGAACGGCGAAAGGAGAATATTCTATCTCCGTTGATTGAATAAAGTGTTCATTTCAAAATTCCTTGAAGATTACACGGGTCGATGGTGCTAAGTACAGAATTTTGTACGCTGTATCCGCCTAGAGATTGCTTGAGAGATTTGTTTTCTACAAATTATCAACCGTCGTACGCTATTCAAACTTATTCAAAGCAAGAAAATATTTTAAGATTTTTTTTTTAGAGACAATAATGGTTTAGCTATGAAAGCGTTACTAATTGACCCATAGCTGGGGGAGAAGAGATGTATTGATACCTTTCCGAAGGGAATCAGCACGTAA
>CAHIKZ030004566.1:237500-245000 GCA_903632075.3 Acanthosepion pharaonis | reverse complement strand
CAACACCGCACAAGTATATGTAAAAGAAAATAAAGTAATAACTCGAAAAGTTCAAATGTGTTAAAAAAGGATAACAATATTTTATATCTAGTTTCTGAATACAGAACTGCATCTTTTTTCCAAACCGTTATGAGTATTCGTGACACTTTATGTTTGTTAGGCGAGTCTTAACATCTTAAGTTGTTTGTTCGTTAAGAAACTGGTTTTTGGTGTATCTTCAGGCGATATTCGTAAAACTTGTTTTGGTGGTATGAGTCTAAGTCGTTCTTCAAAAATAAATTATTCTTGGTTAGAAGTTGAGGTCGTGATTTGCGTGGAATCTTTCAGTCAGGTTCCTGTGAGGCGGGCCCAACTCAATCCAACTCAGCTGCGAACTGCGAACTTAACTCGAACTGCCAACTCAACTGGAACTGCTTTTCACTCGCTGCGACTCTGCTTATATGGACGCCGACCAAAACCGGGATGGGATTGACGGGTTTTGAGGTTCCTTGATAATTTTAATTTCACAATCCACTTCTTTCTCTTCAGCCAGGAAAAATTATTTTTTTCCATTTTTGGAAGTCTTTCGTCCTCCCACCTTCTTCTGTTCTCTTATTGGTATCCCACCCATACCCTCAGAGGGTGTCAACGGGTTTCCCCTCTCTCTCACAGTGGCATCTCATACCGATCCCTTCAGGAAGGGGTGTCAACAGGCCTCCCCTCCTTCTTCACATGATTACCTTCGCCTGCCGCTCACGCCAGCATTCAGCCAATGGGCGCCCAGCAGTGTGGGTGTGGAGAGACTGGCCTCGGATTAAAAAAAATCTTGCTCAAAGAAAAAAAAAATTATCTCCTTCTTTTTTTTCTTTTCTTTTTCTTTCGTAAAAAAATTATCTTCCATTTTTCTTTTCTTCCTTTCTTTTGCCCGACAACAAGTCTTGAGACTCTTATCTTAACCGAATTTCATATGGAATTCGTCAACGAAATTTTCGCCAATTATCAAGTGGGTGGTCATCTGGCGACCCACAGCCAATTATTCGTCCCGATAAAATAATTTTCTTATCATAGCCAGCTCCGACACAAAACAGATGACCTCTCAATGATATTCTGCAGATAGTCAAAGGCTTAATCTTTCCTTCATGGTGGTCCAGCGGACATTTTTTTCCCGCGAACAAGTGCATGACCTAATTAATATTATCTCTCAGTTTCTGTTTCGTAGGTCATTTGACAGATTGGCTAAATCTTATTCGCCGCCCCGTAACATAAATCAGATTAAATCCAGTATCTTACTTTCTCGATAATGGAAATAAAAATTTTACCACTTTTCTTTGTTAGAAAAATAACATCGCTTAGTGTCCTGTTCGTGATTGCTTCTTATCACCTAAATTTTATTCTCGCCTTTCCTTTTTTTCTTCTTTCTTTCTAGCAACCTAAATAGTGTTACATTATATATATATATATATATATATATATATATATATATATATATATATATATATATTTCGAAGAAAAATGCACAACGGGGAGAAAATTCTAGAAGTAGAAAAAAAGTTTCAGGATTAATACAAAAGACGTAAACGAAAGCTTAAATCCATGAACGTGAGCGTACAATAAATGAAATTTCAATGAGCGCGTTTACAAATTGATTTGAAAACACGCGCAAGAAATCCGGAAAAAATTGGAAATATTCCCAAAGAAATAAACCATCCCGTAAAAGTATGGTTGGCACCAAGAAATCTTGAAACGGGGATATAACAACTAAAATGGATTTCATGTTCATATATATATATATATATATATATATATATATATATATATATTTTCATTTTCTCCGTCAAGACATTCATTTCTGTAGTTTACTGCTACCAGCAAGCAGAAATATTTCTTCTCCCGATGGTGGCCATTTTGGCCGAAACAAGTCAAGGAATCTAAATGAAATAATAATAATAAAAAAACGAAAGAATATTAATCTTCAACCCAGTGTGTCTGAAGATTTTAATTTTTAATATTTTTAATTTTATATATATTTTATATATATATATATATATATATATATATATATATATATATATATATATATATATATATATATTATATATATATATTAATTTAATTCTGGAAAGATGATAGCATGAGCACTTCTAGCTTTCAAGAAACTAAACGTTAGTTCTTAGTATGGAAGTTTTTTTTTTTGTGTGTGTTTTTTTATCTAATACAGGCATTCTCTATATAAACAATAACACTGCGCATACTTAAAGAGTCCGCTATTCTAAAGAAAGACAATCATTGAAAAAATGCGTTATACACTTTATTTAACAGATTTAGCCCCTAATGAGTTTTTGTAATAACTAAAACGTTTAAAATATCTGAAAACACTATGATATTAATATCCCCTCATTCTTTTATGTCGTAACGATGAACAGGCAAAGTTTACAGATACATATTTTACTATTTAACACATACGCAGTGTGAGAAAATTAATTCTGAACTTTTGCATTACATCATCTGCACATCCTTCCGATTAACCTATGCTAACCTTATATGAATGCCATCATTTTGCGAAAAAAAAATTCTGTTTCGTATTCCCTAATTTACATGTCTTTTTGAAATAATATATATGAAAGAAAAGTGAATCTCATAAATAATGAAACATTATTGCTTAGACATTAACGAAAGATTTATTTACTTAGATGTAATTAGCCTGACAAAATGACGCAATTCTAATTACACAAGATTTTAAAATAGAATAGATTAGTTAATTACAATAATTTGGGTTCAATGGATTTGCTATAATGTCATCTCTCACAATACATATTAACATATGATTCGACCTGCACTGTGTTCCATATGTGTAGCCTCATGCTTTAAATATCAGATAATCTGTTAGGGAGCTGTGGAATTTTCCTCAAAGCAGCACTCTTTCTGGATTGTTCTTTATACGTATCTAAATATCCATGCCTAATTTGAAGCTGATGTGTCGTGGTTTATTCTGCAGCATTTGCAACTGAAATTTAAAAATTTACTTATGTCGTTGCAATTTAATGCACATTATGCAAATATATAATGTCTATTTTCACTTTTGTTCATTCACTAACTTTTTCTCTTTTATTATCAGGTTAACTGATCAATTTGCTATTGAGATAGTTTCTTTGTTAACGAGGACAGACAGTTCATGCATTGCTTGGCTCTGCAAGTTTTCGTCAAGTGGACAAACTTTCCTCGAAAGGCGAGATGTTAAAAAACCGCTGGCGATATAAATGTGATGAAAGAAAGTTTACATATGTCTCATTGATTATGAAGATAGCAACACAGAATTGTTCAGAAATGTGGGAAAAAGAAACTGGTGATAAACATATTCCTCTTCTTAGTCAGAAAACCATCGAGGAAATGTTGTGGAAATTAGACATCAGAGGAATTGAATTTAATAAGTACAAGAATATGGGCATAAAACTCCATATCAGGAAGAAATGAAGAAGTTATTTGATAACTGTAGCTGTTACAGTCCCCTTGTTTCCAGTCACGATGTGAAGTGCAAAGTTAAGAAATGTGATGGATAGCACCTAGTCTGTAATTGTGATATAAATTCACCACACGTATTATGCAGTTCTGGACACGGAAAGCAGATTGCAAAAACTTTTCATGAGTTTCTGATGGAGAAAAATCTATCCCGGCAGCCCATTGTATGTGTAGGTAGTGATGGAAATAACGTATATGTAGGATCCGAAAATGGAGCCATTCACTATCTTGAAATGTTAATTGGCCACCGTTCCATTATTTCATCTCTCAGCTTCATGGAAATGAGCTGCCTTTTCGCGCTGATTTTATCACTATGATGGTAAACCAATTGGTCCTGAGAATTTGCGTGGTTTCATTAGAAAAAAAGTTGAGGCATTCTAGCCAATTAGTATCAGTGATTTCCCTGTCCTGATGAGGAAGTAGAAAAAGATCTATCCTCGGATCAGATATACATGTATAGGATTGGTAAATGAATTCTTTGAGGTATTATTGATGATGACTTGACGATTATTGAGCCAGGACCTCCCTGTGTGACAAGGTGGTATAGTTTATAGAGTAGAATCCTCAGGCTGTGAGTAGCAACATCAAAACCCAAGCACGAGCTGAAAAGAATCCTCTTTACAATTACTACAATTATAATGACTACTGGCCAACATTGCTTGGGATTAGTACGCGACTACTGTAGCTAATAAAATAACGTCCTAGGTAATATAAAACTAAAATTATTTTTATTTTTTGTATGTGTTTATAGAAATCAACGGGAAGTGTCTCATTTGAAATATAGCAATATTTGTGTATTTGTTTGGTTATCTTACACGGATATCAGATTCTCAGAAATAATATCAAGAAAATGATACAGAAATCTTTTTTTTTCGCGAATGAATAAAACGTGAATCCATTTGAAAGATTATTGATTCTTTTTGGTTTGTAACCAGAATCCTTAAAAAAAGTGTTTTTCGTCGAGTCTTCCGGTTTAAGAGGCATTCCGTATTAAACAGGGTTTAAATGTTACGTGAGTTCTCTTTTCTTTTGTTTTTTTTTTTCATTCTAAAGTGTATTCGTTTATTTTCTATCCAGATTTATACACGATTCCATTTTCAGTGCGCATAATTTGTCACGATTTTCTGTTGGTCGGTAGATGGCGTGCACTGCTTAACAACTGAAAATGTATCGACATTCTTCGATTGGTTGGCAAAACAATAACAGCGATAACAAACCTGGAAAGCTATTCAAAAAGAAAACAAGAAAATAAATAATTGTAAAAAGGAAACCATGAATAAGAATCACGAAGAAAAATAATTCGAATCAGTAGAGTTTAATAGAGAATTTATTTTGTAAAATTTGAGACTGGAGATAAGAACACAAATACATTTGATGACTGAATACAGAATTTAAAAGCAATAATCGTAAATGTGAACAAGGGAAATTTGAAAAGAATTTAAAGTTAGCAAAAAAATAAAAACACTTTTTTATGCTAAGGAAAACTGTCAAATAATGAGAAACAAAGATATATCATTATAATAATACTACTACTAATAATAATTAGTAAGGGTGAAGTATCATTAAGTGTGGCAAGCAGACGAGATGGCAACATGGAAATGATCAGAAAATGTTACAGGAAGAATCAAACTCCAGTATTATTTATGGGAGCTCAGGCACAGGTAATTTCGGCGAAATGGCTAAAGTTAAATAAGTAATTTTGATCTTTGTTTATTGATCCGTTACTGGAAGAGATCTTTCTCTGTTGTACTGTGCTTTTGAATGTCTTTGTTTTATTTTTCGTTGACTGTCATTAGGTTACCCAAAGAGATACAATGTATGCTTGTTTGACATTAATGTCCTTAATACCAACCTTTGGATGACTGTTTGACCAATGACAATGCATTCTGTCCTTTTACATGTGATGAGTGCTTCTTTTTCTTCTTTTTCTTTTTTTTGCTTTCATTTAATATTTGTCGGTTTAAATTTCTTTTGTCAATCTGCCATAAACCCTCTCTTCCGGATGTATCAATTCTTTGAGATTATATCTGCCAAAAATAAATATTTAGGGCATTAAGCGCAATGATTTCTGGCTGGAAAGTAATTGATTTTATTGCACGACACAAAGGTTCCCCCCTCTCTCTCTCTCTTTCTTTCTTTCTCTCTCTCTTGCTTTTTCGCTCTCTCTTCTTTTAACCTGTCTCTTCAAGTTTTTCTTTTTTTGATAATGGTTCTTATGTTGCTCTGAACATTTTTTTTTTTTTTTGCAATATTATCGCCTCATGATTTTTCCTTGGTAACTGTTCCCACATCCATTGCTCAAAAATATCAAGTTCATTAACTTTTTTTTCTCTGGCATTTCTTGCCTTCGATGTGCTCGGTGAATGTTAAATTCTCCAAATACTCTATCGTTCTCATGAGTCCCCAAATATTTCTGCTGTTTTTTTCCTAATAGCTAGTAATAGTCATTTTACATATGTCTATAATTATGAGATGAGGTATTGTAACTATTTTCATTATTTAAATTGTTAGTACTGGTGTCCTCATCGTTATTGTCATATTCACGACGTTTCAGCCTTTGTACGCTCGGCCTTCTTCAGCATGTGTCTATATTTCGGAGATGAGGTATTGTAACTATTTACACTATTTAAATTTTTTGTACTGGTATCCTCATCGCTATTGTCATATTCAGTTACTCATTTATGTTCAGGAAACATTCAAAACTAATGAGCAAATTCAAAAGTAAATGATCAAATGTTTACCATATCTGCCATAGAGGTACGCTTTAAAGAAGATGGCGTTTTTAAGAAAAATCTGCGATGTTTTTTGACCTGACCAGGCATCTAGGGTACAGTCCCTTTTCAACCGCTGTGATGCAGCTTCTCTATACCTTTTCCATAAATACTTCATTTTAATTGTTCTGATGAACTTTCCTCTAGACATATGGGGAGTAGCTATGGTTCCATACAGTCTATGAGGTATTATGGCGTCTATAGTAAGAATTATAAGAAAGAATGTATTGTTTTGGTGTAAAAATTACTGCGGTATTTTGTGGTCAGTGTTTGTGACTAGCTAAGTTTAATCATGGGACACATGAAGACCTCTCCCCCATCCGACATTTGGCTTTGTGCCACTTTTTTCTATTTTACAAAAACAAATATTACTTTCCTAATCTTTATGAATTTATGTGCGGTACCAATTTGCAGCAAAGACTCACCATTGAAATTGTTAGATATAACCGTAGATTTTATGCTAACAATTTCTTCTATCGCACATCCCCCTTATGGAAGTCGAATCCGTCTTCTTGCTTCTCAATCAATTTTGATCATCAAAGATTTATATGCAATGTATATCGTTATATTCTGTCTTCTTAATTATTGTTCTTTATTGTCCCGTCTCATTTAAAGTAGTTTTTCTCATATTCTCTAACAATCAGTAACCCCTTTCTTGTCAGTGGTTTTATTGTCGTACTTGGGGTGAAATAATTAAAAGAAGCAAACTGACCTCGCCCGAAGGCTGTGTATTGTGTGGGTGATGAATGTTACAATAATGTGCCCTGCACATCTACGTTCAATTACCGCTTTGCTGTTGTCTGTGAAAATACAGGAAAATATATATTCAAGATGTGAAAAGATGGGCTGTTGTTCATTCTCCTGCGTTAACTACCGGGAAGCCATTGTGGAAATTTATCACTTAAAATATTATATCCATATAACAATATCATAAGTGTGCCTGTTTACATATATATTAAATTGTATCACTCTAGACCAGTATTATTCAACCGGAGTTCACCGGAGCCCCAGGGTTCTGCAAGTGGTCGCTAAGGATTCCACAAGAAAGTGATACATAGGCTAATGCATTTTTGAGTAATTTATGTTTAACATATATTCGTAATTTTACTATACAAGTTCAGCATATTGTTCAAATATCATCTTAAAAACGTTTCGACTACTTATATTATTTTAAATTATAATAATAATCGAGGATCTATTTACCGATGTCCATATTGCGTCAGTGTGAAGCCGC
>CAHIKZ030004566.1:227500-235000 GCA_903632075.3 Acanthosepion pharaonis | reverse complement strand
TAGTATTAGTATTACCAGTAGTATTTTCAATAATATTATTATTACTATTATTATTATTAGTAGCAATAGTAGTAGAATTTCATTAACAGTATTATTATTTTCAATAATAGTATTATTACAATTATTATTAGTAGTAGTTTTATTAGTAGTAGTATTTTCAATAATAGTACAATTACTTTTATCATTATTATTATTATTAGTAGTAGTAGTAGTAGTGATATTTTCAATAATATAATTACCATTTTCAATAATAGTATTATTGCTATTATTATTAGTAGTAGTATTAGTAGCAGTACTAGTAGTATTTTCAATAATAGCATTATTATTAGTAGTAGTAGTAGTAGTAGTATATAGCAGTATTATAGTAATATTTTCAATAATAGTACTAGTATTTTCAATAATACTATTAGTATTTTCAATGATAGTATTAGTACTAAAGATAAAACTAACGACGATGGACATATGGCTGGTAGAAACTCAGGTAATGCATCGAACAAAACAATAAATCATCTGTAAATATTTTCGATATAAAAATTCGAAATCGGAAAAGCTGGAGGCTCTAGGATAAATCGTTTGAAGATAAATTTGGACAAATGTTTTTTAAAAGAAAATATTAATAAACATGAAAAAAATGACAACTGAAATCAGTTTATTGGATTATGAAAATAAATAAGAAGCCGTTAAAAAAAGTAAATTAATCTCATATGTCAACAGGTACATTAAACGACATAACGTATGTGTCTCTGTTATATTAAGTAGTGGCCATAGAACGCCGTGAAAACTCTGTTGAATTATAAATGTTAATGTCATGTGTCACTATAAATTACAGCTGATAAGGTAATGAGTCCTCAATGTTATAACGCCCGGCGACATTATAAATACTATATTTTGCTATGTCTCACTGTAAATTGTTAAATATAATGCTACGTGCCAATATAGTTGATACATTGCATTTTATTGAACCGTGGCATTATAAATAATATATTATAATGACATTTCTTATACGTTATAGTGATTTATTTCATATTAAATGAAACATTATAATGATAATGCATATGTCATATTCACATGATAATATCTAATGAAATATGTCACAATTAATTATACATTCAATTGCTTATATATACATGATAATTTTTGGGCTTATGTAGCATATATATGCATGGTAAATTTTGGCCATAATTTATAATGCTATTTATCACAATAAATCATAAATTATAGTTACATTTCTAAAAATGACATAATATTATGACAATAATTATGATAATGAGGTGTCACAATTATTTATACGTTGTCACATGTGTCACTCTAAATGAGACAGAATAATGCTATAAAAAATTATGCATTATATATTATAATGCCGGATTTCAATGTTAATATCTTCATCAACCGCAAGGAATGTCGGTTCTCTGTGTTGCACCAGAAGGTTTTTTTCTCGCCTCTGTCTATCCTTCAAATCTACAAATCAACCATTCGTCCTTACATGGAATACTGCTGCCATATATAATCTGGTGCTTCCACTGTTCATCTCAAGTTCCTCAACAATATCCAGAGACGAATATACAACAAATGTAATGTCAATCGACATCTCTTGAAGTCTTGAGTTTTATACCTTTCTCTTTATCCTTTTCCCAAACACTCCAAAACGGCTAAATGTAGCTTTTCTACTCTTACTCTCACCTCTCGTCAGTGGAACCCCTCATCTCTTTGATATCAATAATTATTCAAATCTCAATCGACATCTCTGAAGTCTTGAGTTTTATACCCCCTTTTCCCAAACACCTCTTTACTATTACTCTCACTCTCTGTGACCCCTCCTTTACTTTACTATTACCCCTCCTCACTCTCTGTGACCCCTCCTCTTTACTCTTACTCTCACTCTCTGTGACCCCTCCCTCTTTACTCTTACTCTCACTCTCTGTGACCGCTCCCTCTTTACTCTTACTCTCACTCTCTGTGACCGCTCCCTCTTTACTCTTATTCTCACTCTCTGTAACCCCTTGCTTACGCTGATTTGCTTAAAAAATATACTAAACCATTAAACGATTTTTTCGTATAAATTATAATTATCATATCATGCGTTACCATAATTTATACATTATAATGAGAGTTTTAACTCTACATTTAAATTTTTATACCACATGTTCTTAATAATTATAATGCCATATGGCACAATGATGAATTATATAGTCATCTTTATCCAAACTGAACGAGTTAAGAAGTAGAGATTTACGAAAACTTTTTCCCTGGTCCACAAATAAGAGATTACCATACTTTCTAGCATTTACAATTTCTTTTCAAACATAAAATATTGATAGATTCATACAGAATATTTCGCTTGCCATTGAATGTTTTATATTTTATGGAAGTTTGAAGTATTCAGATTTGCATTCAAAATCGAATTATCGTCCAATAGTAATTCATTTTTGATAATAATAATCGTAATGCTTATGCATTTTTATGTTAATTCATACATTAACACATATCTTGTTGTATGCATAATCACTGCAACTGGATTATATATAGTCAGTATTTTGAAATCATACACCACTTCCATTGTAAGTCGAGCAAAACATCCAATATATATCAATATTTATTGCTGGAGTCGCATGTTTGGCCAAATATATGAGATTTGTTAAAAGAAATATCGCTTTTCAAACATCCTGGATTAAAACAGATAGTTTGATTTTAAAATTTCCCAATATTGTTGCTTATGTTAACCCAAATTATTTTAATTTCTCAAACTAAATGCTTGCAGAGTGAACTGTTTGATGATTTGGAAATTGTACGAATATTATTTTTGCAAGTGTTGATGATAACTAAAAGAGACAACCAAAGATAAATTTGATTCGATTGACTTAAAATTATTAGTTTCCATTTTTTAACTAAAAAAAAAAAAAAGAAGCTCACATTAAATTGAATTTAAAGTATAACACATTTTAAAGTGAGTTGTCTTATTTGATAATATTATATTCATATTAGATGTAAGAAAAATAAAACCATTTTCCCTGAAGTATAACACGTGTTTAAGAAGAGAAAATGAAAAGCAAATCAACAAGAATAAATAAAAGTTCGTTATGAAGCCAACGAGAAAAATTATCATTAAATTCAGAAAGAAGAAACATTGAAAGATAATGTCGTATTAATATGACTAAATTTTATTTTAGTAATTATTTACTTATCATGCTTCCATTTTTTTCTTTGTATTTGTTATATATTAATGGGTGTGTCTCAATGTTTATAAATACGTTGGACACTATTGTATGTGGGGGTAATATGGTGTCTAAGTAGTTCACCACTAGCAGTGGTTTACCTACTTCACGCCGCTGGCGAGTATTTTATTTTGTTGATGTTATAGAGATTACCGTTTCATTTCCAACCTCCGTTTTGGTTATTCCTCGTTGAGTAGCCATTCCTAGGTTACAACACTATTAAAACATCGTTCTTTTTATATTTACTAAGCGTTGATATAAAAACCAAATAGTACAAAACCAAAAATAGCAAATGTTACCCTTGTGAAACACCAGATGATCTGAGTGTTGAGATCTTAGGAACATTGAAATAATATTTTACAATCCTGAAATTTCCTTCAGACGAAACAATTCTATTAGCGCCGTTAACAAATACCTGTTCTTCAAAGATAAGTTAATACAAAGTCCATTTAACAAATGAGGCAGTCCAAGGAACATTTAAATTTATCTCACGTGATTTTAAAATTTAATTCTCATCTAAAAACTTACCACTGTTTTTATATCAATACATACATATCAACGCAATATGAAGATTTTCTCGTTTGAGCTTCGCAAGTTGGGATGTATTAGAAACATTACAAATCCACTTTCGATTTCATAAAATTTAATTCAGATCAAACACGAGCTGCTATAACACATTTTTTATTTCTATTCTCCACAAGCAAGGCAATAAAGAGTGTGAGAAAATATGAGTAAAAGAAAACATTATTAGGGGAGAGAACAATAAAAAGAAATAATTATGAACAGAGAAGATGACAATATTGTATTTAAAATTGGATGATCAAAGCTAACCAGTAAGCAATAGACTAGAAGAGAATTCCACAAGTGAGAAGTGCGAGAAGAGAAACTGTTACAATAGAACGTACAGTTAAATCTAACCATTTCACCTGTAAAAGGAGACATTCCCAGCAATCTAGCCCTGCGTTTAAATTCATTACATCTAGATACCAAATTGGAAAGCCCATCAGAAAAATATTGCCATAAATATATTAGTAGATAAAACTAATAAGGAAGCTACCTTAGAGCGGTGATAAAGTGTCTTAAGCCGAGATGCCAGATCAGGACTGATAATATGTCAGAGGATTTTTGTATCTTATCTAGAATCTCTAAATGCGTAGCAGGAGCATCAGTCCAGATGTGACAGCAATAATAAATGCTAAGAATGAATTGTAGACTTATAAATTTGTAAGAGAGATTCTAGTTTGAAAAATTTGTTTTACACGACACAGTGAACCAAATTTCCGAGCAAGTAGACCTAGTAACAACTTTAAACACGCATGACGAATCTAGTCATATTTTATAGCGAAATTGTAGATAATTTTTTACTCACTCTCGTCTATATGCATATAGGGAGAGAAATTTAAGGAAGAAAAAGAAAACAAATGTATGCCCATGCAGGGTGATCTATATATTATAGTAGAAATATGGAGAATATACGTTCTTAATCCATCTAAATGAAAGTAGTTACCGGCATTGCAAACAAGTTTCTAGGTCCTAATATCTATTCAACATCAGGTGCCTCCTACCCGTGTCAATAAGACACACCTGACTCTCATTTCAAGCTGAGATTACGTGAAAAACGCATAATTATCTCAATGAGCTCAAAACATGACATGTTACATATTACAAAATAACTGAAAAGAGTTAACGATATCAACATTACTAGACACGAAAGGTAAAGCATACAGTTTTCTCTGGAAATAAATGTCTTTAGGTTATTTTGAACCGATATTATTAGAAAATTAATTTAGTTTGGAACGCTGGGCGACAACCATCAAAGACGTGACGTTTTGCTTCAAGAAATAATATATTTACGCACTAATAATTAATTGGGAAAATCAAATCGTACAGCAACATTTTAATGCACTGGAGGAAACAATCGAATTTAATTTTATATGAAGCCAGGTTGAACGCTTTTTCTGAATAATATTTTGAAAAATATTCTGGAAAAAAAGAAACCTATAAAATATAGCGGCCAATAAGCTGCAAAATGTTACCTATAAACGAACTACATTCATTTGTCTGATGAAATTACAAAGCTATGTTTGAGACTTAATTAATGAACTTGATTTTATTACAAGATTTTGCTGAGCTTCGCGGGCATTCTCTTATATGAAATCCCTCCGGGTTTTTTTTTTTAAAGAAAACATTGGAAATAAAATATACTTTGTACTTCTTTGATATTCGATAACTACACGACTATGAATTAATGTATAGATCTCCCTACATGAACATGCATTTGTTTTATTTTTCTCTATTCCTTAATTTTCTCTCTATATATGCATATAGACGAAAGTGAGTAAAAAATATATCTACGTTTTCGCTATAAAATATGCCTAGATTTTTTCATCCGTGTTTAAAGTTGGTACTATTCTGATCATTTAATCGAAGTTTGAGCTTGATCGGGCCGGTTTACTTGCTGCCTTGGAGGAACAAAAAGTTGTGACCCAATTCTGCAGAGTACACGCTAACTCATCGATGATAACTCGCCAGTTAGCCATTACCGTCTCGCGAAATTGCTGAACATTCTCGTCAATGGAGCGGGCTGACAGGCGTCGTGCTCCTTCTTCGTGCGACACGGTAGTCCGACGCATTTTAAACTTCTCGATCCATACATACATATGTGGTAGTGCATTGTATTGTGTTAAAAGCCTCCGAGGAATTTCAGCCATTGGCACAAACTCCGACCAGATAGGAGCGGTCATGTTTACATTTTAACAACAGCGAGAAATCTTGTACGATCAAACAAAAATTTTGTTCACATGATTGGGATTAGGATAGCCAAGGACACATTCCAAAAGTTGGGCAGAGTACTTCGAGACAGGAGGAGATCTTTGGTAACAATGAAAAGAATGCTGAACTATTACGTGACATCTGTCCAACTTTACGGCACTGAATGGTGGGCGATTTCCTCAAAGATGAAGAAGAGGCGACGGAGATGTGGTTCTAAAGAAGGCTTATAATGAACCGAACGTGTGAGCAAGGATAAGATCTTAGAGAGGATGCAAAAAAGGAAGAGGATTATACTTAACATCAGGAACAGGCAGCTCAAGTTTTCGGGACACATAATGAGGAGTAGGGCTTGGAGAATCTGATACTTACGGGTCGAATAGAGAGAAATAGAGACAAGGGAAAACAACGCGAGACATACCTGCTGGATTTATGTAAGTGGATGACAGAACGTGGTCTGCTGGGGTAAGTTGAGGGAAGGAACATGTTGAGAGCTGCAAGCGATAGTGGGAGGTGGAGAGCCGTGATCGGGTACGTCCTGAAAAAACATGTTACATAAAAAGAAAGAAAGGTCACAATGGTAGCAAATCTAGTACCAACTATAAGCACGCATGCTCAGAAGGCAGAAAGACAAATCTAAAGATATGTAATGGCGAAAGAGCGGATATATTTTGAAAAAAAAATTAAAAGAATAAAAGAAAATGAACAATTCCAAACATATCAAAATACTATACCGTAATCAAATACAATCTAATTATAAGCAGGAGGGGGATCTAAAAATACTCCTAAACACTAATATATCCCGATAGAAAAAGAGAAGAAAAAAGGAAGAAAAAATGGTAATAATGTAAACAGGAATTACCACTGTATAGCGACTATTATTTTTTTAATGTAACTTTCAAACGAAATTCCACGACAATTTGACAGGTTTTTTGTTTAGTTTGTATACAGTTATTGCTTGTTTATAAGTAATCTACAAGGCATGATCTTAAATAACACTTCGCATTGGTGCAAAGGGAAATGAAACTTGGACAGGACTGGTTTGTTCTTCCCTCCCACTCACTATTACATGCGTAAACCGGATTAACAATCCAAGTCATGCGCAAACTGAAAAAGGATCAGTTGCCTCTGATCACTGAAATATATTTGAAGATAATGAAATATTTGACATTTCTCTCATCCTTAGAAGAAAGGGATTCCTCAAAAGATGCACGTAATCAGTAGAAAAAATCGGGTAATTATCTTTATCAGCTCTATTTAATGAATTATTAATAAATAATTTCCAAAGAAAATAATGGAACTCATTGAAATTCCCCAATCAATTAACGATTTTATTTTAACCAGGTATGGATCGAAAATATAGAACTTCTGGGTGAATTCATAGAAATAATAAAAGTACTACATAATACCTAAATAACTGTTTTCTAAAGAAGTAATGGATTTTTATTAATCCGTCAAATATTTTGCCACTTTAAACTCTACTTTCAGTGGATATGTTGCGAATTTGAATCAACCCCCA
>CAHIKZ030004566.1:217500-222500 GCA_903632075.3 Acanthosepion pharaonis | reverse complement strand
ATAACGTCCAATCATAATAGAAAGACGAAGATCAATGCAAAGATTAAAAAACAATAACATAACGCACAGACTCTTGCCCTCACGCCATGAACGTTTACAGAATCTGAAAATTGAAATTTTCACTCGGGGTGATGCAACGAAAACTGATATAAAATAATAAAATAATAAAATATTCAAGATGGAGCTCGAAAAAAATCATTAAACGCTGTTCGCCAGCATTATCTTCCTTTTGATCAGAGGAGTCGAACCGTTTTGATAAAATTGTTCAATCATTTATATTGAATTTTAAACTCCCTTCCAGCCAAAATTCGATCCAACCGATTTGGTGATGAGGCAGATTACAGATAATAGAGAAGTTATTTTGCGTAATTTTCCGATTTCAACAGTCTTTGGTTTTCGTTTCAGTAACAATTCTATGGGAAAAGCAGTAAATATTAATGTTATCAAATTTTTAAGAATTATTTAAATGGGAAGAGACTGGAAAAAGATTGTTATTACCAAATATGGACTAATGCTTATTTGTGAATATTGTTGCAGTATTACGGCTTAATAATTATGATGCCACCAAATTTATAAAACAGAAGTATAATTCTTGTTAATGCACGTGGTAATGGTGTGATTGTCATTTTCCCTTCAATTCGTTTTTCATTGACCAAACATTTAGCATTATTGCCGATTGAAAGTTATAAAAATATTCTCTTAAAATAGTTTTTAGGAAATTGCGTTTCTAAATTCTCATGACTGTCATCACTTTTACTAGTATTGATCGGATTTTTGTTTCTAATCTTTAGATTAATGTAGTGTTGAATGTCAATATGTATTATATTCTCTTGCTGCTCACCGTTTTACTTGTTGCTGCTGTTGGAAGTCTTTAAATGATGTAGTTTTTTAGCCGAAACAATTTCGATTTCTGATTTCTTATTCATAGTTCATTTTTGATGTTTTTTTGTTTTTTTTAAATAAATGGATGTGTCATCACATACCAATTTGAGAGCTGACGTCATCACGAAGGTCGCTTATTAAAATTAAAACAAAGAGAGACCAAGGATAGAGCGCTGGAGACACCTGCATACGTAAAGAAGAGTTGCCGTTCAGGAGAACTTTCATTTTATAATTTAATATGGAAGAATGAATCCGTTCAAAAATTCGCCCGGAATCACCAAAAAGTTCCAAATTATGAAGAAAACCGTTATTTCAAACACTGACGAACTCTTTTGTGATGTCCAACCTGAACTTCAGCATTTTTTTTTATCTAAAGCTTTACAGACTCTTTCTGGAATAATCTTAAATACTCCAATTGTTGACCTAGAGAAACGAAAATCATATTTTCTTGAAATAAATGAAACCAGCCTAAAAATATTAATTCGCTTAGAAGTAATGTAAATAAGCTTAATTCCAAATCACAGAAATTCTTAGAGAAATCATCGTATAGTTATCCTGAAATTATTGATAAATCTTACTTATTATAAAACGCATATTGTGTGTGTATGCGTGTGTGTGTCTGTACGTTTATAGATTGGATCGGATTTCCTACATTTTTTAACCGATTTCAACAAAACTTCACAGGACTACGTAAAATTGCCTTGCGGTAGTTCTAACAGTGCCAAAAACTGGAAAAACACAATTGTTTTTGCACGAAATCAATTTGAAAACACGATTAAGACGCATC
Organism: Acanthosepion pharaonis; assembly: GCA_903632075.3. NCBI lineage: Eukaryota > Metazoa > Mollusca > Cephalopoda > Sepiida > Sepiidae > Acanthosepion > Acanthosepion pharaonis. Next base: position 220,831 of record CAHIKZ030004566.1, on the reverse strand, counting down.
ACGAGAATAAAAGGGGGACAACTCGTATCGAGTTATACTTTTTATAAAACCCAGGTTGTTTGTGTGTGTGTGTCTGTGTTCGTTTATATATGGGATCGGATTTCCTACATTTTTCAACCGATTTCAACAAAACGACCTTTTTTTTAGCAGGTAGTGTTTCTTATTGTCTTGCACACTTTTTTTCTTTATTTTTACAATCAGAATACTTTAAAAATTCCATTTACAAGGCAATTGTTTATAATAAAATTCTATTCAATCGGTAGACTCATGACGATTGAAAACAATGTTTTTGTTTGAGCTTGGGTTTGACCAATTCATAAAAAAAACTAATTAAGACATGCGTGTCCGTCAACCTTAACCAATAATCTTTGTCAATTTTATTTTTCAGTTTTATGATGGTCGATACTTGATCTATATCTTACTGTTACATCGCCGGGCAATGCCGGGCTCTACTACTAGTTCCCAATATAATTTAAAAGAAATAAATACATCGTTGCTTGCGTCATTGTTTAGATATTAACGTTGATTTGTGATTGATCCTCGATGTAAATATTATTATTTCTTTCTATATTTATATCCAAGTGATACAATAATTCTCTAAATTGTGACTACATAAACTTTCTATTTCCCAGATTGATCCCAGCGTAAATGTTTCGGTCATATCTTGAATGGACGTTTTAATTAACATACATTACTTGTAAAATGATATTTATAAACAACATTCTTTAAATGATGTAGTGATTCAAAAGAGAGATTTTCGTTTCTTCTTCGCTGCTTCTCTGTGTTCATATACATCCTGGATGTTCTCGAAAACAGATATTGGCTATATATATATATATATATATATATATATATATATATATATATATATATATATATATATATGAGGTATTGTACCTTTTCATCCATACCACTGTAGAGAAGAATGGCATATTCCACATTGTTAAAAAATGGATTTGTGTTCGGCAAGTAGAAACCAATGAATTATTTGGGCTCGATAAAGCCTTAACTAAAAACCTCTCTTTATTTTTCCCTCCTTTTCTGTTTTGGAAAACTTAACTTGGTTTTGGTTCTGACCAAAACCAAAGTAAGTTTTCCAAAAAAGAAACGGCTAAGGTTATTTTTACGAAATACATTTTTTTTTAAATTTCAGTTTTAGATTGTTGTAATTTTTTCTTACGTTTACCGACAATTTTCTGAAATGTTGAATTAGTTGTTTTTCCCCTTTGTTCAGCTTGACTCTAATCCAAATTTTTTCTTGTATAGTATAAGATTTTAGTTGCACTACATTATTTGTCCCTCCCCCACCATATTTTTTTTTATAATTTTTTTTATCTATTTTTGTAACCCTCAGGCCAGCTGTAAGAGTCTTTTTAAGTGTAAATCTTCTTTAGTATTACATTATTATTTAATATTTCTTTTATTTTTTGCTGAAGCAAAACTTTATTTTTACACGTGTCTCCTTTTATAAATCTGTATTTTTAATTTGGTGTTGAATTACTGTTTTAAATTTTGATTTTTACATTATTTATCTGTATGTATTTTAGATGACACGTAGAATTTTTTTCTGGTTATTGATAAGTTTTTTAAATGTGTGAGAGTATTTCGTAATTTTTTAATTGTTTACAGTGTGCCAGTACCATTATGGCGGAGTCTCCAGCAGCAGGAGAAACAAGCAAATCTAACCCAACGGCATGGGCAGTCCCAAGGTAAAGGTCCATAATATTACTATGCTCTGCAGGAAAAGTAAAGGACTCCATTTCAGAAAATGAGATAGTGACTATTTCTACTACTTTGGAGGCAGTCGTCACAAGGAGGATCTCCCGACTTTTCCCAGGTTCTAAACCCAGGAAGTTGATAGGTATCAGGAGGGAGTTAATGGAAGCTGCTCTGAACAGCCGCAAAATACGTGCCAATATGTTGGTCCGAAGAACAAATGCCATGTGGGACATCCTTCTGGCAATTAAAGTTGAACCAATGATAGCTGGAAGTATCCTCACACCAGCGAGGCTAGAGAAGTCCTATCAGTTCCCCAATAATCTATGTGAGTAGAAGGAATTAGTGAAAAAGGGACAGAAATCGGCAATCCTTATTCCTTAGCGGGATGTCCCACATTCTCAGGGGTAGCATCAGAAACATCATCAGCAGAAATAAGAGCGGCAGCAGCAGCGGCAGCCGGAGCTACCAAATAACTGCAACCGCAGATGCAGCAACGGCAACAAAAGAAACAACAGAGCCAACAAGAGCATCTCAAGCAGGAGCCACCAGAACAGTAGCAATGACAGCAACAGCAACAACAACAACAACAGCAATAACAACACCACGAGCAGAAAGAGCAACAGTAACAGAGGGGAATTGCAGCAGTTTGACATCTACATGGACGTGCAAATGCCTTCATATCGGCCATGCTCTTTGAAAACGGGGGTTGAATGAAGAAAAGGAGGCAGAAATGACAACCAAGGAAGAAAATATTTTTCCAGACGAAGCTGGACAGAGAGGGCCAAGTCTCAAACCGCCCCTGCTTCACTACCAAAAAGGTAAGGTAAGGAGCCTCCAGAATTCTACTTCTAGAGTTACACCATCTCCATCCCCCAAACCATCCCAAATAAAAAAAGGGGTTTCCAAAGATGGAATCAATTTTCAGAACGGACAGACAGGCCATCGAGAAGGACCCTCTTGGTGAAGCTATTTAAACTACCTACTAAAATTAACAATTCCCCAATGACGTCGGCGAGATTGTCCTAGACGGATCAATTACGTCCGACGTGTGTTCGGGAATTTGAGTACTGTCCCTCAGTGTCTTGTTCCCTAGAGAATTACCACCAGTATGTGCTTAAGGTTATCTGAAAAATGAATATCAAGCTGGCATGTTTGCCTGCGAGGGGCTTGAGGGAAAAGGGAAATACATTGTTGAGTATTTGACATACGGCACACCAGATATGTTTCCTTGGTGGATAATCGTGTCCTGAGCTCACGGCTTGACTTTGTCTATGTTGATTGTTGCCGGTGGGGGTGTTTGATCGTGGCCAGTATTACCTAGAAATATAGTTCGCTTCGGCTTGTTGCGGTATCTGCTCCCAGCGACCGTACAGAGCGTAGTTCTTTCTTCCATCTGCTGGGTCAGTTCAAGGCAGATCCGGTGTGACTAGTCTTAATGGATGAGTGAAAAGCCGTCCTGAACACTAAATTAGATACTTTAGCTGGATGTTGAGGCATCGTAGCCTAGCCAACCTGATCAGTGATTTTAGTCCCGTCGATATATACCGGGTGAATGACCAGGCGCAGTAGATGTGGATATGAACTCTTAAGAAGCCGAGTAACAAGGTGGAGT
>CAHIKZ030004566.1:112500-212500 GCA_903632075.3 Acanthosepion pharaonis | reverse complement strand
ACACAAAATGGCGGTCTTATTTTCATAATCTTGTTGCAATAACTTTCAGATCATAATTAAAATGCGATTTTAACTTATGTTTCGTTGGAATAAAAGCTATTGTTTGAGATGAGTATTATTAATCGAATATTCTGAATTGACAAGGTACGTGTCTGCAGCATTTTGTGAGAGGTAAAATATACAAGTCGTTTCTCTGATCATCGGCACTGGAACTTACTAATGCTTTCAGAAATATAATAAATAGCAAGTTAGTATAGCGTAATTTCAAACATAACATTCAAGATCCAAATTTTTCGTTAAACACGGATAGCGACATTATTATTAAATATTTTCCATGCGATAGCTACAAATATAAAATAGCATAATTGTGTCTACTAAAAGTAATTTTTTTATAAATACGAAACCAGGGCTTTTAGATCAGTGTGTTTGAACCCTCTACATTACTGAACATTCTATGAAATTAACGTATATTCCTATTCGTTATACAAACAAAACTATTTTGCTTTTCTTTATTTTTATCAGACAAATGATTCCAAACTTTCTCTCAGTAGTTTATATAGAATATATATTTGTATATTTTGAAATTAGGCTTTAAGATATACAATGGAAGCATACGTTCTATTTGGTAAACTATCATGATTCTTGTATTTTGTGCTGTATATTACATATACGCAGATTATCATTTTGGCTAATTCTCCTGGGTATATCACGGCAACGATATCATGAGCATTTCATTTTTGTGTACAGTGCGTGTATTTCAGATGAACTGAGACCGCATTAACAACATATTGATATCGTCTCCTGTAATCAAATCCATTGAAATCTGGCGTCATATTTCGTAACCTTTCATCACCTGGCATTTCTCTTCCTTAATGGAAGGCTATTAACCTTTCACGTAGTCAGTACGAATCCAGGCAATTCAAGTAGATCGTAAGGTTTGCATTTACTAAACGAAAGACTCTCTTGTGCAAGTGTTATCCTTTTTGTCGTTTTGTCTTCATCAAGGTAGCGCCAATGCGTTTCCACTTCACGTGGATGTGATTGTCAAATGTTCACATATTTAGCAAGATTCGAAGCGTCATTTTGATTTAGGCCGTTAAGATAAATCCCTGTACAACTATTTATGGTTTTGCATAGTTCATCAATTGATAGAATGAATTGGGAGTGTGAGTTATGGTCATTTGATACATAAGACAGCGCAAAGAGAAACTTTCACATTTCTATATAACATGTGTAAGGATCTTTTTTCTACAGTCTATAACTGACATTTTTATGTGCTTAATTATTATAATCCTCATTGAATTAAATAGTAATAAAAATCTGAAGAAAAAACATCATAATTATTATCGCTTTCTTTGCACAGTAATACGTTATAATGACAATCTCATATTATTGGTTGTCTCCAGCAAATCACATTGACCTCAGACAGCTCATTATTATTATTATTTTTATTTTTATTTTCTTTGATTTCTGGCGTTTACACATTTCTATCCGGGTCCCGCCCAGGGACCAAAGGATAGAAATGGCATCATGACACTTTCCACTGACAAAAAAAATAAAATAAAAATAAAGAATAAAAAAAAAAATTTAAAAAAAAAAAAAAAAAAAAAAAAATTAATAACGCCCTTCGTAAGGTGTGGGCTGTACTTGTCAGAACAATTTTTAGTATCTCCTTGAGGCATGGACTTCCAGGAATCTCTTCAATTAGTTTACTGCAATATTTTCCAACCAGTCCTAGGGCTCCAACTACAACAGGGATTGTTGATGTTCACATATGCCACATTTTCGAGATTTCTATTTCAAGGTCCTTGTATTTTGACAGCTTTTTGAATATTTTCAAAGATACATTGCAGTGAGCAGGGTCTGCCATATCAATAAGGAGACAATTATTATTATTATTATTATTATTATTTCCTTTGATTTCTAGCATTTACACATCTCTTTACGTGTACCGCTCAGGGACCTAAAGTTAGAAATGGCATCATGACACTTACCATTGACAGAAAAGAAAAACAAATCCACAGAAAATCCCTTTGTAAAGTGTGGGCTGTACTTGTGAGAACAATTTTTTGTAACTCTTTCAGGCATGGACTTCCAGGAATCCCTTCAATTAGTCTACTGCAATCTTTTCCAACCAGTCCTAGGGCTCCAACTACAACAGGGATTGTTGATGTTCCCATGTGCTACATTTTTGAGATTTCTATTTCAAGGTCCTTGTATTTTGACAGCTTTTTGAATATCTTAAAAGATACATTACAGTCTGCAGGGACTGCCATATCAACAAGGAGGCACTTTTTTGTGGTCTTTAATAACAAAATCTGGGCGGTTGGCTTTGATTGTTCTGTCAGTGTGTATTGTGTAGTCCCATAGAATTCGAACAGGTCCTATCTCCGTAACCGGGTCTGGGTGGTGTTCATACCAGTTTCTTTCAGTTTCCTTCCCGTAGAAGTTGCAAATTTTCCAGTGAAGATATTGGCCCACTCAGTTATGCCGTGTTTTATATTCAGTGGGTGCCAATATCGTGCAACCTGATACAAGATGATCAAGCGTTTCTGAATATTTATCACAGAATCTGCATTTTTTTCTAACACAGTATTTTAGTATATGTGCTTGATAATTCCTAGTTAACAAGCATTGGTCCTGTGCAACAAGGATAAAACCTTCAGTTTCAGCTTTCAACCCTGCACTACGTAGCCACTGATGGGTACAGATTTTGATTACGTCAGCTTGGTTTGTACGGTCAGATTATTGGCCATGAAGCGGTTTATCTTGCCATTGTTTTTGAATCTGGTCGGTTGCATTTGTTTTTGTTATCCTTTTTATGTATTTTGCATCTTCAGCCGGTGTACTGTGCTTTAATTGTATTTCTGCGCCCATTTGAAACTCCATTTTGAACTTGTTGGCTTCCTTTATGACGGAGTAAAGACGCTTACTACTTTCATGTTCCTTGACACATACCATCATCTAGTCTTCTGTAGATTCCAAATATCTTTGGAGGCCAATTGATGTAGATTTGTAGGACAGTTCTAGTAGAACTAATCATCTGCCTCCTTCGGATCTGGGCACATACAGACGATCAACATCAGCTTTGGGATGATGCATGCGGTAGCAAGTGAGAAGCTTTCTCGTTTTGGCGTCCATTCGCTTAATTTCAGCTATGGTCCAGTTAAGGACATTAAAGCTGTATTGCACCAGATGGACAGCCAGTGTGTTTATGGTTGATATTCTGTTTTTTTTTTAGTTTAGCTCGGTATTCAGTACCAGATGTACACGCCTGTAGTACTCCTTTCTTACCTTCTCCTTCATTTGAGGGGTGTTGTATGACATCTTTTTCGCTTATTATTATTATTATTATTATTATTATTATTTCCATTCTGTTGTATTCTAATTTCCTTCCGGGTCTTAAGATCAGAAATGGCATAATGATATTTTCTTATATTTTTGTAAAGTAAAACAGGCAGACAACCTAAGATCACGAAAATTTTACATAGATGAAACCATTCGCAATATGTAAGCTGTACTTGATATTACAATGTTTTGAATTTCTTTAAGGTGCAGGTTACCATGAATCCCTTCAATGAGTCTATCGGAACAATTTCCAACCAATCCGAGGACTCCGTATACAACTGGAATTATTGAAATCCTCATGTGTCACAGGTTTTAGATTTTCACTTTAAGATCTTTGTATTTTGATAGTCTTTATAAAGATCTTCAAAGATAAATTACAACCTTCAGGAACTACCATTATATGTTTGATCAAAATTTCTGAGCGATTAGCTTTGAGTGATCTGTCCTTGTGCATGGCAAAAAACACATGTTCGGTCTTTGTAATCAGGAGTCGGTGGTGTTCATAACAAGTTTTTCAATTTCTAACCCGTAAAAGTTTTTATATTAAACACATATTGCTACCGCCTATCCTGACGGGTTTTACATTCAGAAGGTGTCAATACCGTCCAAAATTGTCTGATATGATCAAACGTTTCCGGATATTTATCACTGAATATACATTTCGAGTTAATACGTTTTTTTTCAATGTGTGCTTTGTAATTTCTAGTTACCAAGCATTCGTCCTGTGCAGCAAGAATAAACCTTCGTTTCCAGCATTTATTCCTGTAATACGTATCCACAAATGGATCCGCCGTTTATCTACATCAGTTTACATTATACGGAGAGAGTATTGGCGATAAACAGGTTTATACTGTATTACATAACCACTGATGGACCCGCCGTTTATGTCCATCAGTTTGCATAAGGAGAGAGGGTTGGTGGTAAACAGGATTATACTTTAATACATATCCAATTGGCAATAAATATTTTAGCCTCTAATTCGTATCCACTGATAGATCCGCCGATTATCTTTATCAGTTTGCATGACACGGACAGAGTTTTGGCTAGAAACATTCTTATCCCGTAATACATATCCACTAATGGATCCGCCGTTTATCTACATTAGCACCAGTGATTATTGGCGATAAACAGGCATATCCTCTAATACGTTTCCACTGATGGATTCGCCGTTTGTCTGCATCAGCTTGTGTGATAAGGAGAGAGTATTGGTGATAAACAGGCCTATCTCATAATACGTATCCACTTATGGCTCTTCCTTTTATATATATCAGCGTCTGTGATACGGCCAGAGAATTGACGATAAACAGGATTATCCTGTGATACTTATCCACTGATTGATCCGGCATACATCAGATTATGTAATACCGACACAATATTATAGATAAACAGTCTTCTCCCGTAATACGTATCAACTGAAAGATCTGCCGTTTATCTACATCTGTTTGCATGATACGGACAGAGTATTGGCGAGAAACAGTCTTATCCTGTAATTTGTATCCTCTGATGGATCCGCCGTTTATCAACATAAGCTTGTGTGATACGGACAGAGTTTTGTCCATATACAGGCTTATCCTGTAATACTTATTCACTGAGGGATCTGCATTTTATCTGCATCAAGTTTTGTGACAGGGACAGAGTATAGTCGATAAACCGGCTTTCTCTGTAATACGTATCCACTGATGGTTCCGCCGTTTATCTACATCAGATTGGCGGTAAACCGACTTATCCCGTAATATGTATCCACTGAGAGATCTGCTGTTTATCTAGATCCGTTTGCATGTTACGGACGGAGTATTGTCGAGAAACAGTCTTATCCTGTAATTCTTATCCACTGATGGATTCGCCGTTTATCTACCTAAGCTTGAGTGATACGGACAGAGTATTTGCGAGAAACAGGCTTATCCTGTAGTACTATCCGCTGATGGATCCGCCGTTTATCTTCATCAGTTTGCATGTTACAGAGAGAGTTTTGGCGAGAAATAAGCTTATCCTGTAATAGGCATCCACTAATTGCCGTTTATCTACATAAGCTTGTGGGATACGGAGAGATTATTGGCGAAAAAAAGGCTTATCTTGTAATACGTATCTTCTGATGGATCCACCGTTTTTTGTTTTTTTTTACATATGCTTGTATGATACGGAGAGAGTATTGGCGATAAACAGGCTTGTCCTGCAATATGTATCTACTGATGGTTCCGCCGTTTAATTTTAATCCTTGATGTAGCCTAGAGAAGGTCACTGAATAGAATAATCACAGGAGGTTGGTAATGAGCAATAATTCTTGGTACAAGAGCAAAACATATAAGATTCGCCAGCGGCGTGTAGATGAAATTGTCAACTGCAAGATGTGAGTCAAGTGAATTTCACAATAAATCTTCAAAGGCAGGACATCTAACAACCGCCCCACGCGGCTAGATGTAGAACAAGCCCGAATTTAATGTGGATATCCGAGCCAAAAATTCCCCGTAAAACCCGTATAAAACGGGGTCAGGTAGCTGTTTCCCGATACGAGAATAGTCCCTCCGACATAGCCGTGTGTGGTGATCCTCTTTGCTGGGACGCAGAGAGTTTGAACAGCACAGCTGGTGACGAATCCCTGACTGTAGACTAACAAACAGTTTTTACTACTGTATTTATATGAAGGAGAACATACCTATTATCTTCCGTATTTATGCTACAACAATCTTCAAAAATGGTAATGAAATATCAATCTTTATCTTCTGTCTACTTTATTATTGTTCTCCCCCTCGGAGTGTGAAAGAATATCAGAAAAAGTCAAACAATATTGTTTGACTTTTTCTGATATTCTTTCACACTCCGTATTCCCTTACGCCTTATGTTATTATTTCTTTACTTGGGGTGAAATGATGAAATATATAAGAAAACCTACATAGAAAGACTTGGCGAAGTCGAAGTATAGATATCGCTTACCGTTAGCTTATTTTAAAAAGAATGAAATGCTTATTTTAATTACCAATTTAAATAAAGTCAGATTTGACATTTTACTTGGATTTCAACACTAACTGCCGATTCCAGAAAAGACATATACAATTGATTCTCTCCCCAAGCAAGTTTAACTTCTACATAATTACAAAGCTAATTGATTTGAAATTTTGTTTTCAATTTAATATAGCGTATCGATAGGTAATTGGACAGGACATTGTCCTGGGTCGTTATAAATTAGTTTGACTGAAGCGGAAACACTGGAAAAATCCCTCACTCATTTCCTTTCCTTTCTAATCATATTCAGCATCATACTGAAAATCCTGCTTAAGCAATGCAATTAAAATTACCAATGCAATACTCGTTTTAATTATTGATATTTAAATCAATTTACATTTCGATTAACAGAATTTGTTTCTAACAGTTTGAAAGCGAGACTGATGGGAACATTTTCCACATCGGTCGCCGGTAATGAAGTCTGAGAAATTAACACATTCCCTCTTAAGAAAATTATATTCTTTTTAATTAAACGAGGAGAACGTGCACACTTTGTCTTAATTACTCGTTATTTAACTACCATATTAATCGCATCTGTAAAAAAAAATGACTAATATATTCCTTACACTTGCAATATAAAAAAAACAACATAAATGAAAGATTTATCTCCCTTAACTTGTTTGCGTAAAAACAGAATACTACCCATAAAAATGAGTATAACACAGTTGATTCCGTCAGATGAAGGAAAACACAGGACTGGATTTCTCATATGTAAAATTAATTATATTCCTCTCAACAGTTTATCGACCACCGTCGGACAGTGGACATGTCGATTTGTGTCCTTGTCACAAAATGAAACCCTACATTCTTGTGTAGATCTGAGAATTTGCACTTCGGTCTACTGCGTAGGGGTACACATCCTCATACATCCCCCACAAACATACATGTAACCAAAAAGAAAGGAGAAAAAACTCGCCTTATGAAGTGGTATGGGAAGCAGTGATCATTCACACGCAAATGAGCGCGTGACCCAGCGGTAAAGTTGAGGGACGGGGGCATTTGCATTTGACCATTGGAAGTGCATTGTTCGCACACATCAGCTATAGCTCGACCAGTCGCGAGGTAACACAGCTTGTTTGGTGTTGTCTGTTTTATGACTAAGATTGGCTTGTCAGCAGCCGCATCAAGTCGTCGAATACGTCAAAGATTGGAGATAATGCTGGGAGTGAACGGATCGACAGGCATTATTTCCAGAAGTTTATACCGGTTCCTTTGGGATGAAGCCCACCGTGGCCGGGGATGATGCGGTCTTGAAGGCGGTCACAGAGGAGACCAACAACAAAGCATGTGTTGAGCTTACCGAACGCTGTCAGGTTTCTGAGGAAACTGTAAAACTTCATCTGCCCCGCATAGGGAAGATGCACAAGTTGAGTAAGTGGGTTGTTCTCAGCAACGCAATGTACAGATATTTGATCGAGTGCTCACCAGTGACAAAAATGTGTCCTGTATGACACTATCAAGTGTTCCAGTCATTGTATTTCACTACGGGTCAACATGCTGCACACCACAAAACCATGTTCTGTATTTGGTAGAATAGTCGGCAATTGCGGACCATTACTGGAAGTAGTTGAAACGTATGCAATTGGCACTGAAGGAGCAGGACTTAACTTTGATTAAGTGCAAGGACTTACTGTTCCTCCATGAAAATGCCAGGCCTTAGGTGCCATAGGGGGGCACAGATAACATACTACTAACCGGAACTTGCGATAACAGATTACCACCTCTTCTATTCCCTGGAAAAAGACATGCGTGTGAAATCTTTCGCAAATGATGCAGAATTTCGGCAGGAAATCACGGATTTCTTTGAGACAAAGATAACTGATTTTTACCGAGAGAGCGTTGGACAGCTGGAGGCAAGTTGGCTTCGAGGAGTTACTGTGTGTATATTTATTTTCTGATTAATCGAAAGCAGCAATGAGTTTAGAGCTGGGCGTGAGAAAAGCAAGATTCCATCAGATGAAGCTCAGTTACATTCAATGGTTTTTCCTTCGGACTATTTGATTGACATTACATTGCGCACTCTCACTAATATCTTTCTTAAACTTGCAAGTGTTTACTTGAGAACCCAGGTATATATATATATATATATATATATATATATATATATATATATATATATATATATATATATACTTGAGAACAACAAAATAAAGTCAAATACTTTATCAGAAAATTACCGTTGTTTGTCATTGAAAACTGAAGTCTTTTGAACTCAAAAGGACGATCAGGACGAATTAAGGTGATTCTTGGACATAAAATCCTTTCCTCTTCTGTACCAGTAAGGATCACTGATTTCAAGAGAGGAGGAGGAAGCATATTCTTGATAAGTAAAAATGTTCCATTAAAAAGCTTTGGAAGATCCAGATTTCTCTATAGCATAACTGGCAAATATTCTTTTGGTTGAAGCTTATGTCATCGCATTCCAGGAGAATTCCGTATGTTCCGGAAATCTGTTGGATAATTCAATGCCTGCTCTTGTTCAAGGGCATTGGGAATGAAAAAGTTGTTCATGCTTTCTTTTGAAATTTCTTGGAGATATTTTCAGTTGATTCTATGTAGAGTTTGATTCGTAGGAGTTAAAATGGCCATCTCACAAAGCTAGTGTGAATCCATGAAATCTTGTTTAATGTTTGGATAAACATGGTTTATCAAGTCTTGGAATCTTTGAGAAAGAAACTCCGCAACCAATTTTAATTGAAATATCTCGATTTTGGTTCATTTTGATGGTTCCATTAACAAATCTTCCTGCTTCAAATTCACCTGTGATTCTGTCATGTTTGTTTTCAGGCTAATTCTTTGAACATGGATTCAGATGTAAGAATTTTTTTTCAGGCAAGTATTTATTTCATCAGCTGGAGTCCTTATTGCAATGGCTAGTATAGTCTGTCTAAAATCCTTAGAGAATATCAGAGATACCTCCCATGTTTTTTTTTTAAATTCTGTCTTATGTCTTTGAGTGTTTTTTCCAGCGCATGAAATACTCGCTTGTGTGCTGTGGTACATTCATCCCAGACAATGAATCTTAACCCCTCCAGTAATTCAGACAAGTTGGTACCTCTTTTGATGTAGCAAATAGAGGTTTCATTGTAGCACAAGTCCAATAGAAGTTTGAAGGTGCTGTCTGTTGTGCAGACTCCAGGCAAGAGGTTAGCAGCAATTCCAAATGATGCTACTGTATGGTTAGATGCAAAATTCTGCCACTACATTCAGGTGCATCCAAGAAGAAATTCCCTCATCAAGGACCTTCTGATACAACTGCTGTTGTCTTGGTTCATCAGAGGCCCATTGTGTTTCCATGGTGTGTGCTGTTTCACGCAAAATATCTTGTTAATTTGTCTACTTTCTCTGTTTGTATTTGGCAGAACAAAATTGGTGAGATCTCTTTGAACCAAGTTCAGCAATTTTAGAGAGAGCCAAATTTACAATGTAGGGATCCAACTCTAATCCTGATTGAGCAAGTCTCATTTGAAGATGTGGTATTTAAAATTTGGAGAGTTGTGACCATTTAATTGAAAAAATTTAATTGACATACACAGATATTTTTTTTCGCTTTTATTATATAGATAAAGAACATATTTAATGTTAGAGAGTTGTGTCTTTTTAATTGAAAAAAGTGTGACACATAGACATTTTTTCGCATTTATTATATAGATGAAGAAGATATTTGAAGTGAGAGAGATGTGACCACGTAATTGAAAAAGTTGTGACACACACAAACATTTTCGTTTTAAATGGATAGAGAGAGATTCACATTTATGGTATCGAATATTATTTCTAGCATATATATATATATATATATATATATATATATATATATATATATATATATATATATATATATATATATGCATATATCTTTGTGTGTGTATATGTGTGTCTAAATAAATAAGACATCAGTTCAATACCTACCAATTATATCGTCTTTTTCGAATGGTTCCAAAACATGGAGAACACATAGTAAGCATATATTCAGTAAGTTTTCCATAAAAAAGATGCTTGTGTTAGATATTGAAAACAAGTATCCTGAGTAAGAAGAATACCCTGTACCGTCGTATTGCGACGAGCAAAATATCCGGTTATCGAGTCCACAGTTATATACGGGTGATTCAGATAGGAAGCTTAGCAGACAGCCGACTAGAAAATAAGGATTCTACGGTGACGCGGCCAAGGCAACTGTCTGCAGTTCAAGCTGCCCAAATTCCACAAGGATAGATGATTAAGCATGTTCACATCGGCATTAGAATTTGTGAAGTTGCTGCGTCTGAAAAGTCTGCCTACTATGATCTACCGTTGACATTTATTACGATTTTGAGAAAGTGTAGCAATATGAGTATACTGAGATCTTGGTAAATTGAAAACAGCGAAACCTATCGCAAAAATAGATACGGAATATTCTCTTTCGACCAATGGTTATCAGTAAGTGAAGTCAACATCAAAGTACTGAGCAAATGCTCAGATAGAGGGAAAGTCAATGAAAGAAAAAAAATCTCTTTTTTTAGACGAAGATGACAAGACAAAGAGAATATTTATTTATAAAACTGGATATCCCGCGGAAACATAGACAGATTGAACTAAATTCCTGCAGAAAGAAGAGGGGAGACAGCCGCTAGACTGTGGAACTCCCCCTTCACACACGCCTCGTCACTACTTCACTCGCTTAAGGCCGTAGGTTACAACCTAAGAATAAAACCTGGTTTACTTCTAGAAATTGTTTTGTTTTTCACTCATGGGTAATGATCTAGCCCAAGATTTTGGCCGTTAGAAACTGCACCCTGCGAACGAATCAGGTGTCTAGTCTGAGATGCCACGCAAAAGTCAGGACTCAATATGCAGAGATAAAATGCGTTGCTTACTATATGGAAAATGTAAGCTACAGTTCCTCGCAGAAAAATGTACTTAAATGACTCACCTGTGCGGAATGGAGTCATGCATTTCTTTGAAAGCCTAGCTTGATCAATCACGCACATAACCTCACTAAAACAATATGAAACTATAATATATCGCTTGTAATCTTGAAAAAAGTTTAAAGGTCAGAGAGTCGACTAACCACTGCAGTTAGAGGAAAGATTGCCTGCAGAACCTGTGGCTACAATGCAGGTAAATCCCTGGAGTAAAGTGTCACGAGAGATGTTATCATCGACACGGAAATCAACTGGAATGGAAGCGGTCGTACTGAGACATGAATGGATATTTCATATATATATATATATATATATATATATATATATATATATATATAGAGAGAGAGAGAGAGAGAGAGACAGATAGATAAGGCTCATGTTTTATCACACAGGCTTCATATTTTATCACACAAACACCATAAATTTTCTGATAAAGGATTTGAATTTATTTTGACTTCTCAAATGTATGTGCATATATATATATATATATATATATATATATACTTAAGAACCAACATATATATATATGAAAATATATATATATATATATATATATATATATATATATATATATATGAGAACTAATATATATATATATATATATATATATATATATATATATATATATATATATATATATTCTGAGATCCACAAAATAATTCAAAAACTGGTGTTTGATGATAAAATATGAGACTTCAAGAATATATTCAACATGATGGTTACATACAACAATACAAACAAGTAATTCTGTATATATTGATATTAAATTAAATTTTAATTTAATAATGAGGAATAGAAAAATGCAAACATAATTCATCAACTTGAGGACGACACAATAAATTCAAAATCTAATATCTAACTTTGAATGCAATGAATACGGGAGAAACACAAAATGAATTTAAAATCTCCTCTCGCTCTATCCATATATATATATATATATATATATATATATATATATATATATATATATATATATATATATATATATATATATATATATATATATATATATAGTCTTGGTAACTGAAGAAGACTTGAAATAAATCCAAGCCTGACACATCTATTTGTAAAGTACAAAATATATTTATTTTGTTTAAATATACGAAGGTGTGGCATAAAGAAAAATTGGGAAAATAGTTTTTTTTTAATTTTCTACTATCTTATAATTAGACAGCTCACAACAATGACTGACCCAAACATAGCAAAATATTGCTCACACCAAAACAACATATTCTTACATATTTTTCTTAATGCATACACCATAATATCTCATAATCTACATGAAGCCCTAACTCATCCCCATATGTACAATTTTTTGTCTGTGGCGAGAGTCGAATAAAACAAAGATTTAAAAATCTAAACCCCATTAGTTATTTTAATATGTAATAATCTATTTACAAGAAACTATATAAAATGATGTTAGTAATAAAAGAAAAAAACATTATCCTTTATTGTAGCAGAAACATCAGTAAACTGGACAATATTAATGCGGTTCTTAAATAATAAAATCACTCATTTATCCTACCACTCACTAAAACATACACTCATACAAACACAATAAATACGAAAATAACACCCGAAACACGAAAGGCGTCCAGCATCCACCAGACAACTGACATCTCTGAACACCTAACGAGTGAGCGGAAAGGAATAAAAATATAAAAGAGGCCAATGAGCTTCCATCCCCTAGGTAATTAAACTTTGAAAGAAGAAACTAAAGGCCGAAAACAACCCTAAACTAACATAATTTTGAGCGGAGTTGTCAGTGTTCAATCCAGTTTGAACAATCTCTTAATGCTTAAATCGGATCCTCTTATTCGACAGATACGTGCAAGACTCACTGATCTTTTGCGAAATATCGATAGGGGGAGACATCGTCTTTTTGTCCTAATCGTGCCTAAAGGATAAGATTAGTTGGGAAGATATGAACTTCTCGTCCCGATAGAATTCCAGTTGACGTTTCCTCCATATCAAGACACTCATAACACCAAGCAAACAGAAGAAGAACACAGTGTTCAGGCTTCATCAATGACATTGCAAGTAATAGAACAAGAAAAGCAAGGATAAAAACACACCCCGCAGCATAACAAACGTGATATAAACCTGAGATGAAGAGTCTGCAGAGAAAGAAAGTGTGATTAAGTGTTTCCAGCGTATCACCGACGTGAACGCTTTTTGCAAAGAACAGTAAACAAAAGCATCATTGGAATCAGCAGTCAGGTGAATGAGGCCTCATCTTTAGTGAACTATTTCAGCACGTGCGCCCAAGTTTATATGGTGCGATTCTCCTGCTTCGAAAGCCTGAGCTCGACTTCCTGATCACTAACACATGACATAATGCCTTAAGGACAACATCTGCACGTCGTGTGTAAGAGGTGCTTGAGAGTAATCCGACATTGTCGGTAGAAGGGGCATGCACCTCAGGCTAAACGGGGTCCTCCTCCTTGCAAGACTGTACACTTCTCAGGGATGAAAATCTTTACGGGGGTTCTCATTCCAGAATTCGCCCCCACCATCCAATTGCTGACACATTCGATCTAGGAACGCAAAGCGAAGCGTATGTTATCGAACCTCAACACTCGGCATAACCAGATCGCATTTAGGATCGTGGAGGTAACAGATCTGCCGAACAACCATAGGAGCCTTCTCACAAGAAGAACAAGAGCAGTATTAATGTCATTAGTATGGCATACGGGATTAAAAGTACAAAGAGTCGGTAAAGGAGAATCGGCTAGATGTACGAGCCACATGATTCCTCCTCCTTTTCTTGATTCCTCCGGGACCTGAGATGAACTGCAACCTCGGTATTCTCCCGTACCTACGACAAATAGGTGATCATTTCCAAGAGGTGATCGGGATCGAACCAGATGTCGAGTATCTTGACCTACCCATCCGCCCAGGAATAGAAACTCCCTTACACGCAAACAAACGCCTCGTAAACTCTGATCTCTTTGCCGACTTCTTCTATCTCGGCTCCGCTCGACACAAGAACTGAAATATCGTCAGAACAGGCGGAGTAACTGGCTGAGGTAATAGCACCAGTTAGGGTATTTCCGCGTAGGACAGAATTCGTCATTAACATACAAAAGGAAAGGATCCAATAAAAGAACGTACAGCAAAGGCGAAACCAGACAACCTTGGAGCGAGACAATACGAAAGGCCCGATCGAGCCATATTCATTTCAACCAGCGCACAGGGAGATGCATACAGAAATTGAATCCCGGTGCGAAAGTACGGCCCAAAGCCGATGACGGAAAAGATAGCCTCCAGAAATCTATTCTCAAACTTATCGAATACCTTGGAATGAACTAAATAGATCTGCGTGACTTCAATGTTGACTTGTTCGATGATTAAGGGTACCAAATGGAGGTTGTCCTGAATAGTCCTGGTATTCACAGTAAAAATCTGTTCGGATCCAATTAGACTAATGAGGACAACCTGTAAAGGGCTTGCTAAAATCATAGCTAAAATCTTCACCTCTGTGTTTCACATCGTCAAAAGCCGAAAATTACCTATCCCATCGCCACCTTCATCCAGTTATTGCAAATCATTTCTCGCAGTGGAACAAAAACCGGTTACTAAGTAAAAATTCATAAGGAAGACCATCTAATCCCGTTGTTTGGTCCTGGCCAAACAGATTCAGCGCTTCTTCGATTTCCGGCTGTGATGGTTCCTCGAATTCAGCCGCTTCAGCCGACTCGATGTGGTGCAAGTCAGCCAAATAGGCGTCGAACTGATCAGTGCACAGACCGGACTCCCTGGTGAATAGATACTGGAATGAGTGATGGAAAGCCTCACATATGCTCGCGTTTGAAGTCAAGGGTCGTTTATCCGGCAATGTGATACACGCGATATGGATTTCTAACTAACTGCACTTTATTCAGCGGAAGTATTGGTCGTATCGGGAGACATTCTTTTAAGGCTATCCCTAACTACTAGAGCTTAATCTTTCTTGATAAGCAAGGAGGTAAACACTGCCCTAGCTACGGCTACTTCCCCATTATCACAGGACATATTCACCCGATCAACTTTTTCCTCACACGCCGTTTGAGCCAGATTGAATTGACGACTATAATCAACGGAAAACGACATAATTTTGGATTTTAATTTATCCCAAAACATATTCGCAACCACAGCCACTGGTAATTCTTGTTGTAGCATCAGTAGCAAGTGGTCTCGAAAATCTCGTTCAGCAAAAATGATTCAATTTCCAGTAGCCAGCAATATTAACATTAGACTTACCTAAGTTTACAGGAAACCGGATAAGCCTGTGATCCATGTAAACTATAGAATGGAAATTGCACAACTTAAGATTCCTAACATCGTCTCTTTTAACTAATAGTCGGCGAGGTAACTAGAAAGAACCACCGAAAAGGTGTCCCTATTAGGCCAAATCAACTAATGGGCGTGATATTTAAAATACTTAGTGACAAGATCAAAGAGGCTTCACATCCGGATCGTTAGTACCCGATATTTGCCCTACATGAGCTATGTTAGGCTCGAGGATATAATGCCAATATTTCGCTAAAACTATCCGACGAGATGTCTTAAAAAACAGATCAATCCTCCGAAACACATCAGGCCGCTCAGAATGTTGTTTGACCTCATAAACCCCAACATTATTAAGTGCCTTTATGTTAATATCCATCACGCAAAATCTATCCGCCGGATCTGCGAATCCAACAGTACACGCCGCATCCAAAGACTTGCTAACCAGTCAATACTTCCTGAGTGTACATCAAAACATGCTGAATAGATATGAAACCTCTTAGACAGAATGCATTCATAGTGGAGAGTAAGCCTCGCCCTGTAAGACTCTGACCTCAGCTCCCGAGCATTCATGTTAGCCAATAAGACATTATCAGACAGATTAGGGTTTGCTCTCTGGTAATGATCATAGCCGGGGTGAGGACATAGTGGTATTGACCAAATTGAGCCTAGACCCATTGCATTTCTTATTTTGCCATCAGGAGACAATCCATCAATATTCAAAGTACACACGTCAATTTAAGAGCTCTATACAGGCAGGGGTGATCAAAAAATCGGAGCCTCCTAGCAATATATTGTTGCAGCTTCTTAACATTATCATTATCACAAAATACCAGTGAGGAATACATAACGACGGAATCATTGCTTCCTCGATCATGCCCTAAATCTGCCTAATCGCACCACTGTTTAGGTTTCTCTTTGCTTTAGGGAAGTTCTTTTGTTTCTACATCCTTCCCTTCCATCCTTTTTATATTTAGTAATAATCCGTGTTTTTTAGAATGTGCCAGATCTTTTTCTGCTTGTTCCTTGGATACACAGAAGACGTCTTCCCCGAGGCCATGATGTGGTTTTCTTTTCTTTCTTATTTTGCTGTTATATTTGAGGTTTCCGGCTTCTTTGTATTTTAATTCTGACTTGTTTTAAGGATGACTGTGAAGGTGTGAGAACGTGAGTGGAATCTGGTGTAGCGTGTGTGAAAAGAACTTTATTTTTTTAATGTCATTTTTGAATGGGTAGGGGTCAATGATCTTGTCATTGGAAGAGGGTCCATGGTCTTTTTTGATGAGGAGGATGGCGAGTCAGAAGATGAATGGTTCTTTACGTTCTTTGCTTTCAGATGTTTATTATGCTGTTTCAATTTGTGAATCTTTTCCCCGCAAGGCTCACATTCCTTCGGTATTTCCGCTGCAGAAGTCGCATGCGACGCCGGGGCATCGCCCTTAATGTTGGTAAAGTGAGTGGATTGTAGGTGTATTTGCGTTGGGAGCTTAAGGAGACTGAGTCCTCGCTATTTGGCTCGTCCCTATGCCCCTACCAACGACACGCTATACCCATTCTGCCTTTTCCTTATTCGCACGTGCAAATGACTTCAGGTTTGAGGAATGATGGACGGGATCCAGTCTGTTGGGGAGGAGATTGTCCGAACCTCACTCTGTTGCTAGTAGTCCCATTACAGACACCTGCAGAACTATCAGCATTGGCCTACTTCATTGGAGTGGAAGACGAGAGGTAACCCGTCCCTTCACATTTCCAACAAGTTCTTATTTGGAGGTCATGATGACTGACATTTACCTGGCACAAAATTTAGACAGTAGGGGACGAAGTCGAAAGCCAAACGATCGAACGTAATATCGAAGCTCTATCCCCCGTTCAGATTGTCATATGCTAACACTTAGTATTTGGCCATACTAACTTGTTCTCTCCTATGCCTTGAGGAGGTACCTCATATACTACTTTGTACTTCACAAAGACTGACACCATTTATTTCTTGGGGTCGTCTAAAAGTCTGTCTTCCTTTATGCTAGTAACTTTTCCCCCTTTCCAAATATTCCGCGATGTTAATAATATATTTCGCTGGGGACTTCTAACAAGAGGGCAATTCCCCGGCTGCCGTAATTTTTTTAGCACCGCCATTGATATTAGTACATTCTCGTCAAAATTAGTTTTATTGCTCTTTTTTCTTGTCTTCATTACGTTGGGTTGTTGGGTTGATCCGACCCGTGAGCCTAATTTCATTTTCCCTTAGAAGCAGACAGGAAAATGTCCTTCATTACCAGATGAATTTTGTCGGCTATATTGAAAACTTAACTTCTCTGTTGAAGAAATGCAAAGCGAAAAAATTGTTCCTTGTGATAAAACTATATTTTAAGTAGAGGTGGGTAAGAAAAATGCCAATAAAAAGCAAAACCTAAATTCCAAAAACTTTTTAAAAACTAAATCAATAAATAAAAACAAGAAAAAAATCTTAACAGTACAAAATGACAGTATATAAAAAAATTCAATAGCGTAGCAAAAAATTTCGACTTACTTCGAAAAAATGATAAAAAAAATAAATTACCCCAAATTACGATGAAGATTTCGTGAAACTTTTAAAAATCTAAAAAAAAGAAATAAAACAATGTCAAATAAAGCTTCCCCCAAAGAGGAAAAACTAAATTAAGTTAAGTAAAAAGAAATAAAATCTCTAGAAGGACATAATTGTAAATAAAAAAAAAATGTGTTTAAACTAAAAACAATAAACTTTAAAATAAAAAAAAATATTTATCTCTATATCGATAAATTTCTCAGCTTCTTGAATGAAGCATCTATACGTTGTAGCTATCGGTTTGAATAGGGATGTAATAATTGCGAAAATGTGGTTTCCTCCATATCTGTCACCTCTAAAGCATAACACGTTCCTGTATTTCTAATAACCAGTCAAAAAGATGGATGCCATATTTGAAAATATCTGACACTGAAAATCCCTCCCCATCACAAGTTTTCATAATACTCAGTTTTCATAATATAGTCTAATATTAAGTTTGAGAATGACAACGACAACTCCACACGATTGACTCCATTAGAGTTTTTGTGACATAGTTACCTTTTTCATGAAGGATTACGTTTTAATTTTAAAGAATAGACATCTAATAAAGCTTTCGGGAGCACAAGAATCAAGTTAGGCGTTAAACATTTTTTTTCCTTTTAAACTTATAATTGTTTCCGCATATGACAGTCCAACCTGCACATCTACATTACTTACTGTTATGTTGGCAGAGAACACGGCAGCACCTGACGCATTTGATACTTCAGACTGACAAGCTCTAGTCCCCTATTAGAACACTTGTCAATTTTGGCTTCCCGATGCGGCCAGTTATTTCTGTTATGGTATGGCACACCCACACAAAAGAAACAGGCTTTCTATAAGTAATTTGCAGCTAGCATTATTGTTTCATGAGGATTTAAGATATATATTCTATCGTCTTTGCCAGAAGAGTTACTCTAAATCATTAAACAGCCGATGATGATATAGTGGCAACATATGAGTCGTTAATCTTCTCTGCTACATCTATGACTGATGACTGGTCGTAAGCTGTTGAGTAAATTTAAGGTTTTATTCTCTAGCAGTTTTTGTCATATTGCTGGAGAAGCACTTCCATAAACAAAAGCGTCTCGCATAGCTTCAGCAATACAGTGTTTCACTGTACGGTTTTTTTTAATTGCAATTCCGTCTTAGCTTATCCAGCCACCTGAAGAAGTCAACCAGATTTACGTTAGGTTCCTGTTTTCTATTACTAAGTAAATATCTTGCTAAAATCTCGTTTGCTGTTTTAATAAAAATGGCGTCCAACTTATCTAGTCCGGACTCGTAGTCTGAACAAGTATCGATAACCTTAAAAACCGTTGGGATGACACAGCTTATCAAGACTCTAAACTTGTTAAGAATTTTTTCATCGTAATCCTCGACATAAAAAATACTATACGCCAATGCCGCCATACTTTTTGTACAGTGGGTGAACTGAGATCAATGTCTAGGCTTTTAGGTCGCCATCTTATATTCGAATTAGATGCAGCCATTAGAGTAGCTGAGTAAGTTGTTGTAATTTTTTGTAACTGAATATAAAATTCAGGCCTCACTCAATTACCTGTCAAGTACAAATTCTAGAATCACTGGCCAATTGACTATATAAAGGAAAGATAGGAGAACACGAATTCACGTGATATTTAAATAGTTTAAGACAATACACACACAAACACACACTCACACACACACACACACATATATATATATGTTTGAATAATCTACAAACATTATTATTAGCTTATTTTTAACATAACCCTTTCGAATTCACGAATATTTTTCCGTGTATTACAATCAAATGTGACAAGAAATGTATTCTAACAGTGAAAATCACTTTTAATTTCACTGTTACAGTTTTTAGCCTCATTTGATTTCAATGCACGAAAAATTATTCATGAATACGAAAGAATTATGCTAAAATAAGCTGACATAATGTTTGTAATTTATTTAATCAGACATGTCTAAAAGAGAATTTATTACCTAAATGCACACACACACACACACACACAGACAGACACACACACACACACACACACACACACACACATATATATATATATATATATATATATATATATATATATATATATATAAAGTTGATATTTATTTACAGTATGTAATATACATATTTTTAGAATCTTTTATTTATATTTGTTTATCTTTAAGATAAGTCGTGGCATACAACGAATTTCCTTTTTTTTCTATTTATTTAAAAAAAATGTTTATCAAGTGTAAGTATATCTCGCTAAGAGTTAAATATATTAAAAAACATTTAATGTATTTTATTTTGGCTAAATTAATTATAGTGGCATAATTCTAATCTATTTCTATCTAAGCCTAACATTTATTTATCTGTTGTTTTTACGAAAGTGGTCGTAATTTTCAGAATTAGAGGAAAGCATTTTAGTAATGTTTATTTTGTCTATCTTTGTCTAGTGGCTCATTATCCGCGAATTCTTTATCTATTATTATCTATATTCAAAGATTATTTTAGTAACATTTGGTATGAATTTTATTCCATTACATTTTCTTATTTATTTATTGCAACGTAACGTACTTTCAATTTTGTTGAAAAAGCTTTCCCAGTTATAAAGTTTCGTTTTTACTACTAGTCAATTTTGTATTATTATCTATCTTTCAAATATTTCAAAACAACAGCAACAATAATAATAATAATTATTATTACTTTAATAATAATATGTTCTCATAATTGATAAGAAATTCAAACGTTATTATTATTATTATTTTAAAATTATAGCAATATATTTGGCATATTTATGACTATCTGTTTACTCCGATATCCAGTGTAATATATATATATATATATATATATATATATATATATATATATATATATATATATATATATATATATATATATCGCGAGGTCTATGTAAATTGCCAGGTTGAGAACTGGCGCGGGCTAGCTTCCTTGATGAGGGTGAAAGGAGTCTCTCTGATCTTTGGCTAGCAATCATTTTAGTGTTGGTTTCACAATAAAAAGATTCAGATGGGAAGGAAATCATGACAGCTTAATCCGATCTTTATTTTGCATGTGTCTGCCGAGAGGCGTCTACTGGCTGATATTGACTGTAATCCAGAGAGGTTAAACTCCACGATAATAACACATGAAGAGTGTCGTTCGGAGTTTACGTGGCAAGTCTTTTGCACCGTTATTTTTTATCAACAGATCCTAAAACTGTGGATGTTTCGAGACTAGCCTTCACCACTTGAAACAAATCATTGTGTTTGTTTTGTAACAAGTACATCTAATTATTTCCACACATATCCGGCTACTGCGAAAAACTCTACGAAACAACATCGACTTCATCTTGGCACATGGAATGTACGAAGTTTCCAGGACAACAACTCAGCATCAGAAAGAAAACAGCTCCGGTCGCAATGGAGCTAAAGAAGTACAACATTGATATAGCTGCACTGAGAAGTAACCATCAGTCGACTATATGAAACGAGAAAGCAAAATAAAACATCTAACAATATTCCTGATGCACTTGCATACAATAAATTCTCCTCTACTGTTTGTGGTCTTTTGTACAATTCTCGAGTAGGTCTCAAAAGTCATGCCCGTCATAGTCATGTATATAATTAGTGGTCGTCAGAATATATATATTCGTTTAAGGATAAATATAGATCACATATGGATCGGTATCCTACACGGAAATAACTAAAACTGAAATATCGAGAAAAGACGTGGAACATAGAACTAGAACAATCTACTCCAGTGGACTAAAATACGGTTGGATTCGAAATTACAACGTATATCACCTGACGAAGGCGGAATCGTATAATGCCCGAAACCCTGTGATTATTACAATAAAGATGAGAACAACACTCGATCTAGTGTATATATATATATATATATATATATATATATATATATATATATATATATATATATTCTTCTTTTTATATCTATCTTTCACGCTGTACTGAAAAATAATCGACTAACAAAATCATAACGGTAACAATGATTTGACAGGCATTTATTTTCCTGAAACGGGAAATACAAATTCTCGCTTTTCACGACGCTTGACTCTACATTTGAATGATAACTCTAACTAACTTTTAGGCATTTAAAACAACACACCTGGCCGCCTACACAATTCCGGAAAATCCTCGTTGAAAACGCAACTATACTTAAACATGAAAGCAATGAACAAAAACTAAAAAATCTTGAAGCTATATACATAAAACAGGTGAAACCTAACCAGAACAAAATAAACTAAGACATTTCCACAACTATTCTTAAATGTCTATAATTGATAAGTGAAGCCATTGGTTTATATCAACGGCTTCCCATGCTTAATACTTCTAGTTTTTACTCTCGTGTGGTCATGTGTGACGTCACAAGCTGCGATGCGAATTCGCTTCCGCGTCTCGTATAGACGAGTTAGTCAATGCTTTGAAATTTTTCATGCAACAAAACAGATTATAATTATTGTTTGGCCATATATTGTTTGATATATTCAAATGTAATTGTCATCTTTGATAATGGCTTATGTAACCTTAGTTCGGATTTAAACGTATCAATATGGCGATTTCCTTTCGTCTTTCAATGATAATGTTATTAAGCTTATCAGACAAAATCAAAGGAACTTACTTAAAATAAATATACAAAACTTGTCTATATTATTTAATGAAACATGCATCAATATATATATATATATATATGTGTGTGTGTGTGTGTGTGTTACGAAATGAACTAAGTTCGACAATTATTTTAATACATTTTATTGTGATACGTTATTATATATACATATATACAAACACTTATACATCCCCATAAACATATTTATACGTAAAACGACATATACATAACCATATATATATACATACATACATATACATAAATACATATAGATTTTCGAATTTACAATTATTTTTTTTTTAAATGTCTTCTCAAATTCGATTTCATGTTAAGTTTTATGTCCAAAATCCGGATGTTAAATTAGGTCACCACGGGTTCTAATGTCAATACATATAAGGCGACATTCCCTTTCCCCCTTCCTACACGATAATAACTTTCTTTCCGCCACACTGTCAATATGAAACCACTAAACCCAGAGTAATTTGTTCCATTTTCATTTGGTTTACAGGCCTGAAGATTTGAAGCCGTTTTTATCGACTTCAATGAAATAAATATCACCTATGTTTTTTTAAGTGGTTTATATATATATATATATATATATATATAGATAGATAGATAGATAGATAGATAGATAGATAGATAGATAGGCACGAGGAGGCAGGGTGGAGTAATAGACAGCGGCTTGGATTGAGTTCCAGTTGAATCCATTACATTCACTTACGTGCTAATACACTTGGGAAAGGTGTGAATCCTCTTCTTCTCCCTCCAGCTATGGGTAAATAGCAGGACAGACTGGATTCTATAGCCTTGGATGGAAACTGGTCTAGAAAAAGGACAACTCTTAATTCAAAACCTGCGTGGGGTCGTTTGGGGACCTTGTGGCACAGTGCACCAGGTCTCTGTATTCGGCCCTTCAAAAAGTGTAGATGGTCCTTCACGACACATTCACACTATGAAATCTCATGTGCTGTTGTCGGTATGTCGTTTTCCTAGGAACTGATCTGTTTTACCCTCATACGTCGAATTCGACGGGAGATTCAGTATATATATATATATATATATATATATATATATATATATATATATATATATATATATATATATATATATATATATATATATATATATATTAGCTATGCTATATTTATATGTTAAAATGCTGAATATCAGGAATAGAACCTATGGGTATATAAAAGTGTACATTGAAGTGTGCACCCAGTGGCGACAGTCTGCTTCATGATTATATGCTATCGTCAGACGTGACGTTTGCTTACAATCGTTTGACGCGCAACTTAAATTTTCGTTATTATACCAAATTATCACGCATAAATTATAACTTTTGACTTTTTTTTTTAGAAAACACACTGTTTCTCATGTGAGGCACGCTAAAATATATATATGTTTTTTTTTATTCAGAAGTATTAGTTCGACATGTCTTCAAGTGAATGCATCTTCAAAGAAATCAAGAAAGAATATGTAACTGCTCTAAAATATAATGGACTTTTAGCAACACTCACATACACACCACAGAGCACAAAAAAGCCAACAGGTAAAGAAAGATCAAATGGTTCTAACCCCCATTCAACAAAAATGCAAATAACAATCGTATAAAAATTATTTGTTGAACTCATACACAAACACACACCCATCAAGGTCTCTCCACATGTTATTCAACAAAAGACACAGTAGAAATCAGCTACTGTCGAGCCGATAATATGACACAAATAATAAAAAAGTTCACCAGGAAACCAGAACAATATAATATACCAAGTCACTATAAAATAAGCGTATTACGAAGAAAAATATACATAGGAGTAACTGAAGGATCCCGGAAACAAAGAAACTACGCACACAAAGCATCCTTTATAAATAGTAAATATGCGAACAGCACAATGCTTTCTAATCCTATCTGTGAAATTAAAAACAAAACCAAATCACGACAACAATGCAATGGAAAATACGGATACTGTGTATCATCCTATAAAAATAAATTCCAAAACAGTAAACTCTTTTTGGAAGAGTAAATAGCTATAATTACCATCCAGACCAACACAAATTACTCACATCTCAACTCAAAATGATAAACACTAAAACAACTTTTTATTATGTTACTTAAAAATTAAAAACCAACAAAAAATAAAATAAATAAAAAATATAAAAATTAATTCAAATCAATACATAAATAAATTAAGTAAATTTAAACAAATTTAAAAACTACGAAGGCACACATAATCACAAATAGATTATATATTTTCAAATAACAAAGCAGTCATTAATAATGTTAACACACAATACGACAAAATCGCCCAAAACTGCATTCCCGGTTCACAATTATTTTCACACAACAGCCCCTAAAATAATTTGAACCATCACCATTACCGTTTATAATAATACAATGGACCTACTCATAATGCACTACTGAGAAGCATAAATATATATATATATATATATATATATATATATATATATATATATATATATATATAATAGAAATTATTAGGAGGATTTGATAATTATATTTAAGTAATACATCGAGTCTGAAATCTGGACGCCCGTTTCGTCCTATGTTTGGAACATATCAGCCGTGCGCATCCACTAAACGAGAATCTAAACCTTGACAGTTAGGTTGTCAAGCAAACGTCATACCAAATGTTCCAACGGTCCTAAGTGACGAAGAGATCGCAAATCAGACTGAATATAGCGCTGCTTGCTCACATATTCCGTGGTGGAATTCAGTGAGATTCTCTCTAACCATAGTACTGCGCCCCCTGGAGCCACGACTACTATCACCAAGCCTCTCACTCTAGAACATTAGAATCCGGTTAAAGCAAGGATATACACATGATAGAAATTATTAGGAGGATTTGATAATTATATTTAAGTATTTCATCGAGTCTTGACAACCTAACTAGAGTTTCAATTCTCGGTAGTGGATGCGCACTGCTGATGAGTCCCAAATATAGGACGAAAAGGCCGCCCAGTACTTTCTGGATTCTGTTGAAGTTTCAAACTGGATGAATTAATTCAATATATATATATATATATATATATATATATATATATATATATATATATATATATGGCACTAATTAGCTTGCTTAAAATGGAGAGAGAAGAAAAGAAAAAGGAAAGAAAAAAAGAAAGGCGACAGATAAATTTAGATGTTTAAAAAAAGCCATCATGAAAGGGACATTAAGCGGTGTTATTTTGACAAGGAAAAATGTTGAAAATTTTTATTGCCATTGTCGAGAATTCTAAATAGATAAAACTTAACTGTGCCATGGTGGCGTGTAGGAGACTTCCAAAAATGGAAAGGAGTGGAAATTTCCTGACCGAAAACAAAGAAGTGGACTCTGGATTTAGAATTATCAAAGAACCTCAAACCCCGACGAGCCCACCCCGGTTTTGGGTCGGCGTCCATATAAGCAAAGTCGCAGCGAGCGAAAATCAGTTTTCAGTTTCGAGTTTCCAGTCCAGTGAGTTCGAGTTTAAGTTGAGAGCTCTGAAGACCCACCACGCATTAGCTGACTAAGATTCACGCAATTCTAAACTCATCTTCAATCCAAGAACAATTTATTTTTGAAGAACGACTTAGACTCATACCACCAAAACATGTTTTACGAATATCGCCTGA
The DNA here is from genome assembly GCA_903632075.3 of Acanthosepion pharaonis. Lineage (NCBI taxonomy): Eukaryota > Metazoa > Mollusca > Cephalopoda > Sepiida > Sepiidae > Acanthosepion > Acanthosepion pharaonis. The sequence goes on along the minus strand of CAHIKZ030004566.1, from coordinate 186,179 downwards.
AGACACACCAAGAACCTGTTTCTTAAAGAACAAACAACTTAAGATGTTAAGACTCGCCTAACAAAAACAACGTGTCACGAATCCATATAGCGGTTTGGAAGACGTAGTCCTATATTCGGCAACCAGATATAAAATATTGTTATCCTTTTTTAACACATTTGAACATTTCGAGTTGTTATTTTATTTTCTTTTACATCTATTTATGCTATATCGCCCTTATTCGAACTTGACTTGCATTACGGGCCCGGCGACTGATTGATTTCGTCTGCCTAAGATCAATTCACAACGTGGGTAGGTAGACTGGAAATCAAAGTAGTTACTTCGGTAACCAGACGTTGGAGACGAGTTGGGAACGACGAGGCTGATATCGAATCTAACCAGAGTCCCATCCGAATCACCAAAAGGTTAGAACGTCACATTTGGGTGCCGCGACCAATACCAAGCCAGTTGGTCGTCACAGGACGGGATAGCGCGACTGACGCAGACAGGCGGACGTCACGTTTGGAGCGGCGACACCCGCGAGGGACGTCACACACACACACACACACACACACACACACACACACACACACACACACACACATATATATATATATATATATATATATATATATATACACGTCAAACCATTATAATGTGTAGCATATGAAAAATATCTTTGTAGCTATTATTAAATTTAGACCCATATTGTTTCCACTTAATATTTGATATTAACTGAGATCCTCAAAAGAACATTAAGAAAGGAAGTGATTTTTATCCATCTTAAAACAAGAGATGAATAACAAAAATAAAAAAAATACAAGGAAAAGAAAACTGGTTCTGGCGTTTGTTGTCTTTCATTTAACTGTTAAACTGAAGTCTAATAATTCCACATTAAGCAGCATTCGATGGTGAAACTCAAAATGAACAACGGGATTTGAATCAAATAAACTACTTAAAATAAATTAATGATATTTTTCCCAATAAAGCTAACAGAATGGTAAAAGAGAGAGAACGAGAGAGACGGAGGGAGGAAGAGATTCTTGAATTTGACAGAAAACTTTAGCGACGTTTAGATTGCGTGACAATTCATGACGCCCTACAGGACGATTCTTTATTCTCAACAGGAATGATTTCTTAGAGATTCTATTTTGACTGAGCGAAAAGTCAGTTAAGCCATTTCCCAAAATGAAAGATTCTCGAAATAAAACTTGTTCAAATGTCATGACAATCCTGCAGGCTGCTTCCAGGTCTTTTGTCTCAAAATCTACATACATAGCATTCGCATGTTTTCATTCAGTTTTCACCAATTTTGCCTTTGTGTTCATCTATTTTCACCGATTTATTACTACTGATTGATTCATCCAGATTCAGGCCCACAGTAACTCACAGGCGCAGATTTCATCAGGAATCGTTTTCTATATATAAAACGAGTGAACAGTTTTTTAATTCGATCATGTAACTTCAATATTTAATTAAACTGAAAATATTTTTCAATAATAATATTAATTTCAATAATATTTCATAATTATTTGTAAGTACCAATAAAGTTCAAAACTTGAATATGGGAAATAAATAAATGGATATTCCCTTTTAATAGGTATTTGTAATCATGAAAATATGTCCCTTCATTTCTTCATTTTTTTAATCATTTCAATAAAGTCAAGGGAATAAAGTAGCTAAGACACAAGGGAATACTGCGTGGGAATGAAAAAGAAAAGAAGAAAAATTATTGATCGAGAAAAATAAAAAAAAAATGAATCAAGAAGACTGTAGATAAGGACTGACATTTTATTTGCATTTTTGGATATCAAAGATGGCTGGAAATCAAGAAGCCGGAAAAGAGATTCAACTAGTCACTATTTTCAACACTCTACAGTTTGAGGCTCACAGTAAAGCGCCGCGTACAGATTTAATCAAGAATCGTTTTCTATATATAAAACTCATTGACCAGTCATTTAATTAGATCATGTAACTTCAACATTTAATTAAACAGAAAATATTTGTAAATAATATTAATTTTCAATAATATTTGATAATTATTTGTTCATATCAATAAGAAAATTAATAATCGAGAAAAAAAATCAAGTAGAGAGTAGATAAGGATTGACATTGTATTTGCATTTTTGGAGATCAAAGATGGCTGGAAAGCCAGAAGCGTGAAGAATGTTCCACGAACGATAAGTGTGAGAGAAAAATATTAGTACACAATTTACGCTTGCATCGAGCCAATGCAACTGGAAAATAATGAGACCATGGTTTTGTAAATAACACAATCTTATATGATTTCAAAATTCTTAATCTCTTTGATGGAAAATTGCTCAGTTTTCGATTCAAAGAAATACCTAATATCCATTTTGCATCCGTGCAATAAACTGTTTGACTTTATTTACAATGATGACAATCAGATGGAGCAAGTTGAGGAGAGTAAAGAGGTCACTTTAAGATCTCCATATTTAGTACCGTAATATTTTCATACGTGACTCGAGCAATATATGGTTTTTCATTATCATGCAAGAGAAACACTTCTTTACAGTTACAGATTGATAGGAGCATTTTCAGCAAATCTTATGTGCAATGGTTCCATTGAATGAAAATGATTCTCCGTATTCTTCGTTTCGTGTTGGTTTTGTAATACATGATAAACGAACTTTTTCATTTCCCAAACGCAGAGTGTAACATTTTTCAAATGTAATCTCACTTTGGATGAGGATTCTACTTTTTCAGTGGGAAGGGGATAATCATTGCCGGATTTGTTGGTTTTATCTATCGAGGTCCCATATATCAGGAAATGTGACGTATCTCCTCAGGAAAGAGTTGGTTCAATCTAACTTTCGATATCGATCAGAGGACAACTTTTGAATATACTGAGAAGCATTCAGATAATGAATTACCGATTGACAAAGTTTAGATAAATTCCCGAATACATGATAGCGCTTCAGGATCCATATGTTATATTTATTGGACTATCTTTCTTTATTTCGGCGCATGTTACTTAGAAGTTTACACTATACTTAGCGGAAAACCTGCATTAACAAAACATGGTCTTGCAGTTCGGGGAGGATCTCTGAGAGAAAAAAAAATCCGATCAAATCTAGCCATGGATTTAGCATTTCATTTCCCTAGATAGTATCGATATTTATTATCACCTCCATTCTTAAATTGGTAGTTTGATTGATTTGTTTTATTGTCTATCAAAAGTTTTTTTTTTTTGATTATTTAAAGACGGGATACATTTTTCAATTGTATGAGAATAATTTTTTACTTTTTTAACGAGTGAATATTTGTAATAACTTTTTAATGTTTAAATATAAATTATATGACAATAACTTTTCCATTACAATTGATTGTAATAACATTTTGCCTTAAAAATGCAAAATTTCCACATAAAAACTGTACAGAAATAAATCGTAAAATTATATTTTATTATAAAGGCCAATCTTCTTTGCAATCTAAAAAATCTCACTCAACCGATTCCTTTAAGCGGGGTGGGGATACAGGTACTACACCGACCATGAACCGGAAGCACAGACGATACAATAAATGAGAGAAAGGAACAGAGACGCAGCACCTACGGTAAAAATGTGTGCAAAGACATCGAGTATAGATAGCATTGTGTTTGTACAAGCTTATGTTGGAGATTAAAAACAAAAAACAAATCATATCATATACATCATGGTAAATAACGAATAGAAGAATAGGCTGCCATAGTCAACCAAAAAACTGTAAAATATACTTGGAGGTAAAAGAGCTATAATTACCTTCCAGACAAAACAAAACAAAAAAACTACTAAAAAAACGATCAGAAATCATCTCAAAATGCAGACACGAGAACATATTTTTACTAGGTTAATTAAAAATCGAAAACTGAAAACGAACAAGAAGAAATTAAAATAAATAAATAAAATAAAATTATGAACAAAAACAAATTAACCCAAACAAATAATTAAGTAAATAAATTAAGTAAATAATAAAAAAAAATACCAGAATAATAACCCTTAGAATAGATTACTCACAATGCAATAGATTACCCACAAATTATCACTGACCAGTATATATAAAACAATGAGCAAAAACACAAAACAATAAATATAGCATATCTTAAAATTATATATATATATATATATATATATATATATATATATATATATATATATATATATATATATATATTTGTGTGTGTGTATATGTGTGTGTGGCTCTGTGAGGCTCCTTCTGTGTGTTCTTGTGTGTGTGTAATTGTAAAGGTGTGTACAAAATGAGAGAAAATTTAGCCAATCAAAATTGCTATTTATATTCACGTAGTCGTTCAGAAGATAATTCTGCGACGAAGCTTGTGGAGTTTGATGAATAATGTCTGACCAATTTCGTAGATGTTCTCTCCATACCAATCCTTTTTCTCTACTTTGGCTACTTTTCAAAATCTCTTGACATGTTAACCCGAAATTCTACGCTCAATTTCTTCGAATGAAAACTCATTTCAAGCGTTTAAATCAGAATCCGTCAAGTAAGTCTAAACTTCTCGACAAGATTTCATCGTCACATTTAGGAAAACACTGGCTATGAATACAGCTGGAAGGAAAAGTATGCAAGTCTCTGGGATCTATTCTTCGACAGTTTTTTTTTTTCATTTCTAATATGAATCTAATTCTTTGCACAAAGAAAAACCCAGAAAACTCATTCAAAATAAACATTTTCAAAGAGTAAACAAATGTATACATATAAGCTGTCGGATTTCGATGATGAAAAGGCTTGGTTTACCGTTCTATGGAAAGGAATACAGATTACATTTAATGTCCTATTATTATTCAGGACTACAGTTTCTTTAGCTACATTTTATAGTGCTTTCTTGTCAGAACCATTCTTAAAATATTCACCCAGGAGATGTCTGATAAGTTCTGTCTTCTCTCTCCATTTTTTTTGATGAACTGCAGTCATCAATATTGATGGAATGGAAAACTAAACGTGAGGCTAAATATGTCATCTTGGCCTCAGACCATGAAAATGTCATGTAACATTTGTCTAAAATCATAATTGCCATTAATTATGAAAGAAATTAAAAAAAAGTGAATCATTATTTGTGAACATTAACTTATGAATCCTTTGGTGTTATTTCAAAGCGAATTTAATGCAATTGAAACAGTTTTTTTTCTCTGTATGGTTTATTGATATGGCTTGATTTTGTGGCCTAACATTTAAAGCCGAAATTTAATTGTTTTTTTCCTAAACAAAGCGTTGTACCTAAACCGTCAAATAAGTTATTTTAAATAATTAAACTGCCGATAAATACGGTTATATATTTTTTAATTATATTTTAAAAAAATACTTTTATATTTTTTAGTGTTGCATTGACTGTCATTTTGCTATAAAATGTATTCTTCCTCATTTTATTATAAAAATGTACAGTTGGTTTTTTTTGGAGGTTTACTATTTACCCATTACACACCAGCTGATGGTTCCCATGTGAACAGCATTTAAGAGGTTATTCCCTGCTGCTCAAAACCTGGCAACTTCCGATAAGTGGCCTTGCAGCCGAATGCAGTTTATCGACATATTCAGGTTTCTCCATATGACTAAATTTCGACAAATCTTTCAACACAAAATTATTACTTTTGCTAATGAATCTTTCGAGAGCAAAATATACTTTTCTGAAATATTATTTGAATATTATTTAATTTACATTTTGATTAATATTAATTGAAACAAGTAAAATTTAATTTTACTTTAAAATATCGCAGAAAATTAAATTTGTTAACATACCCTGTGTGTCTTTCTTATGTTTTGAGCGATTTATCGGCAGCAGGTTGTTGGGTAAACTAAAAGAAACAAATGTAGAAGGAATTACCTGACGAATGCAACATGAACGCAATATTTATCTAAGTTTTCCCTACTCCGTAATATTTCAAAAATAAAATTGGCAATCTAATAGTTTATGCAAATACTGTGGCTTTTTAGTCTTACTTCATAAAGCGCATGTTTAAAAATATTAGATATTTACCAATGAATTTTAAATTTCTTATAGGTAACTTTCCTTTCTTCCATCAATATATATATTGACACACAACATCGGTTGTCAAGGCCTCTGATCGGGGTGTTTTGAGGAGCGTCGACTCACCTCTTAATTACTAGGGTCCCAGCTATAGGCAAATAGTTAACCCTCACGTTAAGGGCAAAACACTATGAAAGTTTAAAAATGTTTATAGTAAAAATGCCAGCAATATATTTCCATAGAAAAAAATAAACATACTAGCAATACGTTTTTGTAAAAATGGAAAAACATAATTACTAGAAAAAACACTTTTGGAAAAGTTTAAAAAAATCAACAAAAAAACATATCAGCAATACATTTTTCTAAAATAAATTTAAGTGCCTCCCAAAATTAAATTTCGGTATTAAATGACCGGAATGATTTGACATACTGCTAAATGAACAAACGCACTTCCTTATTTTCTGATAATGTGATGTATTGATGTCGGTATTTACAAAATTTGACAAGTTTATATATACAGACACACACAACAAAATTGAATTCAAGTAATTTTTTATCTCTTATCGTTAGTAAATATAAAATTAATACCAATAACACTTGATAGGTAAACATTTATATATAGTTTAAAATTTTATAAATTATTCTAATTAAATTTTTTAAAGAATGAAAGCGGTTTCTATTAAAAATATCACTATTTTCAAAAATATATTATTCTTAATAAAGTAGTGTTCATAATATACTGAGTTCATAAAAAACAATTATAATTTTTTTTTAAATCTCTTCCCACCAAACAAAGGGAAAATGCCACTAGGATGCAAAAGCTTACTGGGAATGAAAGAAAATATGAATACTTTAGTGAAGAGAACAAAAGGATTGAAAATGGCGATTGGCGTTTCATTTAAATTATTAAGATAGTAAAAAGTAAGAAATAGGGAAGGAGTTCCTCAAGGGAGAAGTGTGCGAAAAGAATCTATTAAAATAGAACATCCTGTTGAATCTAGCTATTGTAAAATTAAAACAGTGAGACATAATTTCCAATCTAGTAGCACAAGTGAATTCATGCAGTCGGGGTACTATGGAGGAGAACAACTGACATGAAAATATTTGAAGAAGACACAAAGAGGACCAGGTCGTGTCGGTGACAAGGTGACTGAAGTTAAAATGACAGTTCAGGATTGATTACAATAAAGAAACTTCTTTGAAATTTGTCAAGAATAAATATTGTCTTATTTTCATTCCATTTTTTTTTTTTGGTTATTGTAAGGCTTGGATTTTATACAACTCGGTGTCCAGTTTGATAAAAAAAAAAATTGATTTAAATTCTCCGAAGACTTTTCTTTATAGAAAATATAAGCGTTAAGCTATGCAAAAAAATAATTTCTCAAAATTTCCAAAAAAATGATTAAGTGAATAAGGTTGACAGATATATAAAAATAATTTTACAGATTTTTTTAAAAGAAATATTTCAGAAATATATTAATTCGTTTTTGAATTAGTCCTGAAATTTTCATTAAAATTCAATAATCATATAATTTTGGTAATACATTTATTCGCAAGAAAAAAAGGCTTAAATTTCTGGTAAAAAATTATGGTTTCGCATAAAAAAAAAAAAAATAATCCGAAATTTTCAAGTTTCTAAAAAGAATTTTAAACAATTAGATAAAATCCTTTGATATTTTTACATAATAGCTCAAAAAATGTTTAACGATAAAATTTTGTTTTTATCAGATTTTGGGCACTTTTCATCCATTTTTAGCTAATGTTTTGGGGTAACGAATTAAATAAATAGAAAATATATATTTAACAACATATAATAAGACACAGAAGTGAGGTCACGCTTTATTAGGCTGAGTATAATCTGTTACAAAAAATAAATATTATTTATTTCGAATCGTTCGGTCGAGATCTTTTATGTCAAGGGAGGTAACTAGGTAGTAAATACGACACACTACATGTTTAAACGAACAACAAATATACTGATTTTAAATCCATAAGATTTGAATGGATAGAAAGAATTGAACTTACTAGACTAGCGATTTGATCAGACAGATTACCTTCCTAAACATGATGCTACGAGCAATTCTGTCTGTTAAGTGATATCTATGCGAGTTCCTTTTTTATCTTTACGAATGTCGCCCTTTCCCGAGTGAATATGAATAGTGCTTTCACATTAAGCTACTCCAATTAAATGTGCAAAAAACGAAGCTACTTTATTATTTGCGAAGTGTGTATTAAGAAAAAAGAAACGGCAACTGGAGTAATAAAAACAACCCTGATGACATTTAATTCTCATTTTCCTAAATGTCCTTCTCTTAGACTAATAATCTGACCACGTCTCCAATTTGTTCAACATTTCTTTTCTAGCCTTGATTTTCTCTTTGGATGTTTTTTTTTATTTTTTTTTATTGGTGTTTGCTAATTAAGAACAGAAAACATCAAGTACTGTGCTCTTTTCACCAAAACGTGCTGATCCTCTAGTTTCCTGAATGTCATGGTTGCCACTGGGGAGAAGTAATAAAAATCTAATTAAGCTAAGTTCAACGAAAAGAATTTCGTCTCTTTACAGTTCGTTCAGTGATATGGATGCTAGAATTGGTCTTCTTGACTTTTTTGACTCCTAATTTTGACTGCTTAATAAAATGTGTGTGTATTTGATGGAGTCGCAAATTGGGCACTGTGAGAAATAAACATTGTTTTCGTTTTTCTTTTCATATAACTACAGATTAAATACTCAAGATCACAAATATGTGATAAAATAACAAATAAGAAAAATTATTACATTTTATAAACATTGTTAAAGGGTCCATTTTAATATGTAATAACAATGTAAATTCTTCCCCCAAGAAAATTAAAAACAAATATGCTTACAACATAGTATTGCTGAAAATGTAAAAAGAAAAAAAGACAAATTGTTTTCTGAGAATTTGTAATCTGGAGTGCGTAATCGATAGTAATATAAAGTAAAACAACCTCAACTTACAAATTTAACATTTTTGAATGTTTTTTTTTTTTTTTTTTACATTATTGTCCTCATGTTTGTCGCCATATTTATTACGTTTCGGCTGTTGTACGATCTGGCCTTCTTCAGGTGTTTGGAATGTCCAACTGAACAATTTATTTCACTCACTGGTGTAGACTGTTCTTGTTCCACATGCCATGTATAATGGATGTCAGTTATCAGATATCTCCTGTTAAATTCCCTCTGAATGTTCTCCACTACCTTAACCGGTTATTGAACTCATAGTTTTTGGCCGAAACGTTGTAATAAGAATAGCGACAAAGATGAGGTCAATAGTCCGAATAATGTAAATAATGTACATAATACCTCATCTCAGAAATATGGACATATGTTGTTTTTTTTTACATTTTAAGAATTTTTGATAGATTTGTCTTTTACGACTTATCAACTTTTTGTGGATTTTTTAAAACCGAAACATATTCCGGATTTGTAAGAAAAATTCTTTTTTTGAGGGAGTGAATTGTTATTAATAATCAACAGTGGTCTCGCTTTGTTTTGTTACTATTCCCTTTGAGCTATTTCTGTTTACTGGAACTATAAAAGGGCACTATACGCAAACCTTGTATTCTCAATTGGATAAAGCTTTCCTCAAGCCTACACCTGCGTACTTTTGCCATATTTCATAATTCTTTCAAGAACAACAATGATTTCTTTAAGATAAGCATTTTACTACCCATAGTTAAGGAGCGAGTTAGATTCATGCTTCCCTTGGCATGCAAGTACTCGAATCCAAATTCGAAATCGGTTACCTGTGCCCATATTCATTACACCAACCGCTCATCATTCCAATTTAAGAAATCACGTCGAATGAGTATTTTTTTTTCTATTCCATAGGGGGATCAATTTAAAATAGATTTACGCAACAAAATCGATCAACATTTAACGTTTAAGAAATTTAATAAAAAATACATATTTTATCTGGCGAACTTAATCTAAAGTGATATAAAAAAGATTAAAAAAATTGATTATTTCTGGACGCAGTAAAACTCAATTTGGATGGATTATGTGATTTGATTTAAAGAGTGTTATAAAAAAAAGTGCATAATTCCTAACATCCGGTTAGTTGGGGGCTGAGTAATACTATTAGTAAAACGCTCCCAACAATTATTACCATCACAATGATCTGCGTCATTGTTACCAATTAAAGTTTGAAATACTCAAGCGAAGATATTAAATAAATGAAAAATGAACATTTTATAATATTATTCTAATATTTCAATTCGTGGAATAATTCCAATCACAGCAGCTATCTACTAGTTTTAGTTATCCTTTTGTTACCTTGTGTAATTTTAATCAATTGTCTGCCTGCTAAGCCAGTTACAACTCCACCAGTGCCCCGTTGGACAGCCTTACCTGTTTCCACCTCCCACGACGAGGACGAGGGGTTGAACTTTGGGAGATCAATGTCAGTAAGACCGAAGTCATGGACGTCAGCAAGAGAGAAGAAAAACTGTAGATTAACAAAAAGGGAACCCAGTGAATTCAAATATCTTGGCAGCATATTTACTGAAAACGTCAAACTAGACAGAGAAATCGAGACCAGATTTCAGAAAGCCATCGCAGTCATTTAAATATTTGCTCCTCTTCGAAAACATCCTAGCATTTCCATGAGCACCAAGGCAAAACACATCAACGTCATATTCTTACCAACGCTTACTTATCAGTGCCAGACATGATCATACTTATTATAAAACCCAGATTGTGTGTGTGTGTCTGTTCGTTTATATATTGGATCGGATTTCCTACATTTTTCAACCGATTTCAGCAAAACTTCACAGGGCTACGTAAAATTACTTTGCGGTGGTTCTGACAGCGTCAAAAATTGGAAAAAAAAGCAATTGTTTTTGCACGAAATCAATTTGAAAACACGATTAACAGGCATCGCTGTCGCGATAATGAAAGAGGGGCAACTCATATCACTTTATACTTATAAAACCCAGGTGGTTTGTGTGTGTGTGTGTTTGTGTGTGTGTGTATGTGTGTGTGTTCATTTATATGTGGGATCGGATTTCCTACATTTTTCAACCGATTTCAACAAAACTTCACTTTTTTTGGCAGGTAGTGTTTCTTATTGTCTTGCACACTTTTTTTCTTTGTTTTACATTCAGAATGCTTTAAAAATTCCATTTACAAGGCAATTGTTTATAATAAAATTCTATTCAATCGGTAGACTCATAACGATTGAAAACAATGTTTTTGTTTGATTTTGGGTTTGAGCAATTCGTAAAAAAAAAAAAAAAAAAAAAAAAACTAATTAAGACAACGTTAAACAATAATCTTTGTCAATTTTGTTTTTCAGTCTTTATCATTGTCTATACTTGATCTATCGCTTACTGTTGCATCCCGGGGAAAGCCAGGCTCTACTGCTAGTCCCTAATAAAACCCGTTGAGTAGAAAATGATCACTTGTGAGATGAAATTTCTGAGGAAAGCAGTGAACAAGACAAGGCGAAACAAGATTAGGAATGATGCTATAAAACGTATGGTAGGATTAATAGCAATCATACAAAACTTCAAACGACAGAGGATCAAGTAGTTCGAACACCTCATTCTTATGTGTATCAACCAACCAGGCCTACGAGCATACACTCTCAGGTAATCTGGCTGGAAAGCGAGACACAGACCAAGAAGACTCTGGAGCGACTCAGTGACAGAATCTCTCAGAGCCGACGAGATATCTCTCCTCCAGGCCACTGACAGACGATTGTGTCTCTCTTAGACGCCTAAAAGCACAAGCGAAAGGTAAAATTAAACTAAACTAGTTTTAGTTCTCTTGTGAATTGTTTTCTAAAACATATTCGTGATCACGTTATAGAAATGCAAAATGTTGATAAGCCGTAGAAAATCAATCAATCAATCTCATTTTCTTCATACTCGAAATGTAATGAAAAAGTGTCATTGGGTGCTTCCAGCAAAATTACAATATCTACCACTACACGTAAAGATCAATCGTTTTATTTCCTACTTAATTCCATAATAAGCCCTCCCTAATTCTTTCGTCCGTATAACGTACTTCGTCATTACCTATTTGACAGCAAACGACTATTTCAAAACGTAGACTAAAACACTATCACTGAGAAAATCTCAGGTATTTTTTTTTTAAATTATACATAACCACACGAATATATTTATAACATTTAATCTGCTAATTCTGTCTCCATCTCTTCCATCTCAAGGACGTTCCTCGATAAGAAGCGAAAAAATCGTCACAGAATATCGATCGACTGTCATAAATAAAATAGACAAGTTAGTTAAACTTGATAAGAGATCAGACACATAATTTTTTGAAAACATACATACATATATATATATATATATATATATATATATATATATATATATATATATATATATATGTATATATATATATAATCTTCGGCATTTATATTCGCTTACTTCTTGGAGCTGTCAACCTTGACAGTTTTGATGATAAATTATGAGAAAAATATAGCCGGTATCTTTTATGTGTTCAAAGCATAAACTAAAATCTCTTAGTAGCTGTCTTCATCTATTCATAAATGACTAAAACTGAAGGGTGTATCGCTCCTGGCTTTCGTTTCGCACTTTCTCATAATAAAACCGTCCGAGACTATAAATTCGGCTCTCGGATAATAACTTGTCAAACTGTGGATCGATTATTTTTTAAATATTCAACTTTAAAATGATACTGTCCTGAAGGGTTTTGTAAGGGTAACGATAGACGTTAATGGTGTGCGATCGACTTGGTCGTCAAGATCTTGCCAATGAGAATATGAAATGATAGGTAATATACCCTCCGTTCAATCTGCATTGTCCGAGAGGGAAATTGATTAAACTTTCTCAAAAATATGTCGGCACTTCACGCATTTTGCTGCATAATATAAAAAAAAAACAATTCTTCATAGCATAATGTGAAGTAACCTGAATTTGCGAAGCATGAGTATGTGGTCTTATCTTTATTAAGTCTTTGACCTTTATAGTCTTGTGGGAAAACTAGTTTATACTTACTAAATCCCAATGAAATCTACAGACTTTTTCTGGCCGCGGCGACCGATGTAAACTGTGCTTGCTGGAAAAAGAAGATTCACCCTCAAAAATATTAATGACCGAAATCTACTTAATAAACTCTCTTAAAGTATTTTAATTTTGAATAGATAAATTATCCAAATATCACATGCCCTTTACATATTTTATGATACAAATTGCTTGCCCCCTTTAACAATTTTAACGTCTAACCCTAACGTAACACTTACTACTTAAGGAGTTACACGGCATGCCTCTTTTAAACATTAAGTTTAAATCATTTTTCTGTTACAATAGCGCCACCCTTCACCTATACACGATATTTTCAATTTACATCCCAATGATAAAGTTTATAATAACTTGGAGCTTTGACTCAGCGTTTAATTTAACTTTTCTCCCATGGGACCCAGTATTTTTTTTAAATCAGTCGTAATTGTCAGTGCCTGATGAGTTGGTAAAACCATTAAACATTAAGTTGCACTACGAACGTGGGTATATGTATATTTATTGATATATATAATTTCAAATCCATCAGCCATTAACGATTTAAACGTTCATTCAAAATAAACAGTTTTATCTTTCATCTGAACCTGAAGACACTAAAAAAAGATGACGTTAAAAATAGGAAATATCAAATTTATGAAGGTTTTTCCTATTTGTTTCTAAATTTAATCACTTTGTTGGAATCAATTCTAATTTAAAACCTATATAGGAGGCACGGTGGAGTAAGGAATAGCGGCTTCGATTGAGGAATCGGAGAGCCATGTTCGAATTCTAGTCGAATATATTACATTCACTTACGGAAAGGTGTGAATCCTCTTCTTCTCCCTCCAGCTATGGGTAAATATCAGCCGAGACTGGATTCTATAGCCTTGGTACTTCTAGGAGAAGTACAACTCTGAATTCAAAACATGCGGAGGGTCGTTTGGTGACATTGTGGCACATAGTGGACCAGGTCTCTGTATTCGGCTCTTCAATAAGTGTGGATGCTTCTGCACGAAAACTTCTCCACTATAATCAAATCGCATGTGCTGTTGTCGGGCTGTCGGTTTCCTAGTAACTGATCTACTTGATCCTCATACGTCGAATTCGACGGGAGAGTCGAGAGTATATATATATATATATATATATATATATATATATATATATATATATATATATATATAATCAAACATGAAAAATGGAATCATAAACTTCGAAGAAATAAATCAAAAATGTATAAATGTGTAAATTACAAAAAGCAGTAAAATCCGTGTTTTATGTTTACATGGGGAATACGATACTAAACGAGAAAATTCAAAAAGAGGCGATCTTCAGACGGATACGCGAATTTCATTCTACAAGGATCGTCAGGCGACCAGAGCATCAGATGTTCAGCTCGCTTAATGTTCACTGTGTGCCTTTATATATGTATATAATTTATGTACACCATTTTCAAGAGCCGGTTTTTATTATGAAAACAATTTGTTTCTTGAGTATTCAGTCACTTCATTGCAACAAATAAAATAGATATTTTAACATATATAATACGTGCCTGCCTATCTAGGCAAGAAGACACACAAAGCGCTTAAGATTCAGCTAATAGTGAATAATACAGGGATTATCCATCAATTAAGGGGATACAGACTCTGCAATATATACTGTAATGATTGGTCAGGCAATTATCTGTCACTACCGTACACAACGTAACAGATATTCTACAAAATCAAGAGCTAATGCCGAGGGTGCAATGCCAGATTGTTCTTGCTATACACTGACAAATGTTGTTCTCGATTCTTGAATGCGCTGATATTTTATTGGCGTCTTCTTAATAGTGTTATACGTAATTCCCCCGGCGAGACACTGATATTGAGGGTGGCGAACAATATAAGCCTGGTTTTTGTCGTTAGTAATGATATTCAAATTTGTCGCTTCTTCGCTGATAGGAGAATATAGCCAGGCAGATATGAGAACGCGTGCCATGGTATTACTGTGTATCTCCTCATATTTTTTTTTAACATTTTTTACTAGTTGTTATGCCTTTCTATCGTTCTTCTGACAAGGTTGTGCCTGAAGCTACAATTATCGCAACGTTTGTAACAAAAAATACTTTAAATGAAAAAGAATCTTTAATGTAGACGGAATTGCCGAAAGTTGGCGGGAAATCATAGCATCGAAATACTTTATTAGTGTGTTTTATCTCATATTTTTGTCGAATTAATATCTAGCCGTATTTTTCAACATTTTCTGTTTAGGTTTATTTTTGATTCATAGTTTGGTTTTAATATTTTTCTTTCTTTCTTTATTGCTTGCCATATTATTTCGCTGTGCAAATGTTCTACGAGAAAGTTTTAGACTGTTATTTTTATGTGTGCTTTTATTTCTATACGAATATGTTATTTTAACTAAAATTCACTTTACCGCCAAAATTTAATTTTATCTTTTTCTTTATTCTTTGATTATTATGCTTTCTCATTTGTAACATTGTTTAGGACGAATATATTTTCTTTTATTTGTCTTCCATTAATATAATCAGAAATACTTAAAAACAAATAAAATAGCGCTTTTACCACGTCGCCTCAGATTCTTCCAAGCCTGTCTTTTCTTCTTAATATATTACAATGTGAATTTGTGTCCTTTTTCTCTTCACTTTCTTTAACGATTGCAAAACAACCGCTTTCTTTTTTCCGGTTACTTTCTTCATTGTTTTTCTACACTGCCATTCTTTTCTTGATAGTTTAAAATACTTTAAAGCCAATAATTGATTACTGACTTCTCTGTAATAATAATTTCTGAAATATTGATTCCTTTGAACTACGTGAATATACATCACTTACTTTCATTAGATTGAAACTTGTACCTGTATACACTGATGCCTTTTCTCTGTCTAGAGACGAGTTATTCAATAATTGTTTCTTTCACAATCTGGCATTCATGTGTGTGTGTGTGTATGCACGCGAACCTGTATATGTGTATATATGTATGTGTTTATCGCCATGTCTGTATCTGTCTCTCTCTCACACACTCTCTCTTTCTCTCTCTCTCTCTCTCTCTCTCTCTCTCTATATATATATATATATATATATATATATATATATAAAAGTGAAGATTGATGCCAAAACTTAGAGGCGACAGGATGTTTCATGCTAGAAGCAATCGTCAGGCCACCAATAGCGTGACCTGACGATTGCGTCTGGCATGAATCAGGCTGATGCCTCTAAGTGTTGACATCAATGTTCACTTTTATATTTACACACGCTCTATCTCTGATATTGAGCACTTTATACCATAAATATAGCCTACCTTAGGACTATACTTCTTCTTTATATATATATCTCTGTGTTGCCATGAAGTCTGTTTTCAATACGTAACGTGTGTAGTATTTAATTCACAGAGAAGTCCACCGTTTAAAAATGGCTGGATATTCATCATAGCAGACAGATATGATTTTTTTACATACGATCGTGCAAATGGTAATGGGCGCGAGGATGCAGGACTGTAATTGATTGCGTTTCCAGACCAAAGGCAGCCGAGTCATCCAAGGTTTGCTCCTGATTATTGTCGCAATGCTGAAACAGGATACGTGGTACAACAAACTATGACTCTAGGAAGACCGAGATCAACTCTTAGGCCTGACCATGAAGAACACATTCTACAGGCTGTCGGAGACGATCCAGGTATCATCACGGCACTTTCTCTCTCTCTCTGTCTGTCTCTGTCTGTCTGTATGTCTCTCTCTCTCTCTCTCTATATATATATATATATAGATGGAGAGGTGGAGAGACTTATATTTATATATATATATATATATATATATATATATATATATATATATATATATATATATCAATGGCAAATTTTGAGACCTTATCCATTACACTACTGGCACATCCAAACTTACAACCACTGACATTTCAGAGCGGTTACCCATTTACGTACTGACCAGTGCTCGATGTCGGCTAACCTCGATAATAATAATTCCTCAGTATCCAGTTCACCCTGAAGATCACCCTTAGATCCATTTAGGTGTAACCTAGTTAGGTAGTTCTTGGTTCTCTAGCAATTATTTTCATTTTTCTGCTCTTCTTAGCGTATTGAGCATTTTACGTTTTATATTGCTCAATTGTTTTATTTTCTTTGGACTCGAAATTCATGGCACAGGACGATTTGTTCGGATGTTTCTTGTTCTTTCTTCTTTTCTAAAATTTTTTCACAGGTACCAATTTGTTTTGATATATTCATATCTGCGAATTTGGCCATCCGTGTTTTTTTTTCACAAACCCAGTACAGTTTCTAATATATATATATATATATATATATATATATATATATATATATATATATAATATATATATATAAAATGTTAGTCTTAAAATGTTATCAACATTTAGAAGCGGGTTTAATTTGTTCGTGCATTTTGTTGATAATTTTTCTGTTGTGCTTTTTTATTATTTGTGCCATATTCTCGGTTCAACTGTAGCTGATTTTTACTGTGTTTTTGTTGAATATTTGGTGTAGGGTGCTTGATTTCGGGAAGTGTTTGTGTAAGTGTTTGAAGAATATTTTTCCTACGTTTTTAAGTTTTTGCTGTACGGTGGGTTGAACCATATGATATTTCTTTTCCTGTTGGCCTTTTTTGTGTTCTGTGTCATTTCTATCTATTATTTACATGTTATTTCTATCTACCTACATGCAGGGTTTGTTTTGAAATTGCCTGTAGATAGATAGAAATGACGTATAAATTATAAACACTCACCTACTCACCACAGAATACAAAAATTGCCAACAGGAAAAGAAATATCATAAAGAACGAATGTCCCTTAAACGGTAATTGTTTACAAAACAACGTAATACGCCAAGCCACGATAAAATCACCACATAATGAAGAAAAAGTATACGTAGGAGTAACAGAAGGACCTTGGAAACAAAGAAATTATACTCACAAAACATCTTTCACAAATAGTAAATATGTGAACAGTACAATACTTTCTATGTATATCTGGGAAATTAAAAAGAAAATGCACATCACACCAAAAATATCTTGGAAAATAAGGAAAAGATCATCAGCCTACAACAACCAATCAAAAACTTGCAAATTTGCTTGGAGGAAAAAATAGCTATCATTACTTTCCCAGACGAAATAAATTATTAAATAAATGATCCGAGCTCATCTTAAAATACAGACATGAAGACAAATTTTTACTACGTTACACTAAATAAAAACAAATAAATAAACAAATAAACATAATAACAATAAAATAAGCAAAATTAATTAACACAAACAAATTACTAAATGACACCTGTTAGAATAGCCGAAATGCAATAAAAAACAAAAACCAATGAATCCAAATAAACAAATAAATAATAAACAAATTAGCAAACCATTATGACCAAAATATTAGTTAGATTATAAAAATCAAACCAAAAAATTGGGCGAAAAAAATAGCTATAGCTGTTATATAACGATAAAAAAAAATACGACGTTACTTAAAATTCGAAAACCGAAAAGAGAAAATATACAGTATAAAAAATAAATAATAACAAGTAAAAAAATTGACCGAAATTCATCCAGATAAATAAGCAAACCAATCTCGATAAACTAACCGTTAGAAAAAACAAATAAAGATAATCAATCCAATTAAATACATGAAGTAATAAAAAAATTAAAAACTGTTACCACTAAAATAATAGTTAGAATAAGCTCCAATAATCAACCACAAATTTAATACCTTTATCTTCCCAAACCAAAAAAGAATAACTATTAAATAAGCAATATAAACAAATATTAACTACCTTAATGAAAGCATCGATTAAAAAATAATAAATAAATAAATAAATATATAAGAGAAGAATTAAAAAAAAATAAAATAAAAATAAATAAATCAAGCAAAATTATTTAACCCAAAAAAATAAATAAAGAAATAAACGACTTCCGGTAAAATAACCACCAAAATAGTCTACCCACAATGCACCACTGACCCATATATATATATGAAAATAGCCGAGAAAAATAACAGCACACGTGGACTGACGATTGCATCTAGCATGAAACAGTCTGTCGCCTCTAAGTGTTGACTTACATGTTCACTTATATATATATATATATATATATATATATATATATATATATATATATTTTCATATTATAAATTAATTGATTTAAAATATGTTTTTTCCGCTACACAGTTCTAACCATGTTTCAAAAATAAAAGCTAAAAGCCCGAATTTAATTTTGCAATTAAATTAAAAGCATTAGTTCCATTTCATCCTCAAGCGAATTTTGGAGTAACTTTTAAAAAATTACTGGGTTTAAAGACACAGCTAAAATCACGTTTCCATGGTTACAGAATATTCTACTTCAATTGGACAAGGGATGTCTAGGTATTCCTTATGTCAGTATCATTGTATCAGTTATTAGCTACAATTTGGTAAGGGGTATGGAAGTATTTTTCAATGAAACCTGACATCCGTTGAATGCATGTCATCTGGATATTTCAAAAAAATTATTGTTAACGTTAAAAAAATTCTTACGGCAATTTTTTTCCCTTTATAGATTTAAAGATTTTCGGGGGTGTTCAGATCATAATACTTTTTATTTAACTACGATTGGAAATATTCTCATTTTTAATTTTTATTATACTATATTCTTTTTAAGAACAATTAAATGTATTAGAATCCACTATATTATGTAGGATTATTTTAGCATCAAGTTTAAGTATGTATATGAGGTTACATTTTTTTTTCTTGTTTATGAAAAATTTATGACTATGACGGCAAAAATGGTTACTTAATTTCACTGATTTAATAAACATTTATTTTATATATAAATCTAGTAATATATTGTTTCTCATGTAAGTACAAAGGACATGGATCATTCAAAAGTTTTCATCCTATGGCATTTCATATTAATTTTATTTTACTATAGGTGTTTTTATTGGATTCTTTTAAGTGCGTGTAGTACGAATTAAAACAAATTTAGGTTAGAATTCATTTTATTTAACTACAATTTTAATTACAACTTTAAAATTTTAAAATATTATCATTGTTAGTTTTAATAGACTATATTACTTTTTAACAGAAGGAAAATTACTCATAGTAAGTAAAATTATTTTTCCATATCAAAGTATATGTAAATTACGATTTTTAAACTTTTATAATTAAATATTATTTAAGTAATATTTATCGCACTTACTACAAAACTAGCTAAGTCATTTCTCAGATTTAGTAAACTTTATTAATTAATTAATTAATTTATTTATTTTAAATATATATAACCTAAGTAATAAAGTTTCATATGTATGTACAAAGAACATGGGTCGTACACTAACCTACATCATCTAGCTTTTGTTATAATTTCATTTTTCAGTAAGTGTTTTATTGGATTCATTTAAGTGTCTGTAGTACATTTATTATAGAGGTGTTTCGGTTAGCATACATTTTATTTAACTACAATTTTTAAAAGATGCTTAGGTTTGAATTCGTTTTAACTACATTTTTAAATACAAGTTTAAAATATTTTCACTGTTATTCCAATAGACCTTTTCCTTTTTTTTAAAAACATTATTTAAGGAAAATTTTTGACAATGCCGGCATATAATAGCTATTTCATTTTTCCGATTCAGTAAATTTTTATTTCTTATAAACTTAGTAATGTATAGTTTCTCGTGTATGCATAGAGGACATGGGTCGTTTAATGATCTACAAATTCAGGCTTTTCTTATTAACTTCCATTTTACTGTAGGTGTTTTATTTGATTCTTTTAGATGCCAGAAATATTTTGAGAGAGATGTCTGATTTTCATATCTATTTATTCTAAATGAAGTTTGATGTTGGTTGATTCTTTTTTTGAATTCATGGCTAGTGCAACCTATATATATTTTTATGTTTTCAGGACTTTCAATCGAAGAGATATTGCATTGGTATACTAATGATTCAGTGTGACATTTATTTTGTAGTGGGCAATTTTGAGGGTTTCTACAGTTACATAGCTTTTGTTTATTTCCATCAGTTTTTATCTTAATTTTTCCATTGTCTAAACTTTTTTGGTTTTGGTATAAGTGTTTATTTAAGATATTAGCATTATGGTTCTTAATGATTTTTTCTAAGTTTTTTGTACAGCTATAACTCAATTTTAGTGTTTTTTTTATTAAAAATAGTACTTATTTTACTTTCACTAGGAAAATTCTTGACTATTAATGCGAGGAATTTATGTCCTAATTTGTTCTTTACTATTTGGTTATATGGGGGAGTATAGCAAATAATCTTTCTACATCTGTTTTTTCTATGCTTTCCATTTCATTTTTTATATAAGTTAGTTTTGGGTTTTTATAGCCACTATCTTTTAGAGCCTTATTATAGGAATTGATATGCTCATCGAATATCTTGTGAACATCGACGTCAGCACTTAGAAGCGACAGGCTGTTTCATGCTAGACGCAATCGTTAGGACTGATGATTGCATCTAGCATGAAATAGCCTGTCCCCTCTAAGGTTTGAATTCAATGTTCACATTTATATTTAGACATGCTCTATCTCTGATATTAAGCACTTTATCCCATAAATATAGCACACATTAAGAGAATATTTCTTCATGTCTCTCTGTCTTTTTTCCCTGACGATCCGTTTAGGTGAAACCTAGGTAGGTTTGTCTGGCGCACTAGGTGTATCTATCTATCTATCTATCTATCTATCTATATATATATATATATATATATATATATATATATATATATATATATATATATATATGTACAGAGAGAGAGACAGAGAGTGAGAGAGAAATGTGAGAAACAACAGATGAAATAAAATTCTACTATCCGTAGTAATTACGTTTAAAAAATGGTCCAATACAAAGTAGAACAATATATTATTTTTATTAGAAAAGATTATAAGAAAAACAGGATATAATCGCTACACAATAAACATTTTGTCACAAATTACTTGCCATCACATGAAGAAGTACAATCAAAGTATTGAAACATGGAAACTTTTTTGTAGCCATTTCATAATGTTTTTTTTATTTTAATATCTTAATACATACATACACATATATATATATGTGTGTGTGTGTGTCTGTTTGTGTATGTGTGTTTGTGTGTGTATGTGTGCGCGCGCGTGAATGAATCACATCGATAAATAGACAATATAAAATACATACATACAATAAATTGATAAATAATAATTCCATAAAAATCAATAACGATAGCAGCCACATTTATTCACTTTAGTTTAATATAATCCTTAGAGCTTGTTTCGACTTGAATGCAAACTGGAAATCAGCATGATTTCTTATCTTCGTCCACTTTTCAAAGAACTCTTATCAGTCCTCTTCAAGATATTCATTTAATATGCCTAAAACTTACGTCACAAAGAATTCGCACTTGGATCCTTTTTATGCAAACGTGTTCTTTAATTCAATATTTAAATGATTAACCTTATTTCCCTCCAAAATATATCTCCATATAAATAGTGGATACGAAATAAATACTCTACATTGCTTTGCGAAAGTTCCTCAAGGAAGGAAACCTATTCGATTAAACTGTTTCCTTTAGTTCATTTTCCTTCTTAATATTTCCTTTACAGATATATTGTATTTATATCAGAATCTTTTACTCAACACGTATATTATTTCATTCATTGAGAATTTGTGGCTTTGTTGAAAAATTCTCGTTAAAATATATTTTTCTAATTCAAAATTAAATTTATAAAATAAGGTGAGTAAACATTTGTAATTGAGAATATGTAAAACATTATCTCATTGTATAATTAGTCACTGTTAGATAACAAAATTATAGAAAATATAATTTTTTTCCTTGTCTTTTCATTCTTTATATATAATTTGTGTCAGAAAAGGGTTTAACCAGAAATATATTCATTACGACAAATTTTATATGGCTATGAATAATCACAAGTCTCTCTCTCTCTCTCTCTCTCTCTCTCTCTATATATATATATATATATATATATATATATATATATATATATATATATATATATATATATATATATATATATATATATATATATATATATATATATATATATATATATATGTGTGTTTGTGTGTGTGTGTGTGTGTGTGTATATATATATATATATATATATATATATATATATATATATGTATAATTTCGAAGAAAAATTCACAACGGGAAGAAAATCTAGAAGTAGAAAAAAGTTTCAGGATTAATACATAATATGGAAACATTTTTGTAGCCATCTCATAATGTTTTCTTTTATAATATCTTAATACATACACACACACACACACACACACATGTATATATATATATATATATATATATATATATATCTAAATGACAATAAGAAAATTGTAATTTTTGCTGACGCGTTTCGTTCAATGTGGACTTTCTCAAAGCAAAAAAAACGAAATGAATTTAATTAAAGAGCGTAACTAATAATAACAAAAAACAAAATGTTCTTAGCAACTGGAGGAATGTAGAAAACGCTAGTTTCGTATTGTTAACTGAAAATAACGCCAGTTATTTTCATGTGTGGAGAATATTGTCATTATTACTGTGTTGGCTGATTCGACCATTTTCTTGGGATTTTAAAATATTGTCGTGTACGTTTGTTTGGGAGAGCAGTAATTTTGTTAAGAAAGTTGAAATAGGGAAAAACCTGGGCGTAGATTAATATATGATTAATATTCTATGGCGGCACTCTCTAGAATTTTCCCTCTGAGTGAGTTATTTTCTTATTTTTTTATGAGTGTATCATTTTTAAAATCAAAATTATGGTTGCATTTATTTCTATGCATGACTAGTGCATTAGCTTTTGTGTTGGTTGTGTAAATTTGTTATTCAATCTTTTCCAAAAGTTGCATCATCTGTGAACCACACTGAATAGTAAAAACGTTTGATAATCCCTTTATTTAATAACCGTTAGCAAAAATTCTGAATGATGGTCGTAGGATACAGGTTCGATTCATGTCGTAGGGCGCATAGTTATACACACACACACACATATACACACCCAGATACATACACACATATACATATATATGATATTAATGGTCAATATATATATATATATATATATATATATATATATATATATATATATATTTATTTATCTTGATATTGAGCTATTTCTAATAAGTACCATATATAATATATAATAATTATATATATATATATATATATATATATATATATATATATATATATATATATATATATATATATATATATATATATATATATATGACATCCCAAGAGGATAGAATCCAGGTAGAACTCAATGTCCTGGACAGAGTACGAATATAATATAAATGGCTCAAACACTAATATTACATGGTTATAATTTCTTACAGTGGAATCGTAATCACGATCCAATTCACAAATTCACAAAGAAATCGGAAAATATAAATCCGAGTATAAAAACTACAAAATTTAAGTGAGGTTGTATGTGTGGGAGAGGAAAACAAGTGTATGCATAAGGTTAGTAATGCAAAGCGGACGGAAAATGTTCATATATGCATCGGCGGTATGAATTAGCTTGATTTTAACTTTAGATTATACCGTTTTTTATTATGCCTAATGTCATCACAAATGTATCCACATGTTTTTTGTGACTGTTTTTTAATTTTCATTTTTGGTCAGCAAATCGGTAGTGATTTATGCATCTGAAAATAATTCAAAATTTATCTGTATCTCACCATTTTAGACCGTTATTTAACTCCTCTCTTTAAAACTTCTCTCTGTTAAATTTTAATCCCCACCTTCACATTTCGGCCTTCATGTTCTTCTTTCTTCTATAACATCTCTCTCTAGAGCTTTCATACATTTTCTTCTCAAACACCCTCTCTCATAAAATTTTTTTTTTTTTAATACCCGGAGTTATATTTTCCGATTTATTTTTGAATTTGTAGGTCTGATGAATTGGATCGTTATTCCAGTGTAATAAATTATAACCATGGAATATTAGTGTTTGAAAGTTATATATATATATATATATATATATATATATATATATATATATACACACAGAGGGCACGCACAGGTGAGCAGAGGTGAATGTTGTATAAATATATTGAGCAGAAGAACCAGAGATATTTCTTGAAGAGACACGTTATTACATGATTATATATTGTTTGGAAACGGCTAATCCTCTTGCATTTTGACGCTTGCAAAATGAACTGCTGCCATTTTGTTATCAGTCACAGCCATATCTATGCATATTTTCAGATTATTAAAGCCTTGTGCAGACAGGCCTGCACAGAAAACCGCAAAAATAGATACAAAGACACACACACACATATATGAGTTTAACATCAAATATATATATATATATATATATAGTGTAATTAGTCAGAAAATTCTCTTTTAGATATGTCTGATTAAATAAACTACAAACATTATGTTAGCTTATTTTAGCATAATCATTTCATATTCATGAATAATTTTACGTTCATTGTCATCAAATGAGGGAATAAACTGCAACAGTGAAATTAAAAGGGATTTTCAGTGTTACAATATATTTCTTGTCAAATTTGATTGCAATACTGGGAAGAATATTCGTGAATATGAAAGGATTATGCTATAAACACAGAGAGAGAGAGAGAGAGAGAGAGAGAGAGAGAGAGAGAGAGAGAGAGTTCAATGATTTTCTCGTATAGTTTCTCCGAACCAGGGTATGATAAAAACTGTGGGATTTCTCAACAAAGACATAAAAGAGAGAAACACACAACTATTCATATATATATATATATATATATATATATATATATATATATATATATATG
Source organism: Acanthosepion pharaonis (assembly GCA_903632075.3). NCBI lineage: Eukaryota > Metazoa > Mollusca > Cephalopoda > Sepiida > Sepiidae > Acanthosepion > Acanthosepion pharaonis. The sequence goes on along the minus strand of CAHIKZ030004566.1, from coordinate 160,447 downwards.
TGTGTGTGTGTGTGTCTGTGTGTGTGTGCGTGCGAATCTACACACATATATTTATCTGTTACATATATATATATATATATATATATATATATATATATATATATATATATATATAACATATAAATGGAATTCACTTGTATCCCATATTGTTGGTATTTCTTTCATCTAAATAGGATAGTATTGAATTTCATTTATATTTAATTCATTTATATGCACTGTAATAGACACATTGAGTTCTCTTTTGTGTATCAGTTTTAACGTTTTATATTATTAGAATTCACTTGGATTTCTTACCCACGTATTTTTACCGATATATATATATATATATATATATATATATATATATATATATATATATATATATATATATATATATATTAATAACGCACTATCTGTGATATTAACTATATATATATATATATATATATATATATATATATATATATATATATATATATATATATATATATATATTAAGATTAGAGTTTTACGGTATGAGATAAATATGGGTTAAAGTGGTTAATATCACAGATAGTGCGTTTTTAATATAAAATATCAATGCACACAATGAAGTCAACACCTATAGGAAACAATCTGTTTCATGCTTAACGCTATCGTCAGACCCTATATATGTGTTTGTGTGTGTGTGTACGCAAGCATGCTGCGCTATACCATCTGTATGTAGATGTGTGTTTGTGTAGACAAGTTTTGTGTTATTTTACAGGGATTCATGCGCGTCATTTAAACTTAAACTTATTTCTCAAATGAAAGTTATCGTTACACTTTTTGCTCAATATTCCTGTTGTTTACATCAAGTAAACGATTATTTCTTTAAATATTCTCTTATTTTACATGTGTCTATTTTCTATTGGTTTTTCTTCTGTTTTCTTTTAGATTTTCTTTATGTCTTCTTTGTTTTTGTTTTTCAATTTCTTTCAAATTTCTCTCGTTGTATTCGTATATATTTTTCTATCTTTCGATATGCAAATATACTTTAGCCGTCTTCCTTCTTATCGTCTTTGTTGTTTGATTGTACATTTTTCATTCTGTTTTCCTTTAGCGTTTCAAAGTTCATTTGTATTGGTTTCATTTTTATTTCATTCTAACCCTCTCTCTTTCAATCTTAATTTTGTTCCCTTTTTCATATCGCTGTCGAAGAGCGCCATTTTATTTATTTATTCATTTAATTTGATTACTTTTCTCTGATGCGTTTTTTTTATGTTGTACTTTGAAATTTACTTTGTTTTACTTTGATTATTTTTATCTTTCCTTGGACGTTTTTTCGTAGTTATCCTTTAATGATATCTCAGAATATCTTTGCATATAATCAACGCAGAATGGCTGGCGTCCAACACTAGGTAAATGTGTATGTTTCTAAACGAAAATGAAAAGACTGACACACAAACAAAATGCCAAAGTAAAAATGAAAACTAATACTACTCAAACCGACACTACAAAGGTAGAACATCCGAAAAAATAAAATATCTTTGAACTTCACAGAAATAATTCTTCAAAACTTTCGGTTTATTCAGTTCTGTGGTACAATAACACATCAAGGGAATTAACTGCGTTTGTGTTTGTGTGTGTTTCTGTTCGGTTGAGTGTAAAAGATAGATAGAGTGAAAAGGTACACAGACTGTAATGTATAAATAAAAAAAGAGGAGGGGGAAATTTATTTGAAATGTTTCTGCAAATGTTCTTTTATACGCATTGCTCAAATATTAAGAAATATTTCCACTATTTTTTCCCGTCATTTTAAGTGCGATTTAATCTCTATTAAATCGACAATGTTTTATTTAATGTTTAATAATTTCAGTGGGTGTAGAATGAAGATAATTAAATACACACACAGAGAAACATACATACAGACAAACACAAATAGATAGGTAGATAGATAGATAGATAGATAAACAGATAGAGAGATAATAAAAAGATTGAGATATGAAGAGATAGATAGATAGATAGATAGATAGATAGATAGATAATAAAAAGACTGAGATATGAAGAGATAGATAGATAGATAGATAGAAAGAGAGAGAGAGAGAGAGAGAGAGATATTAAAAAGACTGAGATATGAAGAGATAGATAGATAGATAGAGAGAGAGATATTAAAAAGACTGAGATATGAAGAGATAGATAGATAGATAGATAGATAGATAGATAGATAGATAGATAGTAATATATTAAATAGATTGATAGAAAAACAGACAGGGATAGAAAGAGATTAAATACATAACCACACACACACACACACACATGCGCACACACATACACACACGCACACGCACACACATATATTTTGTGTAGCGATTCCAATTTTTTATTGTACTATCTTAATATAACAATAATATATATATATATATATATATGTGAAAAGTGAATATAAATATAAATAAATATATATATATGTATAATTATTTATATATTATATGCGCGGTACTTATTAGAAAGCGCTCAATATCAGAGATAGAGCTAACATATTTGGTTGGATAGATGTGGTTTGTGACCCTGGGTTTCACGCTTTAGCGATCGTCAGACAAACTGATTACTGTAACAACAGTAATCAGTTTGTCTGACGATCGCTAAAGCGTGAAAGTTTGTCTGACGATCACAAAAACTCAGGGTCATCACATCTATCCAACCAAATATATATATATATATATATATATATATATGTGTGTGTGTGTGTGTGTGTGTGTGTGCGTGCGTGCGTGTAGGAGAATATTATCTACAAACGTATTGTTCGAGGAAGATAACTAAATGAAATGTGTTCCAAGTTTTGAATTTTCTGAATCCATAATCTGTGTAGGTAGATTTCGAATATTTTGACGTAGGCAAAGACTGTAAACGGCGTGTGAGATCTGTTATTTTAAAACACATTTATATAGTCTTTAGTCTCTTAAGTTATAATTGTTTTCATTTATTGATGCATGTTTTATTGGTGGGTATTTCCAAATCAAGTGCATTCTTACTCCTATTAAATTAATCCCTACCTGGTTGACCATATATTCACGGGTGTCTCGGTACTAACCAGAATTCGCCAATTAGGAGTTGGTGAAGCTATACTTCCAATAGTTAGGGTGATGGGCGTTCACTTTGAGGTCTTTCATCCGGCCTTTATTATCACTTGATTTTTGCGCTTCTGGAGTTCAGATTAACTTCTTCACAATACATGGGTCTACTGAAAGAGCCGCTGTAGTCGTGGACAAATCAGTTTTTAAATTTAGAGTTTTCTTTTTGTAGATATGTTGAGGCTATGTGTCATTACGTATCACCAAGTAGATAAAGACGTTGGTTAGGTCCAGTGATTTGAGCCATAGATTTGTGAGCTCAATAGCACGCTACAGCATTGTTAAACCAAAAACAAAAAAATTCGAGAGTTGAGTGTAATAACAGGGACATCTGCAAGAGGCATGGACTTTGGAGTTGATCAATCTACCCTGGTGGATTAAATAAAGGGTTGAGTTCGAAATTCCAATCATCTCAAGAACGCTGGAGCGTACAATGGTAGAAACGTTGCGAAAATGTCAATGAAGATGTAGATAACAGTCGAAATAATGTAAATAAATATGGAAGAAGAAACTAAAAGTCAGTAAACATATGAATGCATAATTCTCGAAAGAAATGGAGGTGAAACACTGATAATTCAGGCAAAGAATACAGAGAATGTTTTAAAGAGTATCATAATGTCTAATATATATATATATATATATATATATATATATATATATATATATATATATATATATATATTGTTTAATTTCCATCTATAAATCTCCCAAATTAATATATCTTATAAATTTTTGCGTAATTAAAGCGACAATAATCGAAAAGTACAATTTGAAATGGATTTCTCGTGTTTTATTCGTTTATCGTCAACATCATTCAACATTTTTCTGGTGTTTAATCATCCGTGAACAGGAATAAAGAGACAATCAGCGGATAGACACTTTATTCAATAAAAAATTGGCAAAATTTCTGAAAGACGGCTGTAGGATACAGGTTCGATTCATGTCCGTGGACTTATATTTACATATACATACGTACGTACATACCACCCAGAGGTGTGTATATATATATATATATATATATATATATATATATATATATATATATATATATATATATGAAACTTCAAGAAATCCATTTTGATCACTAACACAAATAAAGAAAATGTCTCATATCGAGAATATTTAACATCGGAAAACGTAAAGGAAAAAACTTTGCCTGATGATGGACGCGAGACCGGAAACACATGTGTCAAAATTATGGAAAATAAAGCATAATATTTTTAAAAAAATCCAAAGACAAATATATATATATATACACGTTTCATAAAATAATATAGACAAGTGTTGTCTATTTATTTTATGTAAACCCTTTTCATAACGTCTAATAAGTTTAATAACATTATCATTAAACGAAGAAAGAAATTCACAATATTGATCCATATTTTTTAATACAATCTAAGCTTTGTCTATATAATTTAATGAAACGTGTATAAATGAAAAGATGCTGCCTAACTACACATACTATATATATATATATATATATATATATATATATATATATATATATATATATATATATATATATTTATGAAGAAATATAGTCTTAAGATGTGCTATATTTATGGGATAATGTGCTCAATATCAAAAAAGCATGTGTAAATATAAAAGTGAATATATATATATATATATATATATATATATATATATATATATATATATATATATATATGTGTGTGTGTGTGTGAGAGAGAGAAAGAGAGATAGAAGAGGTGAATGTTGTATATTTAGCAGAGGAACCAGATATATTTCTCTTGTGGTCTGTGTCTTGAATTTCTGGGACAGAAGTCATTATCATCATTCATTGTAGACTGGGAGCGATATAATGTCAATTATTATTGTAAATGACAATGATTTCACAATAAATTGGCGTTAATGAAAGAAAGTAAGATTTTATAAATATATTTGTATTATAAACTAGTGGCTTCGCGTGCTAGGTATCTGGAATTTTTTCTCGGAAAAATTAGTTGTCTTTTTATTGGATTAATTCTTACAATTTATGAAAGATTGAAGAGGTTGTGGATGTTCAAAATATTTGTTCAAAGAATATGAATGCAATGACAGAAGATATTAAGCGTCCGTGTGTAGGGTAGGCATGTTATAGTTAAGGAAAGTTTTACAAAGAGATGCCAACTTGTTAAAGGCCAAGTAAAATGCAAATTTCAAACATTTTTCTGCAATATTTAAGACAATATTCCTTTTTTGATAGGGAAATCAAAACAATCCTCGAATAAAAAAATAGTAATGAAGAACAGATAATTAATGAAATATACATTTTTAAAATCAAAAGCAAATTGTTTAAACCTGGAAAATGACATTGCCTAGGCGTAGATAATATAGAAATCAGATATTGGGTTTGCAGTGTGAATATTCTTCTATCTCTCTCGTATTTTATACACATTCTGATACTTACCGGTCACAGGGATCCGTCCCTGCACTGGTAGTATCACAGCTATGACTGACTTAGACTGGCCCTGGCAAGCTTGAAACAGCTATGACTAACTTAAACCAGTTCTAACAAGCTTAGACAAGCTATGACCGGCTAAGACCAACGTTAAAACCCGAACATGTGTCTGTACTTGATTCAGTGGGGTTGAAGTAAATACAAATTATTCTCTTAAGTAGTTTGTAACGCATAATTTATCATCTCCCAGTTGCGTCTTTGTCTTTGGGTACAATGTGATCAGTGGGGGCTCAGTCATATATATATATGTAGAAATTTTGAAAAACAAACAAAAATCCATAAATGTAGTTAAAATGAAAGAATTGTCGACGTCAGACGTTTCGGTTTTAATAAACCATTTTCAAGACAAAATTCATTAAAATACAAATTCAGTTCAATATGACGAAAACGATGGACATAAAAACACAAGTCTTATCCAAGAGTAAAACAGATAACTGACAATTTTTAAAAAGATCAGCTCTCCGTTTAACGTGGTCACGCCGTAGTCACATGGGCGACGCTTTCATAACGTATTCCTAAAAGTTCGTGATTATTTTAAATTCCTGTATTTCCGGATAAGCCTGCAATCTTCCATGTTGTAAAAAACGAATTTAGGTTTGTGTTTTCAGTAGACAGTATATAAGCAAGTGTAAATGGATATAGATCCGACAGAATGTAGAAATTTTGAAAAACAAACAAAAATCCATAAATGTAGTTAAAATGAAATATTGAACTGAATTTGTATTTTAATGAATTTTGTCTTGAAAATGGTTTATTAAAACCGAAACGTCTGACGTCGACAATTCTTTCATTTTAACTACATTTATGGATTTTTGTTTGTTTTTCAAAATTTCTACATTCTGTCGGATCTATATCCATTTACACTTGCTTATATATATATATATATATATATATATTTGTGTGTGTGTGTGTGCGTGTGTGTGTGTGTGTTAATGTCCATACTCGACTGGTGTTAAAAACCTCGGATAATACATTTTGCAAATAAAAATATATCAGAAGAAATTTTTATCTGGGGGAAAATATTTTAAAATGAAAACATCCGTGTAGGCCGGAAAAAATCGCTCAGTGTCGTAATTTGTAGTCCGAAGAAAAATCACCAATCGAGTAAAATAAGAAAAAAAACGTTATGTGCTCAACACACTAAGCAATATATATATATAGAGAGAGAGAGAGAGAGAGACAGACAGACAGATAGATAGAGAGAGAGAGTCACCCACAGACAAAATTTTTCGCAGTTCTTCGGTGTGACTAGACGTCCTATTGCCTGAAGCGAAACCCGATCGATTTCATATCAGTCGAATATCCTACCCCTAGGCCACGGCAGAGAGTGCTAAAGTTTTTTCTATATAAAATATGCCGGCGGCCCAGAGAACTCAATTCGTACTTGAAGAGTAACGTATTAATAGCAGTAGGAGTCGCTGTTTTTTAAAATCTCCTCTCCCTCGAGGGCTCAACCAGATAGGCATCGAAGTTATTACGATACAAAGTTTTACTGAATATGGAGGACAAACAAAAAAAAAACGAAAAACATTAGTAAGCGAGAATAAATCAAGATAATAGATAACGATTAATAATACATTGAAATTTCCCACCCATGCATATTCGTTGATTCATGGTGTGCGCTCCGTACTTCGCCGACATCCGATGTTTAACTCCGTTTACCCAGGGAGCCTTGATAATTCAATAGCTGAGTGGAGCGTCCGTACGTCTGAAATAATTTCTCCCTACCCCGCTACTGAATGATGGAATTGCGCGTGAGACTTTCTACATGTAACCACGTGACTTTATTTTCTGATTTACACACGTCACTGAATGAAATATATTGTGTTTTTTTTTAGGCTATATATTTGGATTTCGTTAGAAATAATAACATGCGTTGCAATAAGTTTTTTTTTTCTTCATCGTTGATACAGTCACTCTATGGAACGTCCTTTTGCCTGACCGCGCTGCTCCCTGCTACTCGATTGAGCGATAGAATTCTGTGCGCGGCTACCTACCGGTCATCCCAGGCTTGCGTCTATTATTGCGTGTGAAAGCCTCCATCTTCTTTTACAGCGTAATTTCAAAATAACCTTTATTTTATTTTTTTACCCTCCTCGTTTACTCATGTATATTGTATACTGTCTTAGTCATATGATGCTTTAGCGTAAATATTTAGATTTGCTTAGAAATAATTATTTCCCTTGCAATAATCTTTTTCTTCATTCCTTGAAGAACGTAACAGCATTATTTCCTTCGAGATAGGTTGAACGCCACACGATCATTTTTTTTTATAATTTACTAAGACGTTTAAAACTAAAATCTGATATTGTGCATATGCAGACGTTTGTATTCAACAGTTCTCAACTAAGAAGTGTTCACCATTAAAATGTTTGTATTCTCACTGAATGTTTCAGTAGAATAGATTTTACTTTAAACAATACAGACAGTTGTATTAGACACATACACATTTAAATTGAACAAAACAAGAAACACTGTCCTTCTTAATTAAATTTATCGTATTAATGTTTTCATGTTCCTCGAGATATCACCGGCAAATTAGGTTTGCCGCTAAACGACTTCAAAGTATAGAATTATACAAGCTATTTTAATGTTTTTCTTTCTAACAATGTCAACGATGCATATGCTGTGAGATTTGCTAATTTTGATAACCTTTGATCGTCTGCCGAACTTTCGTCTTAGAAGATTTTCTTCGATGGTGTCATTCTTTAATAAACTGTTTTATCTATTCAATGGCTACAAGAATAAAGAATCAGATACATGTAAGGATTGTGTAGCATTCAAAAGCTTAGAAATATATTTGAAATTTATTTCGACTTATATTGTCTTGACAATATGAAGATAATGAATCGGTAAATCCGATATGCAATCAACCCACGATTTAGTTCCTTAGTAAAATGTGTGAACCATTTGAGGTAAATAAAATGTTCAATTTCTCTCACTATAGAACCAAGATCAAAACCCTGAGGAATCTTCCACATTAGCCTTCCACCCCTTTCGGAGAAGATGTATTCTTCCCTAAAGAAAAAGCCTTAACCAAACACCACTTCGTTTCAGTAAATTCAATCTTCTGTTAGTTAAGAAACACTTAACTCTAGCAAAGTCGAAACAGATCCTTTTTCCCGCGGAGCTCCCTGGAGCCGATTTTTAAACACCAAAGTCTATATAAACAGCTGCATGACTCAATTCAACTCAGTCAGTCATCGAGTTTCGTGAGATGCTACCAAACTCTATCCGTGTCAATTCACAAACTCAACATCACTTCAAAATTCTCAACAAACTCAACACAGCACTCAATCGACCATTGTCCGCGTGGTAATCAAATTACAGTTGACTTAAAAAGTCATCGTTTTCACTACACAAACAGCATTTGTACAATTCATCAATTTAGCCAAACAGTTAAACGCAAACAGCTCTTCACAAATTAAATTCTAACTAACAAGTAACACACGCACACACACTAATATTTGAACGAACACATTAGAGATTTTCCTTTGCAAAAATCTAATTATTTTAATTTCACTAACAAATCAAAACCATAAACATTTATTGACCACATTTCTGCATGAACATTCTTCATAATCTTGCCTCAATTGCCACAATCAACAAACATTCTTTTATCCTTGCATGTATATCTATTGTATATACAAAAATCTCTTTATTGTTGGATCTCTAACCACTGTGTAATTTCTTGCAATGCGAATTGTCCTTAGATTCTTTGTTTGATCTACGTGTTGTGGGATACTGTATAATAAGCAGGCATTATATTTGCCTTAGATGAATTACCTTCTGATTCATTTTAACTCAGCTACAACCCACAACAATTCATTATATATCGTATTTTCCAACTCATTCTTACCATACTGACTTCATGCCTTACTAAACTATTAATTATGTTCAGTATAAAAATAAAAACAATTGCTAAGTAGTAATATCATGTACTTCGTTTCGATGTATATAAAATATGCGTATATGTATTAATGATATTTACCGGCCATAACGACCGAAAAATATGCCATAAAAAGCATTAATAAATTTCTCTGACGTTCAGGCCAGTATATGTTGTTAATACTGTAAACAGAGCCTTTAATAAAATATTTGTGACTATATAAATAACATATAATCAGAAAATATATTAAACTAATTGTCGGATTTGTCCAATTCGTAGTGTTTCACGTCATATATATATATATATATATATATATATATATATATATATATATATATAATTTTTTTCAAAATATAATTCCATCGCTACATAAGAGTTCTTATGTTTCAAAAAACAGAAGCTAAAAACTTTATTATAAAAAATTGCGTTGAATTATAATACCCAGCCCTGTTTCATTCTCAAGTGAATTTTGGAATCCAAATCTAATTTGCATGTGGATGAAACAGAACTGGGTATGTATTGAGCACTATTTTTTAAAAATAAAAAACAAAAATACTAAAGAATTTCGGAGTATTAACCTAACTGTTCTTTCCTATTTTCTATATTTTCGCATTTACACACACACACACACACACACACACACACACACACACACACACACATATATATATATATATATATATATATATATATATATATATATATTAACCTTGATTTCAAAAGTTAGCATGAACAGAGATTTGAACTGCAGGAGAGAATTCGAGAGCAAAGTTTAGGAATTTTGTCAGTCTATAATTTGGACGAAAGTAAATTGTGCCAATATTCGAATTCGAGATAGATTTATGTTTGTGATACAACGAAACAGTCTGTCTGTGGGTGAGTGTATAATTTTGCTCTGAGTCAACACTAAGCTGTATGTCTGTTTCATGTTTGAACGCAATGTACATGGAATATTGCTTTTTAGCATAGAACATACTCTCACATCTTGGTGTTGTTCTTAGTGTCCACTTTTATATTTATATACGATCTATAACTGCAATTGTACACTTTTAACCATAAGTATACCATACCTTAAAATTGTTACTGTACATACTGAGAGTAAGTATATATAATGATTGTTCCTCAACCTTTTTAGGGTCATTATACCCCGGCAGTGTTTATAGAGTTCTAGATGATGGATATGTCGGAGTTAACTCCTCCTTCAGTCCGTTAACCCTTTCACCAGGGGTCTCTCTTCCCTGGCTATAAATAGCCGCTGACCCTTCACCTCTATCTATTTTTCCTTCAGGATTTCAGCTATCAACCTCGAAATGTAGATGCTAACAAGGGATAGCGTGGAAACACGCTAAGCACAATATTCACACACACACGCACATATAGAATATTCACACACGCACGCACATATAGAATATTCACACACGCACGCACATACAGAATATTCACACACACTTCGTCTTTTGTACTGTTTCGTTGTATTGTAACTTGTTATTAATATATATTTGTATATACATATATTATCGGTCTTGTGTTTTGTTTGCTTTCTTTGCCTTCTTCTTTGGACTTAATCAAAGTCCAACCTTTTTATGTAGTTGGGCTCGGCGGGCAGGAGTATCTGAACCTTACTTGCGTTGCTTCTACGTTTGACTTCTATCAACAACATAAAAGCCACGCCATGAACCCTCAACAAGTGGTAACCGCCACGGCCCCACTACAGATATACTGATATGATTAATGCAGCAAATAGAGATGCTAGTTAAAGGTTCATTTATTTTTTATTCCAGAAATTTCCTCATATACTAGTTGCTAACCAAGGCTAGATAGCCGAGTGTGCTCTGCTATTTAAGTCTTCAGGAAGAAGCGAGCTAGTCAAATTTTTCCCTGGGATATACATGCTATAGTGAACACAATCACATCGGCCGAGATTTGAACCCTTCTTGATGATTTCACATTCCACACGGTTAACAGATTACCAGTGCTTACATCCATGTCAGTAAGTATTTGCAATATTTGCCTGCAAGTTTGAGTAGACATTTTTTGTGGGACTAATTTTAACCTGCATGTTTATTGATGATTCCATGGCCAAAAGAATCGTTTATGATTTATTTCAAATTTTGAAATTTCAAATTAAAATTTTTGAATTTTTTCATATTTATTTTATTAGCCTCAAATAAACAACAGAGAAAATAGAACAACATAAATAGAGTTAAAATATTCTGCTTTCAAATTACATAAATGTAATCAAACAGTGCTTTCTTCCAAAATAAGCCACAGACGTTTTAATAAACAAAACTGCTATAATTTTTTACCAACCTCATATTATCGTTATCACGAGACCGACACTTGCAAAGAAATGAAAAAGAGGTGGTAACAATACTTAATTTAATTCTGAAAATATGAATAAATAATTACCTAATAGGGAGACATTAAGCATGAATGTAGAAAATGCAGTTGTCCAGGATTCGTCCGGATTCTAAGTAATAAAGTTTAAATAATGTAAACAATGGCATGCTGTCTAAATAAATCACATGTATTTAAAAATATGTTCATTAATTCAAAAAAGTTAAAAAAAAGAGTAAAAACATTCTTTAGTTGACTTAAATTATTTTGGTAGTTAGTACACAGATAACACTCTGATTTAGAAATAATTTGTTCACAAAGCTGTGATTGAAAAAGTTTATTGTCAGCGAAGATTCACTGCCCATCATTGGTGTTTAGAGATGATTCGTTTGAAGTCACCGACTGGCCGTCTTTGCTGCTGTTTCAGTTGATTCATTTGAAGTTGACAACACATGTTTTTTTTTGTTTTTTTTTCAGTACGCTGAGTGGCGGAGACAGTCGCATCTCTGCTTTCTGAAATTCAAAATCTGGAGATGTTTATAAGAAATCTTACCCGAAATTTGACTCGAGAAAAATAATATTTCTGTTTTCTGTGACGGGACAAATATTTCCCACGATGATGGCAAATTCTAACCACCACTTTGATTTAAATGTTATGATTTATTTTGTGGAATTTTTTCTGCATATTTCTAATATTGTCTGTTATTCTGTAAAAATTAAAAATTTGGCAAATTTTAATATGGTATATGTTTGGGTATGTAATTGTGTCAGAAATAGAGTTTATTTCCTGTAACAGTCACTAATTAGATTGAAATTGGACATTCTCATACGAATTTGTGATAAATAAAAAAAAAGTAGTTATCTATGTTCAAGGCCACTTTACAAACGATAACATTTCTCTATTAATGCAGGTTATTACCGCGTCCCTCTTTAGGTAATATCAACATACGGTAATTACAAGCAACATCCTTAACTTTGAACTAATTTAACGCAGCAGATTAACGGCAGATTTACTTGTCTATGTTATCAAGGACATCTGGATCTCTCGCATTTCATCAAAATATTACCACCATTCATGATAGTTTATAGCGTCGTCTTTCCTCGTTTATCTATACAACAATTCGCCATAAAAATACCAACCTATATTGAAGTCAATAGAAAAATAAACCATTTGATGCACTGAAGGGAGTACTAACTTTTTTGGGTAAAATATTGGTGTTAATTTTTGAGAAAAGAAACGCGCAGTCATAAACCTTTCAGCAAGCCGCTAGTGTCTTGCTGTCTGGGCGCCGGTGGCAATGTCAGTAATCCTCTGGTGGCAACCACCGTCAGGCCACCATCCCGACACCTTTGGGCCCCAAAGCTGTGCGATAGTGGTAACACGCCCGTAGTCCGAAATCGGGCCACCAGCGGTAAACGCTAGTGGCATGCCACCCAGTAGGAGATTGGTGGCTTGCGTGTAGGGAATTAATGGGAAGGATTTTATTTCTTCCGTTTTCTAGGTTTAATCTTACCAAAGAAGCTTTTAAATCAACCAGTAATAATTCCTTTATAAAAACACATCATTGTAATCATTCAATTACGCGGTATAAAATAATGTCCTATTCCTTGAAAGTTTTAAAATAAATAAGTACAAGTTATATATGTTGATTAAAGTTCACAACTTTTACAACGGGTAATGGTAGATTACGCAGTAAATAAATGCTGAAAACAAGGAATAACAGATATGTAGCTTTAGTAGCCACCTACTGTTAACAAAGAATAAATCATCTCAGATACTTCAACAACGTTAACATGGTTTGCACTGCCAGCGACAACCAGCTGTTGCATCTTGATAGGCAAGCCCATTAGACCGGTTGCATTGGTTGCAATGTCGGCTACTTCAAATGAGGCCTCGCTGTGCTAAACAACGCAACGCAGTTATAAGCTCCCTAAAATGATTGACGAGCTTCAATAAGCATGAATCTTGCAAAACATATTCTCGTGATAATAATCCGCAATAGGTTGACGATTGCCTGTGGGGCACTTGGTCTACCAAGTTACATGGCTGAAAAGAAACAGAAAAAAATCAAAATGTCATTGAATAAAGAAAGATTATTTTGAGCAAAGAATATACATAAAATTAAACCATTTAAAGATACAAAATGCAGGTTTATTTTACGCCGTTGAAGTGAAGCAAAACTATGACATATTTTAAGCTGCTGTAGGAATCCAAACGGCGATTGTCTCACTTTAACTGAGATATTCATGAGGTTCACGGTGACGGCTTGGGAATGACGTCAGGGGATAATGCGTCGAAGGCTAGTTGTGATGTAGAACCCAAAGAAGAAGAACTTCCCCAGCCCACAGTGGCAGATTTCGCAAAAAAAAAAAGAGAAAAAAACTTCATAGAGAATCCGCGTAACTACAGTTTTAATGATACAAGTAAGGTACCCCTTTTTAACACATCGTTGTTGTTGCACACATGCTATAACTTCTCGGCTTGGGACACGTGTATATATAGTGCATGCAGTAGAAAAAAACATCCATGAAATGCTGCATATCTCCCTCCGAGTGAGCCATATGATCGCAGTCATCAGCATATAGGAAATCCCTGGTCAATGTCAAGTGACCCTTCGACTAAAACAACCTTCCTGTTGAACGATAGCAGTTTTCAGTTTTTAAAGGCCTGTTCAAAAACAATAGAGAAGTACAGGACAAATAGGTTTGGGGGGCGGAATGTAGCCCTGCTTAACTCCATTTTCAACTGTCACCGGCTCAGAGAGCTTTCCACTAACATTAACCCATGCCTTCATATCATGAAACAAGCGAAGAATGGAAACAAACTTCTGGGGACATCCCAGCGTACCTAAAATATTCTACACAGCCTTTCTGTTTGTCTTTGTCACGTCAACAAATATCTGGAAGAGATCCATATTCTGTTCGACACAATTTTCTTGCAGTTGTTTGGCTGTGAAGATTATATATAAACTTTCACATTCAGCTCTAAAGCAAGACTGTGACGCAAGAAGAGTTTCATTAGCAATGTGGTGCAACAAGCAAACCAACACAACACATTGCCGATAATATACAACAGGAATATGCGACGAAAATTTCCCCAGTCATCCCTGTCCTCTTTGCCCTTGTACAAAACAACCATGACAGCATCTTTCCAGTCATCTGGAACACTGTTATAGCTCCAGGCATCTAGCCACAACGAATGAAGCCGATGCAAATCCTTTCTCCTCTGTGCTTATAAATCTCGTCAAGCAGCCCATCCATTCCGCAAGTAAGCTTTCTAACGGCACTTTCAATCTCCACAAATGTTGGAGACTCCGAGAAAATTCTTTAAGAGGCTTTTCAGATAAAGATCTGATAAACTCGTTGTCAACCTCTGAGCGCCTATTGAAAAGCTCGTCAAAATGTTAACACTATCAAAACATAATATCGTAGGGATTGAAGAAGAAGTTTTTTTTCCTATCCTCAGTTCTTAGAGAAGCAACAGGTGTAGCAGAAGTCCTGTAAACTTCACGGAATAGATTGTACATGGCTTACTATCCTTCACATTCGACGCAAACTGTATTTCATCAGCATTGTCGCTGCACCATTTGTTCTTCATCGTGCGCAGATTTCGCAACAATGGTCTTTTGTGTGCGGAAATCTTCATGTTCATTGGTAGCACAATGTTTCAACAAACGAACAATTATAAGAAAAACGTGGATTCATCCTGACTATGTTCTTGTGAGGGGCAACAGTTACGTATGTTATATATATATATATATAATATATATATATATATATATATATATATATATATATATATATATATAGTAATGAATGGTCTTGAAACAAGCATTTTCAGTATATTTCTCCTCTTCGTGTAAATACTAAGGGCTGCATGTTGTATTCCCTTCACAGCAACAACCAAAACAAAAAACTGGAACGATCTTCGGGGTATATTTAAGGACCCTCAGAATTTGCATCCCTCCATCGCACACACTCACTCAATCGCGCGCGCGCACACACACACACACACACACACACACACACACACACACACACACACACACACACACATATATATATATATATATATATATATATATATATATATATATGTGTGTGTGCAAGTTTATATACGCACAGAAACATATATATGTAATATATAGCAGAGATTGAACTCGTTACTATGTTGAAATCCAAGCATGTTTTCGAAACAATGTAATCATTTCTAATATATCTTTGTGTATATTTATATATATGTGTCTCTCTGTGTGTGTATGTATGTGTGTGCGCGCGCACGCGTGCCCTTGTGTGTGTGTTTACTTGCCTACAGATAATAAATTATTCATATAAATACACATTTGGTTTGCGTCAAAAAAAAAAAAACTTACAACTACCTTCATATGCACGTATATGAGAAAATCTGTGTACATAAGCAGGATAAATTTCTCCATACGTGATCGATGTAAAAAGACCTCTAAATTCATATAATTTTAATCTGCCTTGGCATAATTTCATATGAAAAATTTATGCCATTCTACAAATCAATCCCGTGGATCTAGTGACACTTAAGAAATATAAAATCAGATACATATAAAAAGGAAAACTGTAGCGTGATTTACTACGAAAGAGGTCTTTCGTATGAAAATAAAAACTTGAATTGTGTCGGTAAAATGAGCGCTGGGGATGTCAAGATGTTTGCTTTAGTGGAAAAAAAATGACGGCAATTAGAAAGGATTTAAATATGCAAAAACGTGAGAAGTCAGAAGGAAATCCAAGACTGAATACTTGAGGTTGCATTTACGTGGAAAGAAAAGTTAAAAGCAAGAAATCAAATGTCATTTGAAAAGGAGAATAAAAAGTCGCAAGAAGAAGTATAAAAACGATACTGAGAAGGAAAAATGTTTAGAAAATATGAAGCATAAAAGAATCAGATGGAAAAGACGAACAGGAAGGTCAATAGAAAGCGAATAAAAGCGGTCTAGAGCGAATGAAAGCGGTTTAGAGCGAATAAAAGCGACCTATAGCGAATGAAAGAATCAGTGCCGTCTCTATCCATGGACCTAAATTATTCCTAAAATTCCTGATGTCATCTTTTTCCGACACGATACCAATGTTGATGACATAATCATTTACGATTAATGGTCAGACTGAATGGTTTGATAATGTCAAATTTTCTATCTGGTCCCAAAGTGACGGATAATCTGTTGTTACCTATTGCAAAAAAAAAAAGGCTTCTTTATTTAACCCCTCCAAAACTAACTTTCCCTCTTTTAATCGTCCTAGAAAATTTTTTTTGCCTGTCACAGTGGTTGAAACTGACCTATAGCAGAATGTCTCACTACGCCTTCACAGGTTAAAACATTCCGCTGATATGAAGATCAATGTTTATGTAGAATCATGTCTTAAATCTCCCGCTATAAATTTTGGTTCACGGAATCATCTAGAGATTTTCCCGCCTAAATCTATCATGCGCATTTTAAGTGTGCCATTCGCTTATACATTGAATATAATGCAGTCGCATCTAATATGTTAATTTTTCAACGTATTAACAGTTTTTTTTTTGCTAAAATCCAAATAAATATCTGCAATATTATTGGTCCTGATTTAGGCTTCACTGACATTTCTAGGGCCGTAGCATAACTTTCCTATCCGTTTATAGCAAATATTTTCGTGTTAATTGTTCTAAAGAGGTTTAATCATTGTAACGTAGATTTTCGAATTTAAACGCTGTACTATATTGGCAGCTAGGTTTCATTGTTTTAGATTTGAAAATTCTACATGTAATCGTACGTTGTATGTTAACAGTTTCTTCTCTCGCACTTCTCACTTCTTTTACTCACTTCACGGCCTTAAAAGATAGCGGATTCCCAGCAATACCCACATACTCACCACAGAATACAAAAAAGACCAACAGGAGAAGAAATATCATATGGTTCAACCCACCGTACAGCAAGAACGTAAAAACAAACGTAGGAAAAATATTCTTCAAACTCTTACACAAACACTACCCAGAATCAAGCACCTTACACAAGATATTCAGCAAAAACACAGTAAAAATCAGCTACAGCTGCACCAAGAGCATGGCACAAATAATAAAAAAGCACAATAGGGAAATTATCAACAAACCACAAGAACAAATTAAACCCACGTGCAACTGCAGAATAAAGAACGAATGTCCCTTAAACGGAAATTGTTTACAAAACAACGTAATATACCAAGCCACGATAAAATCACCAGATAATGAAGAAAAAGTATACATAGGAGTAACTGAAGGACCCTGGAAGCAAAGAAATTATACACACAAAACATCGTTCACAAATAGTAAATATGCGAACAGTACTATGCTTTCTAAGTATATCTGAGAAATAAAAAACAAAACGCACATCACACCAAAAATATCTTGGAAGATAAGGAAAAAGTCATCAACCCACAACAACCAATCAAAAACTTGCAAACTTTGCTTGGAGGAAAAAATAGCTATCATTACTTTCCCCGACCAAAATAAATTATTAAATAAAAGATGCGAGCTCATCTCAAAATGCAGGCATGAAAATAAATTTTTACTACGTAACCTAAAAAATGAAAAACGGAAAAAATAAAATAAAAACAAACAAATACACTAATAAAAAAAAATAAAAAATAAAATAAAATAAATAAATAAATACTATGTTGCTTAAAAACCGAAAAGAGAAAATATACAAATAAATTGACCTAAATTCATCCAAGTAAATAAATAGACAAACCAAAACCAAATTAAAAACTGTTCCCGCAAAAAAAAAATAGTTAGAATGAACTACAAATAACCAACCCCAAAATTGAACAAATAGCTTTAATTAAATTCTCAAACCAAAACTAAACTGTTAAATACGTGATATAAACAAATTTTTTACTACGTTAATAAATAAATAAATAAAATAAGAAACAAAAAAATAAAAACGAGCAATATAATTTGACCCAAATAAATAAACAAAGCGACTTCCGGTAAAAAAACAACATAATAGAATACCCACAATGCACCAGTAACCCGTATATATATAAATAGCCGATAAAATAACAGCATATGTGGCCTGACGATTGCATATAGCATGAAACAGACTGTCGCCTCTAAGTGTTGACTTCTATGTTCAATATATATATATATATATATATATATATATATATATGGATTTTTACTTAAAAAAATATCAGAAAAAATGTTGAAGTGCTTTATTTTTTACGCCAAAAAAGCATAGCCTAAAATATATCTTTTCTATAGACATGTCGGGTGGCGAACATAGGTAACGAAGAGGCCTCCTAAATTCTATTAACCCATGTACATCTTAAAGTCTAAATCCGGCCATCAATAGGTTACTTTGTAAAGGTTTTTATCGTGATTTATGAGAGTATGAGTTCCTGTTTTGTCTGAAGTAGTGTTGTTTTATTTTAATTTTGAAATACAATTTTATTCAGGGCGCTACTAATACATTGATTGGTCTGGATTTTTTTCATTTTATTTAAGGATATATCAAAACATTACGCCATTTAATATCGATCATAACTCTTGCTTGACAATAGCAAATAAGCAAAATGTAGGCATAGGACTGGATATACTCAGGTCAAAATGTAATCATTTATTTTCTTTACGTTCTAGTCTGCAAATATCTATTCGCAAGGTGGGCTATTTACATTTTCCAGTTGTAGAAGCAAATGGAAGAACAATAATTTTAATAACGAGAATACAGATGTTAGAAAAATGAGAAGGCTAAGAGAAAACATAGATGAAAAAAGAAAATGGAAGTTAAGCAAAGGAAAAATGAAAAGAGGTAAATTTCGAATAAGAAACATGAGTAAAATTCTGTTATGTAAAAGGATAAAAGTTAGGAAATGAAGAAAACAATGGCGCTTATACTTTAGTTTACATGGGTTACAGTATCTCAACGCTTCTTCTATATATTTAAATTCTAGTAAAGGTCAACATTTGACCCCTTACTCAGTATCAATATTCACGTAGAACAGCGTAGCACAAAAACTGGGCTCCCAAAGGAGATAAAAGTTTACTACAAGATTATTTACATTATCCAGAGTGTAATCTCCATTTTCATTGCCATATTCACAACGTTTCGGCCGTTGTACGCTCCGGCCTTCTTCAGGTGATTGGAATTTCGATCGAGCCCTTTATTTCGTCAACAGAGGTAGATTGTTTTAGTTCCATGTGACATGCTTCTTTCGGATTTCTCAGTCGTGTATGTGGCAATGAAGATGAGAATAACAGTTCAGTTAACGTAAATAATCATGATACCTCATTTCAGAGATATAAACAGTTACTGTAAAATAATGAAAAATGCCAACTTAAACAGATGAAGATTTAATGATATTCTATGATAATGGTAGCTTAAGAGATGGCGCAATATAAAGATTCAATGAAAATAAATCAATAAGAATTGTCGTAAAATACCAATATCATGAAAAAAATATTGATCCTTATGTTACGTAAAAATATATAAATGCAACATAGAACGAGTTAATTTTGAAAATAATGGCGTTTGAAGATTATGTTGCATTGGCGAAGGAATTTCAACCCCTTTACGGGTTATTTAATGCGAAATTGTTGCGCGGGTCACAAAGATAGCATTAACAACTTTTGTCAACGTGCAAACAAATGATGCAATAATAAACTTGAAAGTGCTTGAGTCAGAAACATGAAAAATCTGCGAAAGAAGTGAAGGTTTTACATAGAAAAGGAGTTTCTCTCTCCAAAATTTCTCATTACCAAGTTTTGCCTCTTAGCGAACACGCGGTCTGAAACTGCAGGGAAGCGAAAAGCAATAACATTGATGTCACTCTCCCATAAACTTCCTCTCTCTCTCTTTCAATAACACAATATTATAGAGTTCTATGATCAATAAAAGCAAGTCAAATCAAACTATATTCGTTCTCTGATTAAAAGCATAATAATAAAATTTTCCTCTTGGTGAGAAGACACCGAATTTGATATTCGTCAAGGAGTAGATACAGGCTAAATTTTGTGAGGTAAACGACAACTTTAGCGAAGGCCTAAGAAAGTTTGCTCCCGTTAATTACTCAAGTGACAGTCACACATAGAATGATCTCAAATACACCAAAATAGAATAGAGAATGATATGCGGATAACTTTAAAACTATTCATTTAACGACATCATAAAAATAGGCAAGCGAACTAAATGGAACACAGGTAGAGTCAAGAATCTTTTTGTCACTTGATACTCATTAAACCTACCTTAAATTCTTTGGGTATATTCAAAGAATCTAAAGAAAATAATAAAGATTTATTGACAACTGTAACATCTTAGAATTTTACAATGGAAAAATGTTCGTAAAAATAAAGAGGAATTAGCTTTTTAAAAAAAAATCGAAAAATAAGAAAGAACATGATTGCCGGAAGTCTATGGTGGTTTTAAATGGAAAGAATAGAGTCAGAATCGGAATTAAAATAACGCCAGGAAAACGGTAAAATCGAATGGATCGAGTGAAATGGACGGAAGATTGCTACACAAGCGTTAAGGAAACACTAGCGAAATCAATAGGCTTAAAATTAAGAAAAAAATAATGCTGTCCATCAAGAAGAAAATATCAAGCGAGATTTAGAAACGGCGCGAGAATCAAGTATATAAAAGAAGCTTTACGTGAGAAAGGGAAGGAAAACTGCTATAAGAGAACACAATATGAGACAGGGACATGAACGCTTCCAGTTAATTCCAGGAAATAAGAAAAGAAAACGATATGCGAAGAAAAAAGCAAAACAAAACAAAACTGTCAAACGGACATAAAGCCGTACAAACCGGAAATGAAAAAAAAAAGTAAATTACTAAACTTGGATGGAATTTGATGCATCAGTTTTGAGTTGCCTCCCTTGTTCATTGTGCTGGAACATCATGTTAAAATGTATGACATGGACAGAATGAATCCAGACAATTTATTTCAAATAAATTCGCCTCATCTATTTACTATGTTCGATAGCCTCGCAGGAATTCATGGACTACGTTGTCGTAAGTAAATGAAGCTGGCGGCGGCTTAATAAGATAGATAGGGTGAAATACTGGTGTCGGGTGGATTTGTAAGGAGAATGAACAGATATAAGAAGAGTGAGAGAAAATTCGTTTTTCTCCTGAGAGGGTAGTGATATCATAAAACACTTCAACTGAGAAGAAAAGCGATTCCACGTGGATTTTGAAGGGATTATCTTCCCTGTTCCGTTCCTGAAGAGAGACCAGTATCGCTGGCTCGGAATTGACGGTTTGAATGAAATGGATAGACTGAATATGTAATCGGCATAGAACAGCATAGTATCTATGAGCTGAACGTGTCAATCTAAATCTGGACGAAAGATAATAGACCCCAGTGTATGGAAGTTGAATTGTGGGATGGATTTTGGCAGAGGGGGAAAAAGCCTAAGAAATGCATCATGGTGATGTGTTGTTCTTCATTCTTAGGATACGAGTATTGCTGGCATTCTGCCACTTTCCTCTGGAACTTTAAAGTAAGTAAATATTTGGATTTGTGGCAAGGCTCACACAGACTTGGACTTGTTTAGCGTCGAAACCAATAAAAAATGAAATCTACTGAATTCTAATGGGTTTCACGTAAGAATGTATGCCACACAGATCACTATGAATAATACTTTAGTCTAAACGGGTAGTTACGATTAATTGCTAAACTGGTAAAGAACAACAGAAATTTCGGGGAACGTTTGTTCTTCTCTTGTTATTATAATGTCTAGCTATGAATAATCAATCGAATTTACTCACAAACAATAAAGAAACAGCAAAACATTTATTTTTATACGGACATTGAGTATTTCACCTTTTCCAAAATCCTTCACTTAATTACTAGCGAATAACCAAAACCAAATTAAGTACTGAATAAATTCCTTGAGAGTTCTAAGACAAAAAAATACCCTTTAAATCTTCAGTATTTCATTCTTAAATATTTCAGCTTAACTATAACAACTTATTTTAATTACAATCCTAATTTTTAATAGTTGTGCACCTGAACGTAGTGTAATGGCTAACAAGTTTGTCTTGTTCGCCCAATCACGACTGAGTAGTGAGTTTCATCCTCACAGGATGCTTCTGACATTCAACCTTGTGCCATATCTCAGCTCCGCTTAGAAAATCAGCAAGGCAGCTTGTCGTAGTGTAATGGTTAGCAAGCTTGTCGCGCTGGAACAATTACAACTAAATAGTGAGCTTTCTCCTCACTGAGTGCGCCATAATTATGGCCTTATCCCACATCTCAGCTTAGAAAATCACCAAGGACGTGGCGTAATGCTTAACAAGCTTGTCTTACTAGTACAATTTAAATTGAGTAGTGAGTTCGATCCTCACTAGTTGCCCCATACTTTCAACCTTGGTCTTCATCGAAGCTACGATTAGAAAATCATCATAGACTATTAATGTTTTAATATCAGCGCGTAGAAATGAAAATCTTCAAATTTGAAAATAAAATAATTTCACTGAGACAGTTTTTATTTCTTTTTATTATATATGAGTTCTTGTATTTTTTTTTTTTTTGCTACAAACAGTGCCACTCAGTATCTGTCTATATTTCTGATATGAGGCATTATGTAAACCATTTGAATTACTCGGACTATTGTCCTCATCTTTATCGCCGTATTTATTACAACGTTTCGGCTGTTACTCCGGCCTTCTTTCAGGTGGTTGGAATGTCAAACTGAACCCTTTATTTCGCCCACTGGGTTAGACTGTTCTAGTTCCAGTTATCAGTGAATGAATTTCTGAGACATTAGCAGAGTGGATAAAGACGTTGGTTTCATCAAGTGACAGGACCCCAAAAGTGTGAGTTCAATACCCGGTTAAGACAGTGGAGAAGTTGGAGAGGGCAATTAACAGGAGATAGCTGATAACTGATATCCATTAAATATGGCACGTAGAACTAGAACAGTCTCTACCCCAGTGAGCGAAATAAAGGTCTCAGTTCGACATTCCAACCACCTGAAAAAGGCCGGAGCGTACAACGGCCGAAATGTTGTAATATTTTTTTTCTACTGTCTTACTCCGCAATCGCAAAGGATTATTCTATAATTTATCTGAAATATTGACAGCGTATAATGCGTATACTAACGAACGAACTAACGGTTGCCTAGACACACAACTAGCTTAAAAACCAGATATGTTTTGTATTGTGAACGAACATGGAGTACAGTGGTGAAGAATGTGTTTCACGGATATTTTTGCCGTTTTGAGGGGATGTCACGGCATCGCTGCGTAGACGGAACGAATCCTGGACTGAAGTCAACATCGAGGGCAGAAGTTTCACACGATCGAATCAACAATCACGTATCTGTGACGAAGGGGATCCTTCAAGTAGGCAGTGGTTTGACCTGGAAACAGACGGGCTATGGCAGGTCTAATTGAACAAACTAAGCATGGATGAATAGCTCCCCGGCTTTCAAATCATTTGTGTGGAGGGAACTGGCCAGGTGGACAACAGCACAGAGATCCCACGACCACAACCGTTTATAGGACTCATAATGATGAGGATAATGATGATGATTCATCGCGCGCGGAAGACCACACACACACATACACACACACACACACACACACACACACAACCTCACACACCTGGTCATGACACTGATGATACTGCTGATTTTTCATTGTACACATGCACAAACACACACCCTCACGCACACATTCATCATGACACTGATGATGTTGATGATGATGAGGATGATGATCATTTGTAATAGTATACACAAACATACACACACCTGGTCACGAGCTGATAGTGATGATAATGATGACGATGATGATAATTTCTTATCACACACACACATACACACAGACACACGCACACATACACACAAACATGGTCAGACCACTGATGATGATGATGATGATGATGATGATGATTTTCATCGTACACACATAGACACACACCTGGTCACGACCCTGATAGTGATGATGATGATGAAGATGATGATGATGATGATTTGTCATCGTAACCATATACAAACACATACACACACACACATTTTGTCATAACACTGATGATGATGATGATGATGATGATGATGATGATGATTTGTCATTGTACACATACATGCACACACCTGGTCACAACAATGATGATGATGATTTGTTCACGTGCACATACATACACACGCGCGCACACACCTGGTCATGACACAGATGATGACGATGATGATGATGGTGGTGGTGGCGACGGTGAATTACATGAATGGTTTTTCGAAATTTTCTTTACTTGTAATGATTTTCACCCTGTACAAGTCCCTATACCAATTCGAGGTAGCGGGTTACTGATTAAGAGGCGCAGTTTATTGGTATATGCGGGGAAGATAACAGTTAACCTTAGAACTTAACAGGTAAAGATTGTAATGATCGGGGAGTTATCATCTTTGAAACTTACACCAATGGGATATAAAGGGAATGAGGGTGGTTAGCTAAAAGTTGCTGGAAGGTTATGGGTTAGACGTAAAGGTTAGAACTAGCGAAATCAAGGTGTTATGAAGTATACGTTATAATGTCGTTGGTCAATGATAAAAGCAGAGTGATAGGTTATTATATTCCTGGTGCTTAATTTGAAGAATGGCATAGATATGTTCCTCTGACACTCTCTCTTTCACTTTCTAGATCAATCTTTTCCATATAATATAAATGTAAAAGTAAAGATATAATGTCACTAAGACACAGGTAGTTACTGGGTGTGTAAGAAAATAAAAAAAAGGTTTTATTGAGAAGAAAGTACAATAAAAGAAAATTATCTGGAAGACAGAAGATAGCGATTGATGTTGCATTTAAATTTTTAGAAATTGTAAGGAATCATGAAATGAGAGATCCACAGTTGAGAAGTACGAGAAACGAAACTATTAGAATAGACCTTAGAATTCCTGCTAGGAAAATATTTATAGAAGAAAAAAGAGGAGATCTACGTCATGGTAGTGGCAAAATGACTGGAGTCGAAAGGTCAATTGAGGACTGATAATATTACAGATACTTCTTTGGATTGTGGATAATCTCGAGAGATAATTCCGAAGCCTGAGACCAGATATGACAGAAATATTCAATGCAGAGACGAATGGTACATTTATAAATGTGCAAGACAGATTCTGACGAGAAAAAAAATGTCTGGCATTACACAGTATTTGTAAAACAAACACATTTCGAACCAATTATATTATAAAGTTTTTCTATTCATCTCTGTTTCATTTCTTCTATAGTAAACATTGTACAGATTCAGGATTTAACGTACTGTGAAATAAACTGAAGGAAGCTACCAATTCTTCTATTTATGTGAAATTGCTTGTTATGTTTATTCCAGTAGTTCAAGAATCTACAAAGAGATTTGACCACTTCCAAGCACCGACTGCCTCTCGACTCGCTTGGCCCTAGGTTTCGTCCGACCGATATTTTGTGGTGTGTTTGAACATTGAATCAAGTGGCTGAGAACAGTTTTATTTGTTGAAAACAGTTCCTGTTGACAGGATGCAGCAGCAATAGAACCGCGTTAATCGAAGCACACAAACGATGCATTCCTCTTTATAGTCAGGAATGGGAACAAACCTCCATTTTGTAAGCAGTTATGGTCACTGCTTTTAGGGTAATTTGGAATTATATAACTTTCCCCAGATTCAATAATGGATATTGAGTTGTATTCTGGTCAGCTGTACATTAAAGAGGTCGTCACAAACGGTTACCTAGAGAAATGTTTTCAGTTTCAGTTAAATTGATGTTGGATAAATCAAGATTCCTATATAGATATGCATGGGTTAACTATAAGAATTAAATCCGTTTGTATTTAGCGACTAATAATTTGTAAAATATTTCAGTATATCTCAATAACATTCATAATTATATCAACATAATTCAGGCATAATACATCAAAGGCGTGCGTGGATGAGTGGCAAATTTAGTTCGTGGCTAATGAAATCGTATTCAGAATTTAAAATAAAATCAGTTTCACGAGGACTAATCAGATCTGCACGAATTCTCTTCCACTAGCGACCAAATCATTTTCTGTGTGATAAATATATAATAAACTTTTGCAAGTGTACGTAGAGAGAGACCTGCGCAGGCGCATTGGAACAGTTAATAATATATTTCCAAAGTTAGGTAAAGTATTAAGAAGCAGGTAAAGTTCGTTCGAAAGAAAATTGCTGAACTTCTATGCAATGTATAACATGAAAAATGAAAGCGGATACTGAAAATATTTCCCAGAGATGAAAATAAGAGATTGCGCAAGAAAGATATATCACTACAGAAGCCTGCTAAGGATATAATGGAGGGAATGTGTGTGTAGACTGCGGGTTTTAATTGGAATGCAAACAGATGAATTAAATTTTCTGGTATGCACAATGAAGAGAGTGGGTTTAGACAACTCGCTCTCACAGGACGTATTGAAAGATATAGGCCCAGAAGAAAACAAAGAGCAGCTTAAACAAGTTTGTATAATTGACAGTCAGTATTGTGATTGAAAAATGATAGTTAAAAGAGAATCATAGCTAAGATCTAAAAAGGAGTTGAAATTCTGGAGAGTAACGGTGAGTCATTTTGTGATAGACACGCAATACGAATGAAGAAAATTGGGCTTTGCTTTGGGTGTGAAGCTGTTATTTAACCAGATCAATCAATCGAATATGACCTACGTTAAATTTAACCTACGGAAAGAAGCAAGAATTATAACTGAGTGACGGAGAACGAATTTAAAAAAGTGTGCAGTTGAAATTGAAAATATTTTTAATCCTTCATTCGTATGAAACATAATTCATAATTTCACTCACTGATTCTAGCAAGACGTCGATTAAATGGAAAATTCCAAGTCAAAATGCGCACAATCGTTTTCTAGATAGAAAGGTAATGGTTATCGTAACATAACAGTTTCTCCAAAACGAAACATTTGCCATTTATTGACCGAACAGTCAATACCCCTAACGGCTGAAAATTATGCATTTTTTGTTTTAGAATTTTTTCTCTGAAAAATATGTTTATCAAATTCTATATTTGTTATCGCTGGGGTTTCTTCCTAACTTTTTATTTAAATCAATGTGGAATTTTGATTTTCTCTCCGAGTTATATTTTTCGATTGTCTTTCGATTTTTGCTGCTCTTGAGAGTCTTACAGTGACGTATTTGCTGTTATTTGGTACAATTCCTTATATGTGATTATGTAACCACAATTACCAAAGATGGATGATATTTGCCAATTTCCACATGTATCACTCGCTATAGTTATAACAAATATACATATATATATATTGTTTTAAACGGGAACATTATGTTTGTTATAGAGCTAATATCAAGATCATTTTGAAAAGATCACCTCGATTTTGAATGTCTTATATAAAAATATAGCTAAAGAAAAGTAGATAGAAAATGTTCAAAAACTATGATAATATACGTTTTTAGTCTGATTCTCTTCAGCTGTCCACACCTGGCATATTTTTTTAAAGAACCTAAACACTACACAAAGAGTAGTTCAAATAAATGCGATCTAATAGCTCTTAAAAATGGAGTGTACTAAATATTTTCTCGCTATTATTACATGTCATTGAGAGTAGATCAAGAGATATCCTGCTGGAATATGGATGGAAGAATCGATCCAAGGTACTGCACCTGTATGCAAATGACTCCCACCCTGTTATGTTTAATTCCTACAATAGGTAGGCCGGACAAAATTGTGCATCACTGCTATATCTTTGTGGAAGACTCCCATTCCTCATTTACCGGTTCTGAATGAGTTCAAAATCATCTACGCGGCCTTGTGGGTGATTAATTATTTTCCACCCTACTACCTTTCCCAACAGATGAAATGCAGCGAGCCTCTCTCTGCTATATAGCAATTTCCATCGTGAGCGTTCTGACGAGCCACCTTCACCGATTCCTCTAGCCCTGACCTTTAAAACTGTGACCCTTGGATGCCACGAACGAAAGGATGAATCGTCCACATTCCTTTCGTATTATATCAGTAAGTTCGACTTGGTAACCTTCTTCACAAGCGTTGCAGATGTGTGGCAGAGTCTTTCGGCAGGATGCTTTCCGAATGACTACAGTCTTTGCTATGTGGTCCACCCCTTTTTCATACAAGTGGACTCTACCAGTGTATACTTGGACTGCTGCCGTTAAATACCCAAAGTCAGTCAGAGTAGGGAGCGGAGATTGCGATTGAGTTGGAGGTAGAGAAATAGTGTAAGGTAAACGCTTGTGGAAGTCACAGTTACGAACACGTAGACTCTAAGGTAGTCCTACTTCGAGACTGAATTTACCAGACTCTCTCTATATATTATTATTGCTACTTACCGCGTTTCTGGATTTACTAACCGTATTACCAATTGTATTATTGTGTAAATCCATTTATTTGTTATATTTCATTCCGGCGTTTGTCATTCATTGGAGACCGAATTTTATCTCGGAATCCACAACAGTCTTGACCTCTTCAAGTCTAGTTAAGCGTTATATTTCCTGTATAACCTTATAAACTTTATTTCTTCCAACACCCAACAAAGTGACCCCCTTTCGTTTGATCACACTTAGGCATAGTAATGCAGAAATTTAACTATATGACAAAAGTGGTATAATATATCTACTGTCTAGTCATATTAGTAAGACACAGTATCAATGTGAATATCTCTCAGAGATAAAGATTGGAGTTCGGAAAGTTCTATTAACCAATGCAGGCTACTTCAATTCATAAAATCGATTCGAGTCTTGCGATAGAAATTAAGATGGAAGAAGTTGTATTCAATATATATGCTTCATCTAACAATTTCGGTCGACAAAATTACGATTTTGCAAAGTCTGGACGAATAAGACATGAGGTTATTTTTGCTGCTATCTAACTTCCGGTTTAATATTTCGATTCACATTGTTGTATGAATACCTAGATTCTAGGAAAATAATTGTTAATAGTTGATGGATATATCGACAATTTCAATCGAAAACTAACATATATATTTATACAAAATAATATTTTCTGTTTTGTTTTTCGTAGCTGTTCAAAATAATGAATCTTACATTGGGAATATCGATAACAATTATTTGCATTCCATGTATTATTAGAAACGATATGAGATAGGCATGGCCATACAATTAGATATATTATAAATGGTATGGATATTTTACTAGTAGTCCTCAGCTATCAATTAAATCTGTTTTACAGTATTGTTTCTTATTGTAAATGGAAGCGTTTATGTCAGTATTTTGTGTTAATTTAATAAAGAGTGGAAAGTTCTTTTGTATTATATATATTCAAGGTAATTGGTGTAAATGTTTATATATGAATCCTAGACGATCTCATGCGATATATAACGATGTACTACATGTATATGAGGACCTAAAAACTGTCGTTCAAATGGTTTTGTATGAACACCACTATATACAGTTGTTGTAACCCAGGGAAGGTTACTGAATACTCACACGATGGTTGGTAATGAACAATAATACTTAGGACAAAAACAACACATATAAGATTCGTCAGCGGCACATAGAATTAGTACTCAACTGTTAGAAATAAGTCAAGTGAATTCCATGATGAATAGTTTCATTATATCAACCAACCGCCTCACTCGGTCAGATGTGTCACAAGGACGAATTTAATGTAGATTTTCCAAGCCCGTAGGTTCGACCAAAAATTTCCTGTAGACCCTGTATAAAACGGGATCGGGTAGCTGTTTCCCGAGACGTGTCTCTACCTTTCGACAAATCTCGTCTAAGGATCCTCTCTTACAGAATTTGACCAGCACAGCTGGAGACGAATCTGCGAGTGCAGATCAACATACAGTATTTACTACTTTTTTATGTGAATGAGGACATACACATTATCGTTCGTAGGTATGCTACAACAATATTAATCATAAAATTTCACCATTTAACGTGTAAACTATAAGCTACCTTTAATGGCAAAAATAAATATTTTTCCTGTTCAAAAGAATACGGAAAAATCACGTCACAACATTGGTAATTTGTTCTATCATCGAAGATAAACATTGACAATCCTTGTCAGTACTTAAACTGGAGACTGCTGAGGAATTTTGGGTGCTTTAAGAAACCGCCTACCATCCCAAATATTTGATGGCTTAAAATAACCCATGAGGTATTAATTAGACATAACGATTAAATCACTAATTCAAAACAAAAGCTAAGAACCTGAATGGCAATAGCCAGTGTCTCGTCATTACAGGTTTAGTAGACAATTTTCAACCTGCATATATGCGCATTTATTGTCGTCAGATCTTTACATATTGGAATAGTTTCTCATGAGCCAGCATTTAAAATTTTAGGCAGAATTGACCATTGACGCAACTTGCCCAGTTCTCTAATTCAAACGGAACCAAGTTGGCCATTCGCACAATCTGTGAATTGTACTGTAATTGTATAAATTTCATGCAAGATTGCTACGCGCAAATATTGTACCCCTTGGCGCGTGATGTAAGTTATTTGTCAACTTTGACGGTGGTTCATTTTGAGTTACCTGTTATCATTTAATCATTTTCCTGTGTCACCAACGATCAATACAGAAATGCTTTCTGACATACAGACAGAGCAAGAATATTGAAGATGGCTAACTGGATATAATCTTTGCTGACGGAGTCTGTATTATCTTAAATACAGCAATGCTTAAGGACTGACTAAAGATATATTTATTCAACTGACTTCCATTTGAATTTTCTTAAGCTGCTATTATAAGAAGCCAAGGTGGAATATTCGATAGCGGCTCGTATCGATGAGCCGAGTTCGAATTCCATTACATTCACTTACGTGCTAATACCCTTTGAATACAATTCATGTAAGATAGCTATGAACCCTATGAATCCTCTTCTTATCCCCCAGCTATGGGCAAATAGCAGGACACACCGGGTTCTCTAGTCTACCGCAGAATGAAATGACAACCTACTGCGGGGAAAAAATCTGTCTCGTCAGTCATGTATCGAAAGTTACGTGATCTCCTCAGCGTGTATCACGCATGGCACATAAGTGACTATGGTGTTACTGGATTTTGCTACGTTAAATTAACGGTATTGATATATCAATATACTTTAAGGATAACTGGAATCGAAGGAAATGATTTGACATGATATGTTGTTTATCTAACCTCCCTGTACCATGGCGAAATATAAATACCAAAATAAAAATGTAAATGCTAATATAAAAATGTGTGTTTTATAACAAGATGCTCGTTTCAGGCTTCAGCTTGATGATAATAATAATAATAATAATAATAATAATAATAATAATAATAATAATAATAATGGTACATGAAGTAGAAGTTATCAGTGTTATCAAAGGCTACAGAAACCCAATGTCATTTCTTATAAACATAAGTGTTTCTGCAGACTCTAAATGGACATCTTTAAAAAGTTATTAAGTATAAGAATCTTGCAGTGGAAATTTAAAACTATGTGGCACATGAAGACATCAGTTATTCCTTTTGAAAAAAAAAGTGCTTTGAAAGCTCATTCCTTAAAGAAATACAAAATCTGTTCTTACTAACAATGATTCAACCAAACGAAGGCCTCTATCTAGGTAATATCGTTATTTGTTCGTAATATTATTATTATTAATAATAATAATAATAGTTGCATGATATTGGCACCCATTGTGTATAAAACAGGGTATGACAGAGTGGGCCAATATTTTCACTGGAAAATTTGCAACTTTTACGGGAAGGAAACTGAAAGAAAATGGTATGAACACCACCCAGACCCGGTTATGGAGATTGCACCTGTTACAATTCTATGGGACTACAAAATACACACTAACAGAACAATCAAAGCCAACCGCTCAGGCATTCTTATTAAAGACCACAAACAAAAATGTGCCTCCTTATTGATATGGCAGTCCCTGCAGACTGCAATTTATCTTTGAAGATAATCAAAAAGCTGTCAAAATACAAAGACTTTGAAATCGAAATATCAAAAATGTGGCATATGGGAACATCAACAATCCCTGTTGTTGTTGGAGCCCTAGGACTGGTTGGGAAAGATTCCGGTAGACTAATTGAAGGGGTTCCTGGAGGTCCATGCCTCAAAGAGATACAAAAAATTGTTGTGACAAATACAGCCCACACTTTACAAAGGGCTTTATCTATGTATTTTTTTCCTTTTTTCAGTGAAATGTGTCATAACGCTATTTCTAATCTTAGGTCTTTGGGCGGGACCAGGAAACAAATTTGTAAACGCCAGCAGTCAAAGGAAATAAAAATAATAATAATAATAATGTGGCACATGGGGACATCATCAATCCCCGTTGTAGCTGGAGCCCTTGGATTGTTTAGAAAAGATTCCAGTAAACTAACTGAAGGGATCCCTGGAAGCCCATGCCTTAAAAATGTTTTCACTAGTACAGCCCACACATTACGAAGGGCTTCGTCTATGTATTATTTTTCCTGTGTAAAATGTCATGATGCCATTTCTAACCTTAGGTCCATGAGCTGCACCCGGAAAGAAATGAGTACGCGTCAGAAATCAAAGGAAATAAAATAAAGATAATAATAATAAATCAACAGGTACGACACACGCATATAGAATGTCAAAAATGGACGGATACCAATATTGCAGAAGCTGCTGCCATCTTCCAAACCAAAAACTAGAAAGCAGCAGGAATAGACGGAATAGACAATTTTGGGATTTAAAAAAAACCCTACCACCCACCAAGTCCTAGAACAAAAACAATGATTTAATCCTGAACCCAGGAAAATGCCTCAAATGGCTCACGTGGGAACCAACATACCTACTCCGAAAAACAGGAGAGACACAGAAGTCGAATAACTATAGGCCCATCACCTGCCTACCAAAAATGTACAAGATCCTGACGTCTATCATATCCGAGAGGATATACAACAGTTTACTCCCAGAAAAATGGAAGGAATATAACAGAAGTATTTACGGATGCTAGGAATTTATGGGACCTTATAAATGAATAGAACAATCAAAGCTAATCGCCCAGACATCGTGATCAGAGAGCGCAAAAACAAAATGTGCCACCTTATTGACATGGCAGTTCCCACAGACTGTAATGTATCTTTGAAGATCACCAAAAAAAACTATCAAAATACAAGGACCTTGAAATCTAAATCTCAAAAATATGACACATGAAGATATCAACGAATCCAGTTTTACTTGGAACCTTGGGATTAATTGGAAAATGTTCCGTTAGACTTATTGAAGAAGTTCCTGCTAACCCATATCTTAGAGAAATACCAAAAAAGTGTACTCACAAGTGCAGCCCACATATTACGAAGGGCTTTATCTTTGTAAAATATTTGTGATGTTAGGCATTTTTTTTCTTTCTCCTCAAAAGATGCTCAGATGATGCCATTACTGACCTTAGGTCTCTGGTTGGTATCCGGAAAGAAATGAGTATACACCAGAAATCAAAGATAATAATAATAATAATAATAATAATAATAATAATAATAATAATAATCTCAAAAATGTGGCATATGGGAACATCAACAATTCCTGTTGTAGTTGGAGCTCTAGGATTGCTTGGAAAGTATTCCAGTAGACTAATTGAAGGGATTCCTGGAAGTCGATGCCTCAAGGAGATACAAATAATTGTTCTGACAAGTGCAGCCCACACTTTATGAAGGGCTTTATCTATGTAATATATATATTTTTTTTTTTTGTCAGTGGAAAGTGTCATGATGCCATTTCTAACCTCAGCTCTCTGGGCGGGACCCGGAAAGAAATGTGTAAACGCCAGAAATCAAAGAAAATAAAAATGATAATAATAATAATTCCTCCTTGATGATATTTTGTGGATTATCTTTTCAGGTGAAAAAAGTTGGTAAACAGTTAAAGAACAAAAGGAGAGAAAACAACTAGAACGCTCTTAGAAAACTACATCGATCGGCCTTCAAAGATACCTGGAAGCTACAGAAGACTGTATTATTATCTGTGTCAAATAACATGAAAGAATAATAAACCGCATCCAGTAATAAAGAAACCTATCAAGTGCAAAATGGGATTTCAAGTAGGCGAAAAAATGCAAATAAAGCACAATACATCTACTGCCTCAGAAACTGTTGTGTATGATACACCTAATTTACATAAGCGGACTACCGACCATATAAATATGGGTTGGTACCGGAAGACGGGGAAGATAGTAGAGATTAAGAAATTGAATCGAGAGACTCTGCCCGACTGCGATTTAGTCAACCCATTATGCAGGAACAGTCTTCCCAAGAATATACCAAACTAACTGTAAATATTGTGTACCTATTCTTTGTTTCAATACATTTTGTTAACGTACATTTTGTGTTGTATTATTCCATGCTTATTTAAGCTTCAACAGAAACAAACAAAAGAAATTTGAAAATGAAAAAGCAAATTCAATGGACAACATTCAGAAAATCAATCTTTTCAAGGTCAGTATTCTGTCCATGCCATAAGTTGCATGTAGTGCAAGGTTAAATGTTGAAAGGGAAGTTTTTATTCTTGCTGCAAAGGAAATATGCTTCGTAACTAGAAATTACAAAGAACTCATCCTGAAAAATTGTGTAAGGCCAAAATGC
Source organism: Acanthosepion pharaonis (assembly GCA_903632075.3). Taxonomy (NCBI): domain Eukaryota; kingdom Metazoa; phylum Mollusca; class Cephalopoda; order Sepiida; family Sepiidae; genus Acanthosepion; species Acanthosepion pharaonis. The sequence goes on along the minus strand of CAHIKZ030004566.1, from coordinate 125,194 downwards.
AAATTCTGGGATAAGTATCCAGGAACATTTGACCATTTTGTATCAGATTGCGCGTTATTGGCACCCACTCAACATAAAACTCACAGTGTTGCAATATCTGCATTGGAAAATCTAAAACTTTTACAGAAAGGAAACTACAATAAATTGTTATGAACACAACCAAAATCCGGTTACAGAGATAGGACCGGTTACAATTATACGGGACTACACAATACACACAAACAGAACAATCAAATCTAATCGTCCAGACATCATACCCAGAAACCACAAAACAAAATGTGCCTCATTATTGTCATGGCGGGTCCTGCAGACCTTAATGTTTCCTTGAAGATCTTCAAAAATCTATCAAAAGACAAGAATCTTGAAGTGGAAATGTAAAAGGTGAGGCCATCCACAATTTCTGTTGTATTTGGAGCACTGGTATTGATTAGAAAAGGCAGTTACATTGAAGGGATTCCTGGTAACACAAGCCTTTAAAATTACAAAAGATTGTATTCAGAAATACAGTCAACACCTTTCGAATGGTTTTATCTATGTAAAATATGTGTGCTCTTAGATAAAAGAGTTGTATTATAGATACATATATACATAGATAAAATAAATTGAATATAGATAGATACATACAAAGAAGTCTAATATACATAGATACATACATGGATAAACGAAGTGTAATATATATATAGATACATACATCGATAAAATAAATTTTTATATAGATACCTCAAGAGAAAAAAAGAAGTTTAATATATATAGATATATAGCGAGTGTTTAGTTGTGCATTCTGATAAACTTGACACACCATGTGACCAATATCGCTACGTTACTTCGCAGTGACAAAATTGAATCTGTTCAACTCATACATCATTTCCGTTTGAATACTCTCAATTCATTGGCGTGTCGAGAAACGGAAACTAAAAATAATTAGGTTTTCTATAAAAGAAAACATGACTATCATAGTTAATTCTTTTGTTATGAAATATATTTATACGAGTTTATAATATTCAGCTTTCGACTAGGCAGGCATTATAATATTAGACATCGGTTGATTTATCTTTAACAGTTATCTTTACAATATATGCAACTTTGTTTTGATCGATAATAAAGTGGATTGTAAGTTTTCCTCGATCATTTGTAAGGTCCACTTTCCTTAGGACAAAGTTTATTCGTTGGGCAGATAAATAATAATATCCCCAAAAGATCCGGTAAAAATAGTTCATCATAAGAAAGTATACATTTTGAAATGGAGTACGAAGGCAATAATATGCAAAAGACCGAAATTTATTCTTACTAATATTTGGCAATATATTAGAGTTCTTTAACAAAAACGGATATAAATAGACACATGTTTATAGCGAGCCGTACGATGAAAAACAATTTTATTTACAAGTGTTGATTTTAAATATAACCAATTTTTTCGCATTCTACTTAATTCAATTGTGAATAATAATAATAATAATAATAATAATAATAATAATAATAATGAAAATAATTAATAACAATAATTCCAGTTGCAGTTGGAGCCTCCGAATGTATTGGAAAAGGATCCTATAGACACACTGAAAGTGATTCCTGGTGGCCGATGCCTTAAAAAAAACAACAATTCTACTCATAATTACATCTTACATTTGACGTAAAACGTGTGTGATCTCATTTATTTTTTTTTTTAAGAAAAAAAAATGAATCAATGGAAAATGTCATAAAACTAATTCTGACCTTAGGTTTCTGTTTAGGGAACGTCAGGAAATGTGTATACAACAGAAATCAAAGGAAATAATAATAATAATAATAATAATAATAATAACATTTCCAGGAATCTTTCTGTATTGCAAGTTATCTTGAGGAAACAAGACATCATTGTGAATGTGCAAGTGACATAACTCATCTCCTGAGGAAACTGTTGTGATATTAATCGGAGAGAACATCCAATAATAATAATAATAATAATAATAATAATAAGAAGAAGAAGAAGAAGAAGAAGAATGATATTTCATTATGACACTGGGTGACCAGATGGGTAAAGTTTTCTTCATATAACTCGTTGGCGTGCTGCGTTCTCACGCAATTCTTCTACTACTACTTTTGCTACTACTACTACTACTATTACTACTACTACTACTACTACTAATAATAATAATAATAACAATAATAACGATAATAATAATACAATTTCCCCAAACAATTCAGTCATTAAATTTCGTTTATTTCTGTCCTTCATTTGTTTTTAAGTATTTTTAGACTGCTTGTGTATGCGTGTGCGTGTGTATGCTTGTGCGTGTGTGTGTGATACTGTTTGTTGTTACGAAGGTAAAATAGAACCTAAGAAAGAAAAAAAAATAGATTTGTAAACAATTGAATTTATAACTGAGTTTTCATGGATGGAAAATGGCGCAGATAAAATATCAAAGAGGATGGAGGAAACACCCACGCTCAGTGAAGGGGTCGAAGGGAGAGGATGATAAAAGAGAGGGAGGAGAGAGGGAATTCTCCAAAGTTATGATGTAATCCGGAAGGGATTCACTAAAATGCTCCTAACTCACCATACCCCGCATGTCATGTTGGGCGAATGTCCATATATATGAATGCGTGAAGCGAAATCAAAAGACGAGTAGTAGACGTGAGACAAGACGAGAGACGAGACAGCAGGGAGCTTGTCCCAGCCACCGGTCGTGATACACCCCAAGTGACTGCCTTTCAAAGAGAACCTCCTGAATTCATACTTGTGCCGAACGTTGCCAACAACAGAAAACAAAATCTTACCAGGTCGACGATAGTATCACTTCCGATTCAGACGCGGGTCGGCCTAATAATTAATTGCAAGCGAATTCTGATATAAACCAATTATTGTACGGAGAACATATATATAAACAGTATTTACTTTTGTTCAATTTATTCGAGTGTTATACGTCATTGCCCTTCTTGGACCAACCCAACACGAAGATAACTGCGACGATTCGATCTTGATTGCTTTACGATCAAACTTAATTCACAACGTGGGATACGGTTAACCCTGGATTAAAGCGGTCAATACAGCGACCAGCCACGGTGTTGGAAGTTTTAGACGACCGGTGAAGATGTTTAACGATTACAGTTGTTGCCGTGACCAAGGATCGATCCTGACAATTTAATGTGGCCCTTTTGTCTCTATTTTCTCTATAACTTTGTCATTGTTCACATTCTCAGCGCCCTTCTGTAGGATCGCATTTCTGTTGCCTCAAAGCTATTTTCCATCTGTCCATAAATACGACTGCGCGAAGAGAATTCGCCAGAAGAGAGATGAGTAAGAGTAGAAGACAGAGACCAGACGGCAGGGAGTTCTTCCCAGCCACCGGTTGTGATACATTCCACGTGTTTGCCTGTCGAAGAGAACCCTCTGACTTCATAGTTGTTCCGAACATTGCCAACAACAGCAAACCAAATTTTACCAGGTTAACAATAATATCACTTCCGATTTAGACGCGGTTTGGGCTGATAATTAATTGCATGCGAACTCTGATATAGCCAATTATTGGCTGACAAAAAAAAGATTTACTCTTGTTCAATTTATTCGAATGTTATTTTTTTTTCTGTACGACATTTCCCTGCTTGGACTAACCAAACACGATGATACCTGCGACGATTCGATCTTGGCTGGCTTATGATCAAACTTAAATCAAAACGTGGTTTAATGTTAGCTCTGAATTGAAGCTTTCACTAAAGCGACAGCCGCGGTGTTAGAAGTCTTGGACGACAGGCTAGGGTGTTGGACGATTACATGTGTATGTGTGTGTGTGTGTGTGTGTGTGTGTGTGTGTGTGTGTGCGCGCGCGCTCGTGTTTGTGCCCCTTCGCATATGTCTACTGAGATACTGAGCAAATATGTTGCATAGAATAAAGATATTTATCTGATATGTCTTTTATAACGTTGCTCAAATTGGCGGTTCTTGGTGAATAGCGACACATGATTTGTGCATTTAGCTGTAGTAATAATTATTAAAATGACTGTTTTATTATTTATTTCCAAATTGTTGGTCTTGCATTTTCTTTTATAAATATCTGTTACATTTATAACGAAATTGATTAGTTATAGACAAAAAACTGGTCTGAATGGTTCGCTCTCGTAAACTTTTGTATCAGAATTTGGGATTAATTAGAAGTGAGTAATGATGATATTATTTAAAGAAATAAATTAAAATCCAATATAGGAAATATAAAAAAAATACTATCACATACCGAATTCTTTAGAATATTAAATATTAACGATACTTGAAAATATTAGTAATTTTACTGTGTAATTTATATGATAATTATAATTTATATGATAATTATAATTATAATTTATATATATATATATATATATATATATATATATATATATATATATATATATATATATTGGATTGTGCAGCTTAAATTTTATATGTCAATGTTATTAATGGCGAAATCACTTCGCTAACAAGTTTTAATGAGATATTAACTTTCTATCAATTCCTTGTATATATATACCTAACTACCTTATAGACCAACAAATTAGACTATTCCTCCCCAAAGCACGTAATAACGACAGCGAACACACAGTCAAAAATCACATACACATTTATTACAGAAACCAAATGAATATTAATTACAAACAAGACGAATCTTCTCTAAGGCATATTATAAAGAAATATACTAATCCTATTGATCCGAATAAAAAAGTCAAACTTATTATCTATTATAAAAAATTTAAGACAGCCAACCTTATACTCAAAAATAACAACACACCAACTAAGTCAAAATTACAAAGAACGAACATTATCTATGAGTTCAAATGCCCTTTAAGGGCCTGTGTTCCTGATCAAACCGAACTCATAAATAATTACATCGGCTACACAACTACATGCTTATCCAGACGTCTCACGTTACACCTATCTGATCACAGCTCCATTGTAACCCATTTAAACACACACAGAGATTTACCCGACAACATTAGGAACATACTAGTAGAAAACACAAATATATTAACTGCATCCACCTGCAAAAAAGACTAAAAATAATGGAACTTTAATAATAAAAAGAAAAACACAATATATTAACTACGAACAAAAGCCACAATGTACTAACCGTATTCGGAAATTGAAAACATCTCTACCACACACTGAACATACACAGAACGACTCGACTAAGCTGAAAAATCGAATCATCCTTTATAATGGCTAAAGTTATAGCCGAAAGCGCTCGGAAATATAAAACATTTGGACAGTTCTTACACACCGTTTGTCCAGAAAAGAAAGCTCTTGTCGAACACAAGAAAAATTAAATAAAAAGCTTAACATTAGTACCTTGTCTGTCGTTTTTAATGAAACGTGCATAAAGGAAGGATTGCTGCCTAAATATACAAATATATATATATATATATATATATATATATAAAGAAAGAAAAGAGTAAGATATATAATCCGGTATTCTTATAGGTATTTTTATTTTTACAAAATAGTGCTCGATGTAAATAATTTACAGAGCATTAATATTATAAATTAATTGATTTAAAATATGTTTTTTTCCGCTACACATTTCTAACCATGTTTCAAAATGGAAGCTAAAAAGCCACGAAATTAATTTTGCAATTAAATTAAAGACATTAGTTCCATTTCATCCTCAAGCGAATTTTGGAGTAACTTTTAAAATTACTGGGTTTTAAAGACACAGCTAAAATCACGTTTCCATGGTTACAGATAAATCTACTTCAACTGGACAAAGAGTGTCTGGGTTTTCCTTATGTCTGCATCATTGTATCGGTTATTAGCTACATTTTGGTAAGGGGTAGGGATATATTTTTCAATGAAAACGGACATCCGTTGAATGCATGTCGTCTGGATTTTTTTTAAAATTTATTGTTAACGGCAAAAAAAAATTTTTACGGCATTTTTTTATTTGTAAATTTAAAGATTTTCGTAAATTCAGATTAGAATACTTTTTATTTAACTACGATTTGAAATATTCTCATTTTTAATTTTTATTATACTATATTTTTTTTAGGAACAGTTAAATGTATTAGAATCCCTTATAGTATGTAAGATTATTTTTACATCAAGTATAAGTATGTATATTAGGATACATTGTTGCAGACCCGGTAGCATGCAGTGCTGGTTTATTTAAAGGTGGCCTTGTGCCAGACACTACTTATGACTACCGAATCCACAAACAAATAAGAATATTAAATGAGTGATCTTTAGTGAGGAAAAAGGGGTCATTTAACACATGCACAAAAATAGTAAAATATAGATAGCCAAGATGAAACGACAAAATGAGTCTGGTGGAAAACATATATGAAATTTTATTTTAATAACAAATAATCTTGTCTCAACAGTGGAGACTATCAGAAAAGGTAAGGTCTGTTTTTAGCCTGTCGGCTGTTAGTAATATGTAGAGACTAATAAAATGTTTAAGTTCCCCGCCAAACAGAAAAAAACAAGATGGCTAAGGCGGGAAAAGTTTCTTCAGAATGAAAGTTCTGGAATGTTGTCTTTTTGTACAAAAGGTGTAAGCGTACACAAATAGGAAAAGTACTCACTGCGAGGTTTAATAATGTGTGTGTAATGTTATCTTTTTTTGGAACTGGTTCGTAAAGGTTAGAAGTTTCAAATGTGTATGAAAAGTTCAATCTTCATTGAGGAAAATTCTGCGTTCCCTGATATTGAACGTAGGGAAATCGAACAAGTCGTTCGCTGAAGGACAAGGGATCAGCCTTAAGACTGTGGTGTCAGCCGTGTCGTAGACTCTACGTTTCTCTAGTAAGAAACGGAGGACAGTTCGAATTAGTTGTTCGCATTATGACGAGGGATTATTTCTTACAAAAGTGCGATGACGACATTTTCGTATGCTCCCGAAGTGAACAGAGGAAAGGTCGAACTAGTTGTTTGCTGAGGGACAAAGCATTTTCTTAAAAGCATAATAGTCTCTGCATCCTCCGGTAGTAAATATTGTTTGAACATGTTGAAGTCACAGGAAAAACATTCGGTAATGCACAAGGGAGTCAGTCGGAAATTTTGGTCAGTTAAGATATTCCGGCTCTCGTATGGGTAAGGGGCACGGAATAAATGAGTCAACCTTCTTATTCTGGTAACAGACCGCGACTGACATGAAAACGCTGTTCGTCTGTGACGTCAGGACACGCGCGGGAAAAAATTCAAATTCTGATTTTGGACGTTATCAGGAGTAGCTAGTAACCTTCCTCACGTCGGCGGTTACTGCTATATCTAGCCAAATATGAAAGGAAGGGGTGCAATACGCGCGTGCGCACACACGCAAAAGGGTGGAATTCACGATTCCACAACATTTTTTTATTTTTTATTTTTTTAATATTATTTAAGTAAAATTTATGACAATGACGTCAAAAATAGGTACTTAATTTCACTGATTTATTAAACTTTTATTTTTTTTATATATATAAACCTAGTAACATATTGTTTCTCATGTAAGTACAAAGGACATGGGTCATTCAAAAGTTTACATCTTCTGGCATTTCATATTAATTTTATTTTACCATAGGTGTTTTATTAGATTCTTTTAAGTGCGTGTAGTACTAAGTAAATTTTTATTCAACTACAATTTTAATTACAACTTTAAAATATTTTCATTGCTAATTTTAATAGACTATATTACTTTATAACAGAAGGAAATGTATTTGAAATTACTTATAGTAAGTAAAATTATTTTCAATATCAAAGTATATGTATATTATGATTTTTAAAACTTTTATATTTAAATATTATTTAAGTAATATTTCTAGCACTTACTGCAAAAATAGCTAATTCATTTCTCATATTTAGTAAACTTAATTTATTAATTAATTAATTTATTTATTTTAAATATATATAAACTTAGTAATAAAGTTTCATATGTATGTACAAAGGACATGGGTCGTTCACTGGCCTACATCATCTAGCTTTTCTTAATAATTTCATTTTTCAGTAGATGTTTTATTGGATTCATTTAAGTGACGGTAGTACTTTTTTTTAGAGGTGTTTAGGTTAGAATACATTTTATTTAACTGCAATTTTTAAAAAGATGCTTAGTTAGAATTCGTCTTAACTACAATTTTAAATACAACTTTAAAATATTTTCACTGTTGTTCCAATAGACTTTTTTTTTATTAAATTTTTAAATATTATTTAAGGAAAATTATTTGACAATGACGGCATATAATAGCTATTTCATTTCTCTGATTCAGCAAATTTTTATTTTTTATAAACTTAGTAATATATAGTTTCTCGTGTATGCACAAAGGACATGGGTCGTTTAATGACTTACATATTCTGGCTTTTCTTATTAACTTCCATTTTACTGTAGGTGTTTTATTTGATTCTTTTAGATGCCAGAAGTATTTTGAGAGAGATGTCTGATTTTCATATTTATTTATTCTAAATGAAGTTTGATGTTGGTTGAATATTTTTTTGAATTCATGGCTAGTGCAATCTATATATATTTTTATGTTTTCAGGACTTTCAATCGAAGAGATATTGCATTGGTATACTAATGATTCAGTGCGACATTTATTTTGTAGTGGGCAATTATGAGGGTTTGTACAGTTACATAGTTTTTGTTTATTTCCATCAGTTTTTATCTTTATTTTTCCATTGTCTAAATTTTTTTGCTTTTGGTATAAGTGCTTATTTAAGATATTAGCATTATTGTTCTTAATGATTTTTTCTAAATTTTCTGTACAGCTATAACTCAATTTTAGTGTGTTTTTATTGAAAATAGTACTTAGTTTACTTTCACTAGGAAAATGCTTGACTATTAATGCGAGGAATTTATGTCCTTATTTGTTCTTTAACATTTGGTTGTATGGGGGAGTATAGCAAATAATCTTTCTACATCTGTTTTTTCTATGCTTTCCATTTTCTTTTTTTATATAAGTTAGTTTTGGGTTTTTGTAGCCACTCTCTTTTAGAGCCTTATTATAGGAATTGATATGCTCATCGAAAATCTTGTCATTTGCTGAATTCGTACTAATTCGTTTACTGATAGATAACGGTATATGTTTAATTATAGATGGGGGTGATTTGATTTAGGGTGTATATACAAAGTATCGGTGTTGGGTTTTTTATAAGCTGTGTATGTATTTTTATTTAGATCTAATGTTATATCTAGGAAGTCCACTTTTTTAATTTAGTACTAACCGTAATTTTTAAGCCCATGCTTTTAAATTCTTTATATAATAACTTTCTAATTTTATCTATTTTGAAGTTAGTTGAGTTTCTAATAACCATAAGTCCATCGTCTCTGTACAAACCAATGTCATTTGTATTAATATCATAGTGCGCTGTAAGGTTGTATAATATAAAAAGACCAATGAGATCAGAAGACTCATCTAAGTCTAGTGATCCCATTGTGATGTCAAATTGGTCGTAAGAATACATAACCAATTGCTCACCTTTATGTATAAGTACCGATTTTTTCGCATATAGAATAATGTCCTTTTCTTCATCTGTAATATCTGTATAGTGGGTGGCAAAGTTCAACGCATTCAAAAATAGTTCTTTAGATATTGATTGTTAATAATTATCAATGTCATACTGCATTAGTGTACAGTTGTTTTTTTCCTTTTAAGTGAGTAAACCAGTTTATCACTTCCTTGGTATTAATCCAAAGTTTCAAGCTTATTTTTTCTTTAAGTTGTTTATTTACCCTTTCAATGATCATTTTAATTATTTTTCCGATCTCCGGTCTTGTAGGATTTATTATCCTTGTAGTGGGATTAGCCTCAAAATCCGGTTTATGGTCCTTTAAGTTTATGTAGCATTCTTTTTTATATATTTGACCTACCCTATCACTGATCATTAGTTTATCAGTGATTTCCTTGCTGCTAGTATTGGTATCCCGAACTATGTTGGTGTCATTTTTATTCGCTTTTTTGTAGTTATGTTAATAATATTCATAATAATATATTTTAATGGATGATATATTCTGCAACTGAACATCAGACTATTATTTTGTACATAAATATATCTACAGCTTGTATGAATTTATTATGCATCTCATATAAACATCAGTATTTAAACTCGATCTTCTCCACCGTTATCAAAATATTTAGTTAAATTTTCTCTCATTTTTAATAGTTACTTTTTGAGATATTTGTAATTTACAAAAAATGACTGGAATTATTAGGCAGATGTATGTAATATCAGCTTAAGACCTATGAAATCTAACAAATATATGTTTAAACATGGTTAAAGGGAAGGATCAATAACCGCTGAAAAACAGAAAATAACAAAGTTATTGAGTGAGGGAAGGTCTACATTGGAGATATCAATGGAATTCTACAGAGATCATCAAACGATAAAAAAGGCTATTGAAAATGTAAGTTGAGACCTCAAAGCCAAGAAAAATGCTTTATGAGTTATAACGAAACTACCACTTTTGACCAGTGCTTAGATCTTTGAAAAGGTGGGAATTAAGGGAATCAAGAAGGATAAACTGTGTAGAATATTTGAGAATTGGGAACTGTAAAAATCGCTTAGGCAAAGTCCTCTCATTAAACAAATGTTTAAAGCGGCAGAATTAGGCCAAGACTGACATGAAAATTAACTTTTCTAAAGTAATTATCATGAACGAACCTCGAGTGACATCTAATGAACCTAATGGATAGGTCAGATGATTGAATTTATCCTATTCAGACGTTTCTGTGAACGTTGACCAAACCATTACTGGGCGATTCAAAGACGACTAAGTAGTGAAACTGAACAGTGCGAATTTATGAACAAGTCTTTGTTTCCTTGGTATTTATCACAGTCTCGTAGTTTCAAAGTTAAATTTGTATTTGATATGTCCTGAAAAGGGATATATTTGTTCGAATTGGTATGAAAAGATTGGGGTTTAAATATGCCAAATACGTAGAAAATTATCTATGGGCATGAGATCCAAGATGTTATAAAGTTAACATATATAAACGTGGATGTTAGTCGAGGAAGTGTTTGAAAACTTATTTCTTAATAACATGTTTTATTGATGAATATAGACTATATTTGATAGATTTGTATAACAGCGTATGTGAAACAATGTAGTGGGATAACATTGTAGTCTTAATAATATAGGTTATTTGATCTTAAGAGAGGACGGAAAGTGCGACACAGAAATCAGAGACTGCATTGGAAAAGCCAAAGATTCATTCTTAAGGTTAGGCTGCATATTAAGTGATGGGGAAAAATTCGTTAGAAAAACGGAAAATAGTACTAACCTTTTATGTGATATATATCATCCTTTATAGTAGTGAGTGCAGAGCAATCTCATCAAAGATGAAGAAGAGATTTGAAGCAACAAAAATTTCGTTCTAGAGAAGGACGCTGAAGATAACAGGCTTCGATTAAGCACGGACAATTTTTTTTAGATTGTGAAAAAAAAAAGAACTCTTATATTTAACATCAGGAAGAAACAGCTGAAATTTCTAGTGCACATGTTGGGGAAAGCAGAGTTGGAAAATCTGATACTCACAGGACAGATTAAAGGCAAGAGGAAAATAATGCATATCATTCTTCGTAAGCCTGAGTAAATAGATTGCACGTCAGGATTTGGAGGAAATGACAGAAATAAAATATTTATTAAATGTTTACAAAATATAGGAAGTCGTAAAGAGCCATGATTGCATACGTTCCGAGGGGAAAAAGCACATATTACTGTTGTGGTACGATCCATCTAATTTACATAGTGGAGTACCGACCATATAAATATGGTTGGTACCGGGAAGACGGGGGAGGAAGAAGAGATCCAATCCAGAGACTCTGCCCGACTGCGACTAAGTCAACCCATTCTACAGGAACGGTCTTCCCAAGAATATACCAAAACTAACTGTAAATATTGTGTACACGTTCTTGTGTCAATACATTTTGTTTAAGTACATTTTGTGTTGTATTATTATTATTACATGCTATATTCAAGTTTCAACAATTACATAAGGAAGGAAATTAATCCTCATATATAGCAGTGAACGGTAGGCAGTCTCCTCAGAGATAAAGAAGTGAAAAGCAACAGAAATCTGGTTATACAGAAGGATGCTAAAGATACCATTGACTGAACATGTGAGCCACCACAAAGTTCTAGAAACAATTGAAAAAAAAGTCGCTTATACTGAACATCTGAATAAGACGATTCAAATTTCTAGGGTAATATTATGGTAATTTACCCACGCATGCATGTAACCTCCCAGCTATAAATAGGATCAGGTAGTGCCTGTTAGAGAGGGTAGTTTCCAGCAGTCAGCTCTGACAGTCGGACCGAACATTCTTGCAATGTGTGCATTACAGTTTCTGTTAATATATTTGTTTAACTCAATTCCTCTCTTTGTGTCTTTATTTCTGGCCTTAACAAAGCCACAAGAGGTACATAATGAGGAAAGAGAGCTTGGAAAATTTGATACTCAGCGGACAGATCGAAGACACGATCGACAGAGATAAACAAAGAATAACCTAGTTGTGGAGAGCGATGATCGCCAAAATCTTGAAATGATTTCAGATTTTTATTAAGAATATATATTCTCAATATAGACAAAATTATATCCTGAAATATCGTCCAGTAAAAATAAGGTTATTGTCAAACATTTTTTACAAATGAAGGGAATAGCAATACAAGCAATTGGTTCATATGCTTTTAAGATACACAAATTTCACAAAAGATTATATAATACTGAAGGGATATCAAGCCTATAAACATTGTAAATTCACAGATGCATGCATAAATAA
>CAHIKZ030004566.1:77500-110000 GCA_903632075.3 Acanthosepion pharaonis | reverse complement strand
ATCATGTGATGTCCCAGAAACATACCGACAGACATGATCAGGAACAGAATAACATCCGCACTGAAAACTAAGCTCTAGCTTCTGCATGTAGTAACAGAAGTTTTAAACATGAGTATAGAAAGACTGAGATGATCTGTCCCCCAAGGTCTTATCAGAAATAATTCAGATGACATATTGCCCATAGAACACAAACATAATATAGAGAAAAGTTTTTCTTTTCCCTTTACAAATAAATATATGACTAACAGAATAGAGAACAAGTCTAATAACTATGTGTAAAATATCCCTAGCAGTTGTTGCACAGAATACAAAGATGAGACTACCGCCCCCTCCCATAAAATATATGTAAATATATAGGATGGATAGATGAACACGGAAAAGTCATTATTAAATGTGAGAAAATTAAATCAAGTGTATATTAATATAGGGTTAATTCCTAGTCAACAACCTGTTTAGAATGAAGTAAACCTTCTCAATACATCTAGCACATAAATAAATAAAATATCAGAGTTGTTAATAAATAATCATAGAGAAACGCCAGTAAAGCTCAACAGCAGCAGCAGGATGAAGAAAATAGAATCTTCCGTGACTGCATAAAAAAGATTAACAGCAGGCACACTATGTCTTAAGCTCCAAGTTTAAGTATTGTATCAAGTGGCAATAACTTAATTGATTAAAACGTAGGTTTGTGGATTTGCTGATGTAGTAATAGGCTTTAGATTTGGCCTCAATATTCTAGGTCGACATCCCTTGACGGTTATGAAAAATTGAAATGGGCTGGAGATAACAACGACAAAATCTTTTGTTAAAAAATACAAAGTTTATGAGCAGATATAATTAATGTAAATTATAACACCTCATACCAACATCTCTAATAAATAAGTAATCAAAACTGATCCTAATTCCTATGTGTTAACGTACTCCCAAATGTCGCCGTATTACTCATTCCATATTTGTTTGGTTTCTTTTGTTTTACGGCTTATCAACCTCAATGGGTCATTTAATGCCGACAACTTTTTTTTTTCTGCTAATTTTTTTTGTTTTGTCAAAAATCTATTTTTGCCAATATTTTTTCCTCAAAAATGTATAGCTGGGAATATTTTCCAAAAATGTATAGCTGGGAATATTTTCCAAAAATGTGTAGCTGGCAATATTTTACAAAAATGTGTAGCTGGTAATATTTTACAAAAATGTATAGCTGGTAATATTTTCCAAAATTGTATAGCTGGTAATATTTTCAAAAAAATTTATAGCTGGTAATAGTTTTTTCTCTTCAAAAATCTATTTCTGGTAATAATATTTCACGAAGTATTTCTGATATTAAAACTTACTTTTACAATTTTATAATTCCTTTTACCCCAGTTTCTGGTTTAACTATTTGCCCATAGCTGGGACCCAAACAGGTGCTACCACCGCGGATCAGGGTAGACCTGGGAACACCAGCAATTAAGAAGAGGTTCCACGCTCCTCAAAGCCACCTGATCAGAGGCCTTGCTTTTGGACGTAGTTTATCGTTTTCCCTGGACGCGGATGCAGTTTAACATCATACACAGGACGCACTATCGGGGGTCTTACCCATCTACAGAGGTGCAGTTGGCGTATTCTACAGCCCAAGCCGACAGGGCCTCATTCCATAGTGAGAGGATTGTTGAGTGATATTGGTTATTGGATGACGAATATAATCCCGATCAGTAAGTATCTACGGCAGATTGCTCATATATGCTTATACATATCTTATATTCTGTAATATATTATCTCACTTATGTATACTGGTGCTGTCTGAACAATCACAATTTGCCCTCATCCGAATGCTGGTGTAGATATTGTTACGGTGAGCGTGTGTTGCAGCTGATGACAATCCTGAACTAACACTTTGCAGAAGATTCTTGAAAGTGGAACAGTGTCTGGGTTAATGTGAATGTTTTCAATGGAAATATGGCGACAAAACCGTATGGAAATATCCTTGTTAAGTGTAAAGAAAGAGATAATCTCAGAAAAAAAATATTGCACACCAAAGAAACAAAATTCAGGCATGCACATATTAAATAAAAACAATTATAAATGTAGTTTGTAAAATGATGAATTAAATCCTTCGCGTTGCTAACATTTTTTTTTTTTTGTTTTTTGTCTTTTCGAGATTACGGCCACATCACGTTGAAACAACGTAAGATCAGAGAAGTTAAAAAAAATGTCAATAATGGTCAGTACCTAGATCGTTACCTACTTATAAATACCAGATGATGTAAGCGTGGATATGCCGGTGGTGTAATGGATAACGGGTCAGAATTGTAGATAGCAGAACCGGTTTCCAATTCCAGTTGTGTTTTTATATTCGTTTAAGCGTAGATACGTTTCTAGAAGTTATGAATGCACCTATTCCCCACAGATATCGTTTAATTCGTAGGACTAATCATTATTATCTCCAAAACATTCTTATAATCTAAAAATAATTTAAATACAGTGAAATAGATTGCTAAACCGTACAGACAAATAAAGCATTCAAAGAATCGTGTTCGTCACACGATATGATATATTTTTTTCTTTACAGGGAGGACTTCCGTTGGCTATATTTGTTTTCTTCTTCATCGTCTATTCACTATCAACAAACCGGAATCTCCAGTTGACCCCTCTAATCTAGTAGGCGTTTTCATTTCCTGAGTCAAGCTGATTGCCGCTTTATTAAAGCTTTTCAATTCATTATTTTGGATGTATTGAAAGCGATAATATACATTATGTTAATTTAATGTACAGTTAATATAATATTACATCAAGTCTCTATACAATCATGGCCTGCTACGTATGTATCAGCATAAATATAACGTAACACACACACACACACACACACACACATATATATATATATATATATATATATATATATATATATATATATATATATATATATATAGATAGATAGATAGATAGATATAGATGGATGGATAGAAACGCTAAACAGACAGGTGCACTCTACATTTGATATATACTGTCTATGTCCGTAAGCGCACTTTTTTTACTGCTTTGCTTTTTAACGTGACATTCACAAAACTACTTTTCCTTTATAATGACCATTCGTAGAAAGAATGTTCTTTTTCAAAAAGCCTTTTTACCCTGATCGGAACCCTTTACCAAAAAGCATTTTCCTATTATCGAGACATTTAGCAAAATGATTTAATTCACTGTAACATTTTCAACAAAACGAAATAAAAACAAAAAAAAACAAAAAAAAAAAAAACAAAAAAACAACATCCATCACAATGGCGAAAAAGGAACATTTCAAAATTCACCTTTCATCCTATACGCCATACCAATCTCTGGTAATGTATGTCTAAAAATGAAAATAAAATAAGGTAGGGTAAATTTCATCTCCCCTCCTAAGAAGCGGGCCAGTCGGTTTGATTACTTTGGTCTTATTCAGTTCTACTAGAACAGCTTAAGTTAAGTCAAGGTTGAAATCTAACTCGCTTGGTTTCATTTCTTTTCGGCGGGAGACGATTGTATACAACACACACGCCCGAGCGCGCGCACACACACAACCACGTGTGTCATGGGTGTCTGTATTAAGAAGTTATTTTATTATATCTTAATCGATGTATATGTCCGTTTGAGCTATTGTGTAAATAAATTGATCACGATGAAATTTATGAGACAATCAACTGACATGATTTACTTTTATTAATTTTCTCTAATAATAAACGGACCGATTCTGCTTTGAGCTTCGACTTTGCTTCTACGTGTCTATGTGAGTTAGAATGTGTGAATATTGTAGAATATGTAGAGTAAGATATTTGGAGAGTATATTATTTATGTGTGTATAAATGATAATGTTAAAAAAAAGAAAGAACTTTATACACTATTTACATTATTCGGACTATTATCCACATCTTTGTCCCGCATTCATTACAACGTCTAATGGGTGCCAGTTATCTGTTATCTCCTGCTTAATTCCCTCTCCAATTCTCCACCACCTTAACCAGGTATTGAACTCAAACTATTTGGGTCCTGTCACTGGATCTAAGCAACGCCTTTATCCCCTGTGCCAGGAGTACTTGAGAGGGCTCAAAGTTGATCCCGTGGACATGTTGTTCGTAATGTTGTTATGATTTTAGAGACAGTTTTTTTTTTTTTTTTTTTTTTTTTTTTACCTCAAGTAGAGACTTGAGGTAAAAAAAAAAAAACCCGTTTTTTTTCTTATTATCCCCGCAGTTCATGGGAGTACAATCGGTGAGTTTTTTTTCCTACAATCTCAACACACACTTACTATACATTATTTTTCATCGTTATGCCACTTTCTTCTCGGAGAGAAAGGATGTGAGCTTGATGAAAGGGATGGTAATGTTAATGATGATGCTAATATTAGCCGATTCCCAACAAAGAAATATTTGGCATTAATTGACCGAGCAAAAATACATTTTTGACGTTCAGAAGCAGTTATTGCTCTTTCTATCACTGATGTGGGTTTCCTTGCAAAACCTTTATCTTAATTAATGTGAAATTTCAACGTCTTAAATAATTATTTTTTCTTCGTGTTGCATGTGTTGTCCATTGTTGTTGTTGATAATGGATGTCTTCACGTGATGCCGTTTTGTTATTTGATGCAATTCTTGTTTTTTGTTGTTGTTGTTGTTGCTGCGCCACTCCACAATGTTTATAGAAGGATTATCTTTACGAAGACTATAAGGCTTCACTCAGCTAATTTTTTAACCATTGCTCTTAGAAAGCGTTTGTATAAATCTGGCCGTTTAGATATTTCTGAGCGAGTTTCGCGCCATTCATGGCATCCATATGAACATCTTTATGTGACGAAACTATTTTCCAACATGTCTCGAAGATTTAGGTTCATATTTAGGCTTTTGTAGCAATGGCGTACCCTATTCAGCATTCAATTTCCCCTTTTCTCGTACAAAATGTTATAACTGATCTATATTCCTAGGTATAAGATGTGTTTATTCATTACTAATTCCACATACTGTTTTTTATGATGTATTCACGATAATTGCCATCACTGCTTTCGTTCCAATTCCAGATCATAGATTCTAATTTCGAAACGTTTATCTTGGGTCCAATTTCATGGAACAATTGTTAGAGAATTTTGGTCTTCTGTTCAAGATCATTTTCGTCCCAACTCTGTATGCCTATGCCATCAGCATAGCCCCCACCCCACATCATTGTTGGTTTGACCTCGAAAGGGAAAGCAGGATCGTTGTTTTCTAATAGTAGATTTCTTTGGGATGTGGTATGAAGTACTTAAATGTCTAGTGCCCACCTATTCACTTGTGTTTTTGTTAACCCTAGTGCATTAACCATCGGTTAAATTTACACCACTACTAACCATGGGTATATCACACCCGATTACGAAAATATCAGAAAAATATTGAATATAAATCTTTATTTGAAATATTTGACATACAAGCACTTCCATCTTTGTACTTTGAGTTAACATTAATAGGAACTGAAAAAAAACACATTATTTAAGTAAGAAAATCAGGTACTGAATATTTTAATTAAAAATAGGAAAATTTGCGTTGGGTACTATATACACATGGTTAGTGTTCTAGGGTTAATGCGCAAAGAATAGTCTAAGAAAATATTAAATAGGCTCATTTCCTAATTCTGTGTTATTTCTGATTATGCTTCAAATGGTTTTGAATTTGAGTCTTCGCGATACAAGTTATTGTAGATGGTGGAGCTCATCTCTTATGTCATTGCATTCAGTATACTACTGTGAATTAGACGAAAGATGTATAAACTTTCCTATTAGAGGTAAACAATTTCTTGCAAATATTTTTAACATATATGCCATTGTTACATCTCTTCTCAGAATAAAAACCAAACTGGGTCATGCGAAGTTGACTTTCATAAAATGAGCGCCTAAGGAATATAAATTTAATTATTCCTCTCAACATGATGAATTCAATTGAAATACCTGTGTATGTGTGAGGGTCTTGCAGGATCACAATGAGAAATCGTTTCAATGAGAATTGCCGTAAGGTTTGTTGCATTCCCTTTCGGGAAAACCCCAGGGAAATGTATAAATCCATATACTGCACACAGCTATCGGTTGAATAGGAGTTATTATATATAGAAAAAAAAACTATTGGAAAAGATTTTACTGCAATAATTGCTCACCCCCAAAACAATGATTCTTGCGATGCAAAATACGTTTCAACTTCAAATAACGCAGAAATGTTTGATAAGTTGTAAAAACAAATCAATCACACAATCTCTGAAATTTCGCTGTCAATTTAGAGTAATGTAAAATAAGCTAAATATCTGCAGTGTTCATTCAGAGCGTAAGTGATCATGTCTGTCAATAACCTTCTCTCTTTCTGGTTCTACGTAAACTATGAGTACTACTGATCCTGGCATATTATCTATTCTCATAAACTGATTCTTCGTTCTTTACCACTTGCCTTCATTATGTTCTGCGTGTATTACATTCTCCATGATTTTTCTCATTGTGTACCTGCTTATGCTAAGTGTCGTTTTGCTTTCATTTACAGAATTCTTGACTATTATCCAAAGAAGTTTCTGTCTATATTTCTGAGATGAGGTATTATGTACACTATTTACATTGTTCGGGCTATCATCCCCATTTTTGTTGCCATATTTAACACAAAGTTTCGGCCGTTGTACGGCCTTCTTCATGTGGTTGGAATGTCGAACCGAAAACATTATTTCGCTCGCTTGGGTATACTGTTCTAGTTCCACGTGCTATTTAATTAATTGTCACGTGTATTTGATGGATGTTAGTTATCAGTTATCTCCTGTTAATTCCGCTATCCAAGTTCTCAACCGCCTTAACCAGGTATTGAACTCACAACACTTAGGGTCCTGCCACTGTATCTAAGAAACTGTGCCGCGTGTCGTTAAGGAGATCTGTGTATGAATTTCTGGGTATTATGAACCTAATGTCTTCCGCAAACGTTTTTTATTAGTGCTCATATTGCAATTTTTGCAATTATCACTGCAATTTTTTCCAAAGAAGTTGTTGCAAAATTATTGGTCATGACTTGGCATCTCGGTTTCAGTCCATTTTTTATAAATATTTTCCTGTTAACTGTTCTGATGAACTTTCCTCTTTGGTACATTGGCTTTATGAATGTAAGCTCAGTATTAGTTTGGCGGCAATGTCTCGTCATGTTACAGTTGAAATTGCAAGATATTAACGTAAGTCCTATGCGAAGAGGTTCTTCATTAGGACTTCTCAATTGGGGATATATATTCCGGCTTCTTACTTTCCAGTCTAATTTGATCTTACAAATTTTAAATACAATATCAGACTTTACATTCTGTCTTCTAAATTCCTGTTCTTTTATTCTCTCCTTAATTGTGTTTTATCATAACGCCACATATTTAGTAACCTCTAGCGTCTTAGTGGATTTATTGCTTTGCTTTAGGTGAAATAATTTTAAAATTACATTTGATTGCAGAAATATGATTTCCAAAATTGGTATTGAATATTTGAATATGATAATATATGTATATGTTTATATATCCCATGTCAGACTTGGCCGTAATTTAAATTCTTCAAAAATAATAACAGGTTTTCTTCAAGTCTTTATTTTTTGTGGGTAATATGATAAGGCAAATACGGAATTTGAGGACCAGTCATGTTATTTTTACAGTTGTTATTGTGTGGGAAATTATCAAACAAAGAACGAGCAAATTTTCCTATGGGATCCCCTTGTTTTCAAAAAGCTCCAAACAGATAAAGCGCAAAACATTAAATAATATTTCCCATGAAAAAAAATACTGAAAAGTAATATACTAAATAAAACAATTTAATTTTCGAAAATTCAGAAGACCTGAAAATTTTCGAATATTTTAATTTTGTTAAAAGCATCAAGCAATCGTCAAAAACTTGTCTATTGTTGTGCTTCAGGCAAATGCAATTTTGATTAAATTCATTAGTTGAAATTTGAAATTTGCACCTCGAGCAGCTGAATTTAAGCGTAGTACTTTAATGGCTACCGGACCTCATCGATTTACTGTTGAAATAGTTATAGATAATCGTAAGTTCTATTCCACAATTTTCGTACTTCTCGCTTGCGGAAACCAATTCAGGTTCGTTGCTTTCTCTTAATCACGGTTTTTATAAATAAACATTATATATATATATATATATATATATATATATATATATATATATATATCAACATCTTCTATCTTTTTGAATCTTATTCTGTTATTGACTTTTGTCATCAAAATGGTTTTCTAAGTTTCTTTCATTCATTAACAATTTCTGGCTTTGTGGGGTTACCGATTCTTTTAATCATTTCAGTCCGAAGCAAGGAAACAAAGCCACTAAGACGCAATATGATACCGAGTATGAAAGAATATTAGAAAAAAAAAACGCCCTCATTACCGAGCGAGAATAGTAAAAGAACAGGAATTAAGAAGACAGAAGATAACAATTGTTATTGCATTTAAATTTTTTAATATGAAATTTTAACTTGAAAGCAAGGAGCCGGATGTGAGTTCCACAAATAAGAAGTGTGATAGAAGAAACGATTAGCCTAGAATTTACGGTTACATCTAGCCATGTCATCTGGGATATGATTTGACGTTACCACCAAAGAAGTATTTCGTTTAAATAGATAGAGTTCAGGCACTATGGAGGAAAGTTCATCAGAACAAAAAAAAAATGAAACTATTTATAGAAAAGACACAAGAAAACTACATGACGGCAGTGGGAAATTAAATGAAGTCGAGATACCTGGTCAGGGACAATGACATTGCAAATTCTTTTTTTGCATTTTATTAAGGATTTTTAAATGTATAGTATATGCACCTGACCATATGTGGCAGTAATATTCAAACCATGGGCGTAAGACAGATGCGTGCGAGAAAAAATGTCTAAGCATGATTCAGAAAAACATAATATTGAGTCTCTATAAGTTTCCAATTAGATATGCCTGTGTCCTTCCTCAGCAAAAATGACGGTGGGCTTTCTTCGTTTGTTGTATTGGCTTTCATATTAACCTGTAAGATTTATTTAATGCCGACATCTAAATATTCTCTACGCAATTTCATTTTATTTTTGGAATATAACACGAGGTTGATTCATAGTTCTCCAAGGGAATTTGCGCGTGAGTAAATTGGAATTGCACTTGGAAGTTGGATATCCGTTTAAATATTCGGAGGCATTGTCCATTACACCACTCTCACACTCAAGCTTACAGCACTTTGTATTCCCAAGAAGACACCCATATAGATACTTACTAAGCTCGTCATTGCTTAACTTTGTCGATCTTAACGGAACGAATGTTTTAAACTGTTGTAGCCATAAGCCCTGTATAAAGGGTTGTTTAACGAATTTTGATTTATTTTTTTTTTAAGTGGTCGTGATTAATTGCTGACCCTAGAATAGAGGGTATAAGATTATAACTTCTTCTTCTTCTTCTTCTTCTTCTTCTTCTTCTTAGATCTCGTGAATTGTGGAAGATCACAAACCAAATAGTGAACAAAGCATATCGGCTGTACCCACTATTCTAGATGGCCTGTAGGCCATATCATACTCGATAGAAATGTTTTTTGCCTCAAGATCAACGTTAGATGACAAAGGTCATCCTCTCCTTAACTTCCAACGTCTCACTTAGCACCATCTCAGCAATATACTTATTTTAGTAGACATAAAAAAAATACTTGCGTAGTCAAAATTTCAGTGCTCCCCAAGAATATCAACCTCGAATTATCAGTGAATTTAGCAAAATTATCCAACTTGCAGCTTGAAGAAAACATCCTTCCAAACAATATGGAAGGCGGCAAGCGTACTTCCAGTCTTCAAGAATGCAGACAATCGATCCTTCCCTTCGCATTATAGACCTACCAGTAACATCAGTAAAATATTTGAGGGTTTAATAAGCAAAAGGCCGTCGAATACCTAAATAGGAACAACCTCCTTTGCGACGAGCAGTATGGGTTTCGATCGGACAGATCCACCGCTGATGTCCTAAATACCATTAAACATAGAAGAAGTGAAGAGCACATACCGCAAGGACAATAGCTTTAGATAACTCGAATGCCTTTGACATGATGTGGCACAAAGTTTTGCTACACAAGCACGCCAGCTATGGAAACATTTGAAATATTGTTTCTATTATAAAATCTTTGCTAAGATCCATGAAGGTAGTTATTAACGTCATGCGAAGCCTTATGCGGTCAACGGAGACCTCCCTCGGATCAACCCTCTCTCTGATTTACATAAATGATTTACTTAAGAATAAACTCCGATCATTTGTAAACGTCTATGCAATGGCACACCGATATACGGGCGTTCCTCTAAAAGTCTTGATGATGAGGAAATGACAGTTGACCTCTCTTCCGATTTAAAGCTCACTTTACAGCGGGGAAAATCTGGCTGGTTACATTCAGTGTTTCTAAAACCAAACTTGTTACTTTCCATCACCGTCGATCAGACCGCGACCTGCCTGTAGTCACGATGAATGTACTTCATATTCTAGTTTTGATAGAGTTCAGAAGTGTCCCCGAGTTCTTGTGGGAGAAGAATTATTTTTCACTCTTCTACTTCTCTCTCAATGATGGCATGAGGCGAGCTTCTCGCTGAACTATCGTTACTGGATAGTGCCCGGACAAACTGCCTCTCCTTGCTCCACCAGGTTTCACCTACACCACTAGGGTCCGCCATGCCACTTACATAGTAGCTAACAACCCACATTCCCTCCGTATTTCATCGGCGGGAAGTAAGATTTTCCCCAAACAGCTACTTCCCGCAAACCACTACCCTGAGGAACAGATTCGCTAGAGGATGATTCACTGATCAGTACAGTCTTAACATGTTCTAATCTAGAGTTAGCTGTTATCTTCCCCTCCTAGCCATATAAACCACCTTTTATCTGAGCCCTGTACCTCAAGTGACTTTAATGTAAAATAAAAAAAAAACACAAAACACTTCCCGAATATATCAAGATTACCTAGTAATCACAACAAATCTTTTGTTGTGTACTATTTTTTACTATAAAATTTATACATATATATATATATATATATATATATATATATATATATATATATATATATATATATAAAAAGAAAAAATACCACTTTAAGGTATCATTATAATAATTTATTTCACCAGAGTCCTTTTAAAGGACGCCGGATCATCAATAGCACTTCCAAAAATGAAATGAAACGAAAAATGAAATTATAATTGAGGGGTAGTGTAAGTTTTTGTAATTTAACAGAGAGTGTAAAAGGGGTAGTTAAAGAGACATGGTAGATTTTAGGGAGGGATTAATTTCATATCTCTCTCAAGTATACTTTGTATTGGAGGAAGTGGAAGTGCTATCCGATGATCCGGCGTCCTTTAAAAGGACTTTGGTGAAATGAATTAGTATAATGGTACCTTAAAGTGGTCTGTTCTTCTTTTAAATATTAGCTCTGGATTTACATTGAGCTCTCAGGATTTCATCCTCCTTGGGATTACCCATACGGATTACCAAGTTCTTCATAACATATATATATATATATATATATATATTTGCAGCTGTAGTGCTCTTTCAGGTATAAATCTGAGCATAAATATCACATTGTTTGTTATAGTGCCTTCAAAGAAATCGTACTACTATTACTCTATTTTTAGTTTAATTCCACTACGCTCGTTAGTGCTCAAAATTCAGGTGATATGTTTTTTTTTTGTTTTTTTTTATGTGGGTTGTTTATCCGTTCACATTACTAACTCCTGCTTTCTTAGGAAAACTGAATCGAATCAGTTCTTCCGGTATATCACCACAGTTGTTTAATTCTGTTAATCTTTCAATGCAGAAATCCTCTAAATCTATCAGCGTCTTCACCTCGACCTGCTGCTTTGTTCTTGTTCAATTTAGACAGTGCTGATTTCACATCAGATTTTTCTTATTTCTGGTTCTTCAATATTTCTGTGTAGATGTTTAACTTCTTTCGTCATGAATCGATCTCCAATGTAATCTTTTAAGTATTTTTCATTCTCTATTATCAGTGTTCTGTCCTTGGACTTTAGGCATCCTGTTGATGTAAACGGAACCGTTAAGCCTTTGCACTCGTCTGCCTTGAATGTCACAATGAGTCATAATTGTGTGATGGAGGGGAGTGGTGACAACAGCGGCACATTTTATTCAGTTAGCGGCACAATAAATAAAATAATGAATGATGGGCATGTTTTTGTCCTGCTATTTCAATTATTATTTTATGCATACCTATTTTACTCACGATATTCTTTTCTCACTTTCTGTACAGTTCTACTTATACTAATCATCTTATATCTTCCTGTATTTGGTACTAATTTATTTATACAATATCATGGCACGATTTCTTGACTCTTTTCATCATATCGAGAATTTAGTCTATCAGCCGTTCCTTTTTCACTTGTATACTTTTCTTTTGGGATGAGATACTAATATTTACTGATACTTTTATAATGCCCACTTCGAATTTCCATTTTCGTTTAGTCCATTGTGTCTCTTTTCAATACGGCCTGTATAATTCTCATTCAAATTCGACTCATTTTGGCGTTTGTCTTATTGCAGTTTGGATGGAGACTTGACCATCTTCAATTTCTGTATTTTCACTCAAAGCTTAGATATCACCCCCGCAGCCCATCCTCTCTTGAAACCCCTATTGATATAATCGATTTATTTTTTTGTTTCTCCTCCTGGGGTTCGCCGTGCCCATATACGTCTTGAGTGTTCCTGTAGCATTGTTTTGGAAACTACCTGATTCCTTACTTACATTATTTACTTTATTCGGACTGTTACCATCATCTTCCTTGCCATATTCACAATGTTTAGGCCATTGTAAACCCCAGCCTTCTTCAGATGATTGGAATTTCGAACCGAACCCTTTATTTCGCCCCCAGTGGTAGATTTTTCTATTTCCGCGTGTCATGCCTCTTCCGGATGTCACCCTATTGCAATATGAGTACTGGTAGAAAATTGTTGTTGTGATATTAGGTTTATAAGTCCTAAAAATTCATGCACAGATGTCCTCAGGGATATATGCCCCAGTGGATAAAGTTGGTTAGATCCAATGACTAGGCACCAAAAGTTGTGAGTTCAATACAAGGTCACAGCAGTGGTGAACCAAAAACTTGTAGAGTGATTTAAATTTCAATCACTTGAAGAAAGGCCGAATCGTTGTGAAAATTGGAATGAAGATGAGGACAATAGTTCGAATAATGTAAATAATGTATGTAATCAAAATACCTGATCTGAGAGATATAGACAAATAATATATCTTGTTCACAATATTATGCCGAATAATTTGCATTATTGATTCGCCTATTGATATATATATATATATATATATATATATATATATATATATATATATATATATAATCGACCTTCCGTCGAGATTCGACATATGAGGTCAAACAGATCAGTTTCAGGAAACCGACAGCCCGGACACCGAGACATGAGATTTGATTATAGTGGTGAAGGCCTCGTGCAGGACCATCCACACTTTTGAAGGGACGAATACAGAGACCTGGTGCACCCGAATGCCAAAGGTTCCCAAACGACCTTCCGCAGGTTTTGAATTCAGAGTTGTCCTTCTCCTAGACCAGTTGACATCCAAGGCTATAGAACCCAGTCTGTCCTGCTATTTTACCCTAGCTGGAGGGAGAGTAAGAGATTCATACTTTTCCCCAAGGGTATTAGCACGTAAGTGAATGTAATGGATTCGACTGGAATTCGAACTCGGCTCTGCGTTATATATACATATATATATATATATATATATATATATATATATATATATATATATATATATATATATATATATATATATATATATATATATATATATATATATATACATATATATATATATATATATATATATATATATATATATATATATATATATATATATATATATATATATATATATATATATATATATATATATATATATATATATATATATACATATTTATATATATATATGCATATATATATATATATTTATATATATATATATATATATATATATATATATATATATATATATATATATATATATATATATATATATGTGTGTGTGTGTGTGTGTGTGTGTGTGTGTGTGTGTCCATGCGTGTTCTTGAAGTCTGGTTTTGGCAACTACCTGATTGTTTGTCGTGCACAACTGGACACAGACTCATGACAAGTTACTGATCCAATTTTTGGAACAATTTTCCCATCCTTCTCATTCCCTATTTTATCATTCAGTTCTCCCATAATGATTGTAATTTCCTTAGATTTGCATTGATCACTGTCGTTGCCTAACTTACAGTAAGACCTTTCATTTTTTACCTATTTAGGGTTAGATTTAAAGTTCCTGACTATCGCTGTACATACAACTATAAGAGATATGTTTAACAGCTTCCATTTTAGTTTAACTACAATAATTAGATCAGTTCGTTGTTAGTATCTCAGAACACATCACTTCATATCTTGGTCTGATCTATGTCCTACTCTTCTCTATTATTCTCTCCCCATTTCATAAATGAATCTGTGTTTGTCACTGACGAAACACATTGTTCCCCTTACATAGTTTCGTATAAGCCTAAAATATTAATGTGTAATCTGTTTATTACGTTTCGTTTTTCATATTTTCTAACTGATCTCATTGATTTAGAGTTCTGACATTCCATGATGCTAAAACTAATTTTGTTTGATGTGAAAAGCCTGGTGTTTCATTAAAATCTGTTCCTTGTGTTTTCTCTTACCGGGAGATGGATTAAGTCTATGTTTTCTCACTACCTTGACGCTGTTGTTCAGTGTATTTTTGCTAATTATTTCAGTTATATTGTTTCAATCTAGCTAGTTAATGTGATGCCATTTTTTTTTTTTAATAAAACCCCAACCCACTTTCCTGTTTGATGTGGGATTTTTCTGTTTATTAATCTTTCTACTCATGATGGTATTTATCAATCCACCCACGGGGATCGAATGTGGCACAATACCTTTTTAATGTGGGTATCTCTGAGCCGTAGGCCCAGCCAAAAACAAATAACCATCCAAACCCGCCGAGGCGGGCCAGTTCCGTCAACCTCCCCCAACGAAACCCTACCCTTCGGCGGAGCTTCGTCCGGGTTCCTCTCTGCAAGCAGAGAGTTCGACAGACACCCGACCCGGCAGCTCACAAAGCGCAGATACTACACTTTGATCCTAGCCACCGGGCCGAGCGTCTTTCTATTCATGATGGGCACGTTGTTAGACCGTTCGCATTCTGACCATCAGACCAGGGTTCGAGTCTCACCATGGTCGATTCTTCAGGAAGGAGACTTCCTACTGTTATCGGATTGGAGAGATCGATCGTAGCATGCGACATCTTTGGAAAGTGTCTGATGGATTGACCGAAGCCTTGTAAGTGAAATTCCTAGCAGGAAGTCACAAGTCACTGTGGCCTAGATCTTGAGCGTGCTGGCCTTGTTCAATTTCTTGATCACGCTAGATAACATGCTCTTTCCCAGAAATTGTAAGTAAGGTCTGCTCAGCATAGTTGCAGTATAAACCATATACGGGCTCTGTGGCCGTTGAATAAATAAAAATGAGCCTGAGCAAGCGTCTGCAATAGGAATTGACTAGCCGACCTAGTAGATGGCTATCCTCGATTTCGAGTGGCCAGCTATACAATCTTTCTAAATGTGCGTGATAATGTCCGTGTATGTGAATGATTTTTATTAATCATTACATCTAGGACGATTAGGATTGTGGGGCTTTTACAGTTCATTTTTTGTGAATCAGCTGATCTGAAATCTAAGTTTGAATTCGTAGATTATTTTAGACATAAACATGTTTTAGTAAATATCAAAAATGTTTTCATCTTCGTACTTTTTGATTTGCATAAAACGAAAAATAAATGAAAATTTAGACGTTCAAATTTACTAATTATAATTTTGCTTCAGTTCATTAAATATAACATTTCAACTCAGGCTCCACTTATTTGTTGAAGTATAAAATGTCTTAAAGGAATCCACTGCCAAAAGTTCTATAAATCTGTAGCTTTTTAACACGATTTATTATTTACACTGAAGGTGAAATGTACTTTTTTTCCATTTACAAGTACACGTCAACAAATAGGAAATAGATTTACTATATATTTGAGAGAAATGTAACACCTTGATTAAAGGAGTAAAACCAGTCTAATTTATTAAAGTTTAAACGAGTACTTTGACTGACTGATGCATACTGAAGCAAGAATTCTGCTTATCTGTCTCAGTCTGCGGAAAACAACATCCTAGAAAGTTTTGGACAAAGATCCGCAGAAGGGAATTCTTTATAAGCTTGCCAAAATCAAAATGTAAAGTAACAAAGATCAAAAAGTTTAAATAGTTAACTGACATTACCCCAACCGTATAGACCACCAACCTTTTGAGATGAAACGTGTTCGTGATGTACAGAAGTTGCACGAGGACCAGTTAAAATAAGTAAGTTTTATTTAGATTTCTTCTCTGTAGAGTCAATATCACAAGTAATACAATTTCAAGTTGTTTATTTGCTTTGAAGTTTCAACTAATTAACAAAGCACGCAACTTCTCCTGGGAAAAATGATTGGCTTAAAGTTTTCGCATTAAAATCTACAACTATGATGTAAACAGAGGTAGATACTTATGTTTCAACTTGAGTTGAAGATCTCCCTGTCCTTAAAAGACAAAATAGTCTCTTAGAATCTGTGCATTTATAAATTAAATAAAAATAGACTTGATGACATCGCCGTCGTCATACACTGGAATCCGAGCACCGTGTTGGTTATCTTTTCTCTTTATACCCTTTCTCCTCTCCTGTAGCTGTGACAGAGATTGCTGTAATGACCCAACCTAATCATGAGTAGGAGTCACATAGGAGTGTGGGTTGTGAACTTGGGTGGGCGAACGGGGTTCTCCTGACGGCACGCCGCAGATCCTCTATGACACAATATCTAAACGGTTACGAGAAATGGTGTCAATGAGCGTGTGACCGAATGGCTAATGAATTTGCATTCTCTCCATTAGAAGATGGCTTGATTAGTCTAGGATATGATGACTTTATATATATATATATATATATATATATATCAGGAGAGACGTTCCCAACGTCTAGCATTATTGGGTAGTGTCTATTAGACGATGCTGTATAGGACTGTCAATATTTGTGGTGGCCTGCCGTCATATGTTCACAATGGGCAGAGATTCTTTTTTTTAGCTTGTTTGGTTAACGGGATAGAAATAAAATCGTGCCGAAAGCAAACATCACCCAGAAACCTTATCACTTGCAGTTATACGATAAAATAATTAACAATGACTTATATTCACAAAGATGTTATGAAATGATTTCGCAATCACCCGCAAAATAATGGCGTCACATTCTTCTGACAGGAAAGGTTTATAATATTGTCACTCAGGTTGAGATGGAAAAATATTCCGATAATTAGGGTAACTATGTGCCTGTATTTTAAAGTGCCTCAATTTAAATGTACTTTTATAAGAATCTAATGGGGGCTCAGCTATAGTGTCTTGGAATGCCTTATATCTGACACAGCAAGTCTTGAGATTCTTAAAGACGTCTATGGTAAAATAGAGCCAAGTAATTCTAACTTACTCGTGGCTAAGAGGCCGAAATGTCACCTTATCCAGAAGGAGCCACCATTTGCAATCTAGGTAAAGCGCATGCGTTGTGCTAATGATTTTAAAACCTCGCTAATTTGCATGTGTTGTCAAAAATGTGAAAAGAAAGCATGCATTCTTCTTAGTTTCCAACTTTTCTTGTCAGTTAATCTAGAAACAGGTTGAGTCGTAGTTATGAATTGCTTGAGTTAACCAACCGTTAGGCATTAAAGTGACAAGGAAATTATTCGGCGCGACTGGCAAGTTACCAAAGTCCTCGCCTAAGTTTTGGCATCAAATTATAGTGTTTCGCTGAAGAAGCGTTCTGTTAAAAATCGCCCATCCCTTTTCAAGACAATCGGTAGATAAATTCGCTTTCGCCTAAGTTGTCACTTCAGGGATATCCTTAGGGATTAAGCAAGTAACAAAAGCCATAAGCAGATATTTGGCAGTAACAAATTAGGATTGAACCGACTAGAAAATTTCGTCCGGTGCTTCAATTATAGTCTGTTGCCGTGAAATTTGGTTACATCGACACTTTGATCATGTTGGTTAAGTAGAGGACGGGGTTATGCATTGTTTTGGGAGTCGGATCAGTTTGAAGATCGAAGATTAATGAGAGCGATTAGACAGCTAGATTGATCGCTTTCTATGCATTATTCATGGCTAAGCACAGGGCATGATAATCAAATTAAACCTACCTGAGAGGACTTCGGGTTCATCTAAGTAAGACAGAACGCGATGAATATATGTTGATGTTTACGCAGCTTTACAAGTAGATTTGAACAAGAACAATTTATTTCCCCATCTCTCTAAGTGTGCACGTATTTGAATATTTATGGATGGCTGATAGATGAAATTGTTGCGTTCTTGCCTACAGTACGCGAAAAGTCTAGCAAGCAGAGTTAAAAGTCGATATTTTGAAAGCTGATTGCCAAGTTGAAAGCATCATACAGGGAAGATTTTAAACTATTGTGCCCGTTCCATGCAAGCAAGTGTGTGCAATAAATACATCCAGATAAGGCTCTCCATAAGTTCCTTCTGTTTGCCACGATTTGTTGGGAAAAGACAGTGAAGTGTTTTTGCATTATTCGTGCAACGTATTGAATTAGAAATTCACCTTTTGACAGACTGGGTCCCATTCAAATTTTGAAAGCCTCATCTATCCTAATATTTAACAGATAGCTGGAAGAATAAAATATGAATTCATACACACAGACACACACAGACACACACTCATATACACATATGTAAATTATTTTCAGACAGAGTGTATCTGTAAAGGAACAAATTGAATAAAAAGACAATTGGAAAATCTATACTTAGACGAAGCGTTTCGACCTCTGAATAAAGAAAAATGTAGGATTCATTTTGTTGCTCGCGTTTATAAATGACAACAAAGAAGTTTTTGGTTCATCAAGGCTTTTAAATTTGAGAACGTTCATGAATATTCATCAGGTTGTTGAAATTCAAAACATATGGAGGACCGAAAGTGCCATAATTCAAAGTCTGATACGACAAAAATATGTGTGAAATATTTCATATTTTTTCTTTTTTAATAAATTAACTTATATCTTCAAATTCATGACGTAATGGATTTAATTATTTTTAACATTTTCGTGGATGTCTATGTTGGCGTGGGAAATTAATAATTCTTTCAGAAAAGGTGAGTTTAGAAAGTTTAAGGGTGTGGATAATGTTATTATCTTGGTTGCGTTTGTTGCCGTAGTGTATTTTGTATGTTTTTCTCTTTGCGTTGTGTCTGATAAGGATATTGGAAGTTTCTGGATGTGTTTTTCATGCGGGTTTATTCTTTGGGTACATAATGTGTATATAAAATTCGTTTGGGGATGATACAGAGCTGGGTACTTTAATTCAATTTAATTTCTATAAATAAATTGAAGTTTTTAGCTTCTGTTTCTGAAGCACGAGAACTCTTACGTAGGGAGGGAATCATATTTAAAAAAATAATTTTAATTTAGCCTATACTTGCATAAATGAGCACAGTTTTTTTTAAAAATAAAAACAAAAATACTATAGAACTTCGGATTATTATTTTAACGGTTATTTCCTATTTTTCATATATTAGCACAAACACACACACACACACACATATATATATATATATATATATATATATATATATATATATATATATATATATATATATATATATATATATATATTAGGATACTAACCGAATATATGTCAAAATCGTTATATGACTGCAGTCATGTTTCGATGCGTATCAATGCATCTCATCAGGCGATTGTAAGGTACTGGATAGTGAACAATGTTTTAGATTTAAAACCAAAATACAACCTCTTTTTACGTAAAAAAAAAGGAGCGTACTTAGGATTGTAGGCTTTACACCAATCAACCAATCGAATTTAAACTCAGGGTAGAAGAAAAGTTAAAAAAAAATATTTTTTATAAATGTGTCATGACCCGTAGATTGGCAGTCAATGACAGCACAGACATTAAACAGGAGTGGATGTTAAAGGATACATATTATACAAGCTATCAATGACATTTCCTAAGAAAAAAATGAAAAATTGATAAACAAGTTAAATGCTTTGGGAGTTTCCTAGATTTTTTATACTTATACATAAATAGCTTATTTAAGAAACCAGTAAATAATTTAAACGTATAGAATTAATTGGTCAAATTATATGCAACTGTTGAATAAAGATTTTCTTTTACATGTTTTCTGTGTAATATCATAAAATACCTAATATTGCTCTAGTTTCTATTGAACCCACCTTAAAATTAAATGTTACTAGTGTTGGAATTGTACTCTATTCTTTCTCATCTTACCTGAAAATCTGTCTATATTTCTCTACGACCAGACGGACATATGGCCCAGTGGATAAAGGTGTTCGTTAGATAAAGTGACAGGACCCAAAGAGTGTGAGTTCAATACCCGGTTAAGCGGAGAATTTTTAGAGGGACATTAACAGGAAATAACTAATAGCTGACATCCATGAAACATTGCACGTGGAACTAGAACAGATTGCCTCAGTAGTAAGTTCGACATTCCAACCACCTGAAGAAGGCCGGAGCGTACAACTGCCGAAAGGTTGTAATAAATATGACGAAAAAGATGAGGACAATAGTCCGAATAATGTAAATAATTTAACTGAATATATATATATATATATATATATATATATATATATATATATATATCACACGCAATGTTTAATATCTAATAAAACACTACACGAATTGAGTTTCTTTCTTCCAGCTTCCAGATAAGATATTTAACCATCTTGACACCATTTTTTGTAAGAATCACTGTGAAACATTTTAAATTATTCAGCTACAAAAAGAACAGCTTAAAATCGTTTTATGACTGACACACGATCATCCCAACTGAAAAATGGTGAGAGAAAAAATCATTCAGGCCTTCAGTAATGGAACCGACATTAATAGTGCATCTTACATCTTCTAATTCCATTCAAATCCCACCAAGAGAACTTTGAATATGCTTTAAAAACGATAGAACAGTAAACAAGAAAAACGGATCAAGAGGTGATAACAGGACGATGGCTCATCCTATCAAGATAGGGTTAAAGTGATAAACTAGAAAAGATCCAACTCAATTCATTTGGTGCGTGAGAGAGAAATCATTTCGGACGTGAGAGAGGGAATTCAACTATGGCAGTTCAGAGGGCAGTGGAAAAAAAAAAACTTGAAAATAAATTGTACATGAAAACTGTGAGGTCACTTGTTACTACAGCACAGAAATTTAGAAGTCTAGAGGGGATAAAGTGGATATTTAATAAGTTGGATAAGAACTTGAATAATATATATATATATATATATATATATATATATATATATATATATATATATATATATATAACTTTATTTCAATACTAGCGATCCTTAGCTATGGTGAATTAACGATGGACATGCCATTTTAGTTTATAATCGATTTTATCAGGATTCTTCTCTTAAGCTTGGAGAGTAATGATACATTCTTATTGCTAATACTAGAGACCGATAGATTTATAATAAAACCTTGTAGAATTCCAGTAAAATGTTTTTTTTAATCATTTTTAAGATGCAAATTGAACAGTTTTGCTGTTACACGATTTGGACAATTATGCTGTTACACCTATATATATATATATATATATATATATATATATATATATATATATATATTGAGGCATGTTTCATTAAATAATATAGACAAGTTCTGTCTATTTATTTTAAGTAAGTTCCTTTCATATTGTCTGATCAAATTAACATTATCAATGAAAGACGAAAGGAAATCAACATATTGATATATGTTTAGATCCAATCTAAGTTTACTGCTTATATAAGCAATTATAAAAGATGACATTTACATTTCATGATTAACCAATACACGGACGAAACAATAATAGTAGTCTGTTTTTTTACATTAAAAATTTCAAAGCAACGACAAACTCGTGTATACGAGACGCGGAAGCGAAAATTGCGTCGCAGCTCGTGACGTTACACATGACAACGCGAGAGTGAAAGCGGGAAGTATTATGTATTGGAAGCTGTTGGTATACACCAATGGCTTCTGTTATCATTTATAGGCATTTACGAATATTTGTGGAGATTTCATACTTAATTTTGTCCAAGTTAGATTTCAACTGTTATATATATATATATATATATATATATATATATATATATATATATATATATATATATATATATATATATATATCCATAATTTTTAGTTTTGTCTATTGTTTTCATGTTTAAGTATAATTGTGTTTTCAACAAGGATTTTCCGGAATTGTGTACGCGGCTAGGCATGTTGTTTTAAATATTGCTGTTACACCCCCCGTATATATATATATATATATATATATATATATATATATATATATATATATATATGTGTGTGTGTGTGTGTGTGTGTGTGTGTGTGTTACTGACATTTGTGTCGCATATAGGGACTTACAATACCAAATGCCATATGATACAAACATACATTATATTATAGTGGAACACACCTATTCTATAGTTAATAGACTACCCCACCTACAAAAAGTAGTAGTAGTAAGAGTAACAAGTCAGTCGCGCAGTCGCTCAGTGGCTCGGTCTGAGTTCAGTCTGAAGTCAGACGACCGGCTGACCCGTTGAACTCCCTGCCTTCGGGCGGGGAGGAACCCGAACGAGGCTACGCCGAAGGGCGGCTCTCTTTCGAGGAGGTAAACCGACCCTGAACCCGTTTATACGGGTTCAAAGGGCATATTTTTGTCCGAGCCCACGGGCTTGGAGTGTTAGACATTTTCATGACGGTCGTCTTCGAGTATTGAATCCAGAGGTTGGCAGTGAATATTTTGGAGACGGTAGGAAAGCGTAGTGCAGGTTCGCAGTGGATATCGCAGCAAAGTAGCAGAGCGTATTTCTTCCGTCTGTCATGTTCGCCGGACAAGTTGCCTCTGGTCATTCCAGTAAGAAACAAAGATGGCCGCCTTTATACACGACGGATACAGTGTTGTGCGGCTTCTGATTGGTCAACCTTCTATTGGTCGACTATAAAGGGAAATAATCATTTTGACTCGCTCACTAGTTACATACAGTATATACCCAAAAAACTGTAACACGGAGATCCCACGTTAAATCGCCCTTGTGCCACATGATGTCTTCGTGGGGGAGGGTAACTAAATATAGTCGCGAGGTCGCGAGGTCGCTCAGTGAATGATTCGATGTCGGACGACAGTTAGTCGAATACTGAAGTATCAGCGACCACAACTAGATTACTCTATTATATCAAGTTCCTAAGGTTTTGTACGTCGAACCTATTTTAGGACCGACTTAGCCCAAATACAAGCCTCCACTGTGAAATCACTCCACAACAGATTATAAGACGGATTCGTATTTACGGTTTATCAACCTTATGCAAACTATTTAAAGCGAGAAATTATTTTTATATTTTCAGGCGTTCTTGTTGATAATTATAATTTATTGATACAAGTCCTTCTAAGTCATCTATATTTGTGCGTTAAAGGTGGGGATGCAGTTATTTCTTATTGTTATTTGCGACTTAATTGAATATAACGAACCCGACTGGAATTGAAACTCTACACTCCTTTATCCGATCTGTTAATATTTGCAGTAGACACACATCCAAGTTTATCGCAGACGGTATTTCCAAACTGTCGATCATCTAGATAACTGATCAATATCGAAATTTCTCAGCTCCTCTGATCATACGACAACCGCTATTTCGACGTGATATGGTTGTAATCATTCATTACTTGTAAGCTGAAAATCACTTTGAATATTTAACATACAAATATAAAATCTGAAAATTATATCCGCAAAAATATGGCATAATTTATTTACTTTCAAATAATAAGCGTAAGCAACGTTTTCATTTCTGTTTGTGCGTGTCCTTGTTTAGTTTTCATTACGTTTTATTCAAATTATAATAAAAGTGTACTTCAATTTCTAATTAAAATCCTCTTTTTCTTTTCTCTAAGTCGTGTGCTACGCCTTGTTGTCTTCCTATTTTGACATCAATAAAACATTGATTTTAAACTTTTGTCAGCTCTTGCCTGAAAAGAACGGATTTTAATGAAAGTTATTTTGTTTTTCTCTTTTTGAAATGATGTTCCAAAAGACCCTTGCGATATAAATTCACTATCATTGAATTTAATTAGTAACGTCACGAATTATTACGATCCGGGCGAACTTACTTTTAAGCATAAAAAACAACAACAAATCAACAAGATAAAATTATTCCTACCAAAGAATTACTTAATTATTTTAATTAATTAATTAATTATTAATTAATTAAAAGTAAGAAAAGAATATTGAATGTAATTTAATTTAATTCTAATATACTCAAAAATAAAAAAATATATATATATTTTATCGGAAAGTAAATTGAATAAGGTGATTGGTTGCTAATTTTCGGTTAGTACAGATGGAAACAAAAGTGAAGCATGCATTAAAATTTGCCGTAGATTTTGTTCTAGCTTAAACAAAAAAAAAAATCTTTTCCGACGTGTGTTTTCGAATTATTAGTTAAAGTTTACTTTTGTGCTAATTGCGTAAAATTAAAGTCTTTTCTTTTGGTTGAAAAGTTAAGTGGTAATATAGAAATCTTAAGGCAATTTATCGTAAACTCTTGCTATTCAAATCTTTCTGTGAAAAGGAGGACATATTGTTCTGTCGAAATGTAAAGAATCCAATTAAGAAAAATTACGTTTCCTTGAGAGCCCAGAAAAGCAGAGATATAGGTATCAAGAAGAAAGCGTTCACTTAATTGGAAATAACATATAAATAGCATTTAGAATAATTATTTAGTAAATAAAGTATCATTAAACATATTATTAAAACTTTTATATATATATATATATATATATATATATATATATATATATAGAGAGAGAGAGAGAGAGAGAGAGAGAGAGAATGTGGAATTTTCGTTTGAATAGGCTTTCTCATGATTTCTTGAAAAGATTCCGTAAAAGACTGAACAAATTTTGAGAATGAAATGGCAAGCATATATCGCTACTCTCTACTGACAACTGGCTTTCCTCAAACTATTGAACATGGTGGATCGCGCTCTCACTCAGAAAATGTAATTAATTTCTGCTTAGCACACTTGAAGTCTAAACCACAGTTGGGCTCTGTAGTAGTTGATCAAAAAGAGATATGCCTGAACAGTTGTCTGCAATAAGGATTCACCAATAGCTCTAACAGTCAAATATACTCGAATACGACCTGCCAGACATTATTAAAACTGGCATTTTCATTACATCTGCCTGGTTATACGTTGGCTTATTTTCTCAATCATATCTCAGTTTCTGTACTGTACAGTAAAATCTATACGGATAATATTTATTAATTTTCGTTTAAATAAAATAAATAAAAATCATACACTTCCTATAACGTCCAATGGCTGCCAATGGCTTACAAATGGCATCTCAGTATGGATAATCGTTTTTAAAGTCTGTCCAAAATTGTGGTTTTGTAGTAAATATAATCAGTGCAAATAGCAAAGTGCTTAACTCATATTTTTTCTTTGTCAGTCGACTTAAATATACGGATAATATATTAAGTAGGTAGCCATGATAAATGAATTCATACAAATTGACGGATATTACTAGAGAATTTCAGTGGTTATGAAATATTTGTAGAACAGAAAGTTATATCGCTAGATAATATTTTTACAATGTTACAACTGTGAGTTATAATATTTAGTATAACTGAATGGTCAAATTTATTCCAACCTTAGTTTCAATCTGTTTTACTAGGATGTAGAATAAGATAACAGATTGTCACTGTTACTTTTATGACGATCGGGTTAATATATAATATAATAAATCATATAAAAAATAATGATAGTTCAATGTGGTGTATGGACTAATACAGAAACAAAAACAGAGTTATAACTCTCCATAACTTGTTATACATATATGACACTTAGAAATATTTTCCCATTTGCTAAAGCCCCCGTTCCACAAGCTCGTCAGGTAAATAGCTTGTTGAATTCCCCTACAAATTTGCATAGTTTGCCCCGTCAGTGTTAAGTTTTCCAAACCACCTTCCTCATTTTGTCTTCAAAGTATTTCAGCTGTCTTTTCTTGATTCTGATTATAAGTATTAGTTAGGTTGCGCTTTTCTTTAAGCCCTCCTTGTAATTTACGCGCTAACTTTTCCCCAAAGAATTTCAACAAACGGGTTTGTCTTTCATTATGGTTTAAACACGCCAGCCATATAGAGGTGAAACGCGTTGTCTGAAGAGGTTTGACCAGTTTTTCCAATATTCTAAATAATGTCGAAAAATTGGATGGTGCTAAATTACATAGTTAAATAAACACATAAATCATTGATTTAAAAAAAAACAAAAAAAAAAAACGATTCCTCGATCGGAGAAGAAGATAAAGATTGGTGGGTTTGAAACAAAAGACATAACAGGAACTAAAAAAAAACAACAAAATACTAAACTGAAATCGAAAACTGGAATAATCCCGAAAATAAAAAATCTACTTAATGAATATAAAATATAAACTTCACAGTTTACAAATTAATATTAACAAATATCCGTGTGTCATATTTGTTGACAAATGCTGGGAAAATAAGTGTGATTAGGAGAAGTGCGATGAAAGTGATGTCTCTTACTTGGTTATATTGACAGTAGAGGATGTACTCTCCCATCAATGTGTCAATATGTCGAAAAAGTAATCTCCGGGTATCGTTTCAAATATTCAGACGTCATAGGCAGTAAATTTTGTGTGTTTTCACATCAATAACTTATATTTAGACAGCGTCATGTATATTGACAAATTAATAGGTGTGTATCGACCCCAAAATAATATTTACTTTATTTATCATGTTCAGACGTCAGCGACAGAGGTTGCTGGCATGACAATAGAAGTTGAACCTTCCTTTCAATAACCCATAATTTATCAATATCCAGCATGCTAAAATTATAGGCGAGTTATTACGAAAATAATGCCTCTTATTTTATAATGTTAGCCAATGACGCAAGTGGCAGATGTTGGAGTTATGTCGCTAGAAGCTGAAAATTCTTATCAATAACAAAGAATATATTAACATCTTTTATACTAAAGAAAATATACGATGGTTGTTCTGAAAGTAATGCTTCTTGTTTTATTTGAGCCAATGACAGTAGCTGGTTGAGTCTGCTATCAACTAAGGTTTAAGTTATTAAATGATATAGGTGTTTAAAAAAGATACATAAATATGAAAATATTAATGTTTTGCATAAAAACACGCTGGATGAAGTTGTTTTTAAAATAGAATTACTCATGTGGTGAGGGAAACGAGGCGTTTGAAAATTTGTCTATCGTCCCTGACTCTCAGATAAAAAGGATACGATGAAGCTGTGAAACACGCTGAGAATTTCATATTAATACTGTGTTAATGTTATTCGTTTTATTTTTTAAACTATTATTTTTAAATAAAGGCTTTAATAAAACGATTTTATTACTGACGTATATTCGATGTATCTAATGGAATTTACTCTAAGTAAAGTGCCTAAAAAGATAAAGGCATATTAAAAATAACTTGACGACGCTTTTTTTATTGACCGAAATATTCCTTACATTGATTGACTTGCATTGTTTACGTCTTATGAATCTTTTACAGGTTAATTGAAGCTAGAACACATTTTTTAAACTGTAAGAAATTTTGGAGATATTTAACTCATAGCTAAGTTCAGTGGGGGAATCCTACGTCTCTCACGAGGATTAGTTTAAATGAATATAAGAAATCCGATAGATATTTCGACAAGTCTCCCCGATTTTCCAATTCCGAGCATTACACCAATCGCACATGCAATTATACGACACTTGGTATTCCCAAGCGGTCACCCATATATTTACTAGCATTGCTATACTTCAGTGATCGTACGCTTTACAATCACATTACAGTTTTTTTATCGATAAAGATTGAACAACATTCACTTGCTTTAGATTTGCGGTGAAACGAATCTGCTATAATGTGAAAGCATCTCATACGTTTTCGCTCTATGATTTCATATATATAATCATACACACACACACATACATATATATATATATATATATATATATATATATATATATATATATATATATATATATATATATATATAATGTAAATACACTCAAAAATGTATACAAAATAATGTATACACTCTTTGAATCGTTATAACTTATTCAATTTATTTATTTCTGACTATAAGATTAATACAAGAGAAAGAATACACATTTAAAGAATTTGAGAGTAAAATATACAAAAAGCATAGAAAATAAACTTTAATAAGATGGCAGAATATTCATATAATGATGAATTCGCATCAAGTGTTCAAACTGGTTGCCGTTCTATTCAATACACTTTTCATATCTTGATAAATAGACCTACAATCGTCCAGTATCATTTCCTCTGGTATTTGAGCATATTCTTCTTCAATTGCTACTATCATTTCAATAATTGTTTCAGATTTCCTACTTTAAACATTGTCTTTTAGAAACCCCGACAAAAAGAAATCCAAGTGTGTCAAATCTGGTGATCTAGGTGGGTATTCAAATGCCCCTCTTCTTCCAATCCATCTGTCTTGCATATCATGGTAATGTATTATTAACTATTAATATTTAAAGAGAGTATACATTATTTTGAGACACCCTGTAGTTTGTAGAGGAGAAGGCAGATAGCAGAAATGATGGAGGAGGATTAGGAGATGTTAAAAGACACTACAGCATGATCAAAGTTGCCAAATAGGGCAGAGCTGCGTGGCACGAAAAGCGTCGGGTTTTGGCGTAAAACAGAGATTGAGAAGCGAAGCATTAGCGTCAGGGTTACTGGAGAAACGTGTAGGAAATCAACCACTTGGGTGAGTGATTGAAAGTTAAGGGCTTGTATGACAGCGAGGTCAATTACACAGTGTTTGAGGCAGATGGTATATTTGGCGATAAAGTCACCGAACACGAATATATGTGCAAATGGATGTAGAGAGATAGCTTCATCTATATTATAAGAAATACTACCGAGTACATCACTGTCTTGGGAGGAAGGAGTTCAATAGAGAAAGAAGAGATATTTTACATAATTGAGGAAATATAGACCCTGCAGAATTAGACTCGAATGCCACGATATTTTAGAGCGCATTTACGTTTATATTTTCATAGTTTATGGTTACGTTGGTAATGAAAAGGCCTAAAGTAATAATAGCAGAAGGTGATCTTATGTGACATGGACAGAAACGAGTTAGTGCAGACTGCAAAATAATGTGGCCTCAGGGTTGCCCACCGGACGTGCGTACAGGGACACCATTCTATGCGCGACATGGCATTACAAGCACTTTGATATTATGCAACTGTTGATCAGAGCAGACGATCAATACGCTATGCAAGAGTTAGGGCTCCTAAATACCGGCCGGGAATAGCAAGCAGAGAACTATCAACCTGGTACATCTCTTGTGAAGAGACGTTGCCACAGGCCGCATTCATCACCAGAGATTAATGACATTACGTCTACGGAGGCCAGAGACAAGGAAAAGATCCGTGAACCCCCTCCTAAACACGAAACAAGGCATGGACATCTACTCCTGTTCAAGACAATAGGGAGTAATATTGACCGGGCGATAGGCAAGCCTATCTACTCCTATTACACACACACACACATACACACACACACATAAAGAAAATGAACAAAGAAAAATACTAAAAAGCAGCATGAAACGTGTGCGTGGCAGTCAGATTTGAAACTGAAGTATAAATTTTTAACTTAGTTAAAGTGTCAAAATGCACTTCTTGAATGCAAAGACTCCTCATTCGTGACTATGGAATTTCTCATGTCATCCAAACTTTGCATGAGTCAGCGTAAAAAAAAAATAATATTCAAAGTTTTCAAAAAGGGCAAAGACTAAATTCACTTCAATTAATAAAAATAAATCGTAGAAAAAAAAACAAATTTCATAAAGAATTGGTACCAACAAAAATAAAAAAAAAGGAATTGGCAAATGAGATTAGGAATGGAATTCAAAGACATACACACAATAAAGACAGGCAACGACATTTTTTTCAACGAGTTTAGTTGGGCGAAAGTTAGGCTAACCAGGACTGATTTTATCCCCGACCGTGAGCATGGGATTTCTCGTCCTCTATTTTTTGCATGAGTCAGCGAAAAGAAAAATTACAAAGCGCTAATATTGAAAGTTTTCAAATAGGGCAAAGACTAAATTAAATTCAATTAACAAAAAAATAAATGCAAGAAAAAAACAAACAAATTGCATAAAGAATTGGTACCCGCCAAAAAATAATAAAAATAAAATGGAATAGAATTTGTAGAAAAAATATGAATTAAAATAGAGAGACTTAACTCTAACAAAGCTAAAATGAATAAAATAAAAAAAGGTTATAATCTACTTTTAAATTAAACTAGATTATCGTATTTCAATATATAATTATTTTTATGCCTACATGTGACCATCAATTCATTTCACTCGTTTAATAAGTTAGGGTTATTTAAGTACTGGAAGATAGCTAATTTTTAACACATTACAGCTATCGGCTTTTTCTTTCTATGATTTGATTTTACCTATAATATCCAATGCAATAATGGATATATTACCTATTTCATTTAATAGACAGAAATGTTTGGAGAGAGCGGTCATATTCATGTATCTTACACTGTTTAAATTCATTAGATGATGAGAGAAACGAAATTTTCAAGGATTTTAAGTGGAACGAATATAAAATTTGATATCCTTACTGAAATGTATGCTAGCCTCGTATACAATATTATCAGCCATTCAGTTGACGTTTAAGTGATAGATTGTATTTTTTCAGTATTTAATTTTCTTTTTTAAATTGGTTAACGCTGCTGTTTTTGTTGGAGATATATTTATTTAATATATGTTGGGATATCAATTTTACGATGTTTTTAATGCAGCTATAACTGATCTATAATTTTTTTTTTACATTTTTCTTTAGGACTGTTGTGTTCATGAATTAAATTTTGGGAAATTCTTCCAATATTCGTTTGAACGTCATGTTTATAAGGGGATGTAAACCAAAACACATTACGGTGTATAAGTTTATTTTTATCCTTTTTCTTTTTGTTTTTTTTTTAACATTCTATATTTACGCAGATGACACAGTACTGATAGCAGAAAAGAAAAAAAATTACAAAATCTCAAATAGAATGTAGCGAAGGATAGTGAGAATAAAAGACTAATCATAAACTACAAGAAGACACAAATCATGGTCATCAGGAAGAGGAAGATCCCGAAATGCGATTTGCAGGTCGGGAACACTAGAATGAATCAGACGCGGAAGTTTAAATATCTGGCA
Organism: Acanthosepion pharaonis; assembly: GCA_903632075.3. Taxonomy (NCBI): domain Eukaryota; kingdom Metazoa; phylum Mollusca; class Cephalopoda; order Sepiida; family Sepiidae; genus Acanthosepion; species Acanthosepion pharaonis. Next base: position 78,629 of record CAHIKZ030004566.1, on the reverse strand, counting down.
AGCGTCTTGACAGAGGACTGTACGTCCGACACTGAGATCCGTAGGCGTATTGGGATGGCCCAGGACGCATTCCAAAAGTCGTGCAGAGTATTGCAAGACAAGAGGATTTCTTTGGTAACAAGGAAAAGAATACCGTGCATTTACGTGATATCGGCCCTTCTTTTTGTTGGCGAATGTTGGACGATGTCCTCAAAGATGAAAAAGAGAGAGGAGACGACGGAGATTTGGTACTACAGAAGGATGCTAAGGATATCATAAACCGAACGTGTGAGTAAAAATGCGGTCTTAGAGAGGTTGCGAAGAAGGAGAAGGCTTATACTTAACATCAAAAAGAGACAGCTGAAGTTTCTGGGACACATAATGAGGACGGACGGTCTGGAGAATTTTATACTCACGTGTTGAATGGGTACCTCGGCGTGGTGTAATAGTTAGCAAGCTTGTCTTGTTAGATCAGTTACTACTGAAAAGTGAGTTCGATCCTCACTGGATGCCCATACTTTCGACCTTGTGCCACATCTAAGCTATGCTTGGAAAATCTCTACTCACGTGTTGAATAGAGGCAAGGTGAGACAAGAGAACGCATCACATGGCATACCTGACGAGCTTGAGGAGGTGTATGACAGAACATGGTTTGGGGGAGGAAGCAAGGTGAAGGAACTTTAAGGGGCTGTAAGGGATAGAGGGGGTGGAGAGCCATAATCTCCTACGTTCTGAAAGGATACGGCACATAGAAAGAATTATATATACTGTTTGGTTGCTTAGTTCTAATATTTTTATATATATAGTTTTTATTATTAACAAATATTTCCCTTTTAGTACACATACACACACATATCTAATTTGAACTGATTTATTTAACGTATGCGTGGTTATGTAAATCTTTGGTGTATGGTCTGTAAAATATTCGATTACCCACCGGAGAGCGTCTTTATTCTTTTTGGAACGGTGATATAAACAGTTCATTGCTGTCAGACTCTCCGCCTCAATGGAGAGGAATACGGACGAGGCTTTGCCGAAGGGCAACGTTTTGCCCGAGGAGGTAGACAGGCCCATGAACATGTTTATACGGGTTCGAAGGGAATATTTTTGGCCGATCCTACGGGTTCGGAGATCCCACGATAAACCGGCT
>CAHIKZ030004566.1:65000-67500 GCA_903632075.3 Acanthosepion pharaonis | reverse complement strand
ATCCATCGCGCGGCAAAGATGGGTAGTAAGACCTCATTGCACCTATATTGGCCAACTTGTAGTTGACCTGACAACAGCGATGTCTAAGAGAGTTGGTTGGAAGGAAGTAATCAGAACAATCGAGATGAATTCTCGAACTGATATATATATATATATATATATATATATATATATATATATATATATATAGTAGCCAGACAAATCTACCTAGGTTTCACTTAAACGGATCGTCGGGGAAAGTCAAGTTTCGAGACAAGTCTAGTTATATATATATATATATATATATATATATATATATATATATATACATATATATATATATATATATATATATATATATATTTCATTCATTTTAAACAAAATAATTGCATTTAAGATTTTTTTTTGTTTTTTCCAAATTTTTCTTCATATATATATATATATATATATATATATATATGTGTGTGTGTGTGTGTGTGTGTGTGTGTGTGTGTGTGTGGAATTGTTAGGGCCAGAAATAAAGACACAAAGTGAGGAGTTAAACAAATATATCAACAGAAACAGTAATACAACATATACAAGCGAGAGTGTTACAGCAAGAATGTTCGGTATAACTGTCAGAGCTGACTGCTGGAAACTTCCCTCTCATTAAGGTAGTACCTGCTCCTATTTATAGCTTGGAAAGTCCAGGCCTGTTTGGGAACATTAACATAACAGTGCATATATAGTCGACTCTCCCGTCGAATTCGACGTATGAGGGTCAAGCAGATCAGTTTCCAGGAAACCAACAGCCCGACAACGACACATGAGATTTGATTATAGTGGTGAAGGCTTCGTACAGGACCATCCACACTTTTTGAAGGGCCGAATTCAGAGACCTGGTGCACTAAGTGCCACAAGGTTCCCAAACGACCCTCTGCAGGTTTTGAATTCAGAGATCTCCTTCTCCTAGACCAGTTGACATCCAAGGCTATAGAGCCCAGTCTGTCCTGCTATTTTACCCATAGCTGGAGGAGAAGAAGAGGATTCATACCTTTCCCAAGGGTATTAGCACGTAAGTGAATGTAATGGATTCGACTGGAATTCGAACTTGGCTCTGTGTTATATATATATATATATATATATATATATATATATATATATGTGTGTGTGTGTGTGTATATATATGTGTGTGTGTTTGTGTGTATATATATATATATATATATATATATATATATATATATACTTAAACCATAGCTAGGGAGGGCATGTGTATTTATATATTTGCCAATAATATTTGCGTAAGTGAATTTAACAATCCCAACTGGATATTGAACTCGACTCTCCGTTTCATAATTCCGTGCTGTTACCCACTACACCACCCGCACTGCAACATTACAGCGCCTAGTATTGCCAAGCGGTCATCCATCTAGTTACTGACTAGGCTTACGCTATTTAATTTCGGTGACCTACGAGAACCAATTTTTCAACATGGCCGTAACACAACAGAACTAGGAATAAGACAAAAATGGGCCTTTTTACAGGATTAATAAAACATATACATCGAGACGACCCGGAGAGAATTAAGCCATATCAGGATTTATTATCAGCCGATATATACATGAAATCATATACTGTCGTCTTCAAGAGACGGTGTTATTTAAATGTAAATAAACTATCTCTGACAGTGGAGTAACAGATGACAGAAATGTGGTGCCAAAAATCCGAAATCGCATATATGTGGCGTAAGATTCCACCCAAAAGCTAAAAAAACATGTACTCAGTCATTTATGTGGCATGCGTGATACACGCTTAGGTGATCATATCTTTCGATACATGACTAACAAGGCAGATTTTTTCCCCAGTTCGGTTGCCATTTATTTCACCGGTAGACCAGTTGCCATCCAAGGATATATAACCATGTCTCTTCTACAATTTACCCATAGATGGAAGGAGAAGAAGAGGATTCATACCCTTCCCAAGGTTATTAGCACGTAAGTGAATGTAATGGATTCGACTGGAATTCGAACTCAAATATCTGATTGCTCTATCCGAGCCGTTATTAATTACTCCGCCGAAAACAATATATATTTTAGTATATGAAGAACAATAGGTTTCATACCTTTGCCAAGGGTATTAGCATGTAAGTGAATGTAATGGAATCGACTGGAATTCGAACTCAGCTTTCCGCTCCCTCAATCCGAGCTGCTATACATTACTCCACCGTGCCTCCTTGAAAATAGTACTAAGAGATGCAAATGGTTATTCCGAAGTAAAGTAAAGATAGCATATCTGCGATGTCATAGTAGCCCTCTTGGTGGGTAGCACATTTTGGGCAAATTTGTCACTGCCTCCAAAAAAGCATCAGTGAGTTGATGCAGTTAAAAAAAAAATTCTAGATGGGTAGAGTATGGGAACTGATCTCTTCTCTCAACTATATTTAATAGTTCAGTGATGGAGAAAATGACTTGTAAAATTCTATACGTCAAAAACCAAACTAGTATATTTCCATCAAAACAAAACAGATTCTGAATCTTTTTTC
>CAHIKZ030004566.1:40000-60000 GCA_903632075.3 Acanthosepion pharaonis | reverse complement strand
TCAAGCCGAGCTTCTCGACTTGACGGTCGAACTTTCTGCCTCTCGAGCAGAGAGGAACTCCTGAGGGCTCCGCTGAAGGGCAGAGAATCTCGGGCAGAGGTTGCTGTTTTACGTTCAACCCTGAGCCTACTGTTTTTGACCTTGGTCGCATGCAACCTCGTGGGGGTGGCTACGCATTTTTTCTCTGCTCTTGAGCCGAGTCTACGAGGCTCCGCCGAAGGCAGAATCTCGTTCAGGGGTGAAACCCACCCTGATCTCTCGTTTTTTAAAATGGGCTCCTGAGCCTTGCGCCACATGCAAATGCCCTCGTGGTGGGTGACTGACTAGATACTGAATCAAGCCGAATCGATAGTAGTTCACATCCAGACCAGACTGAATCAAGCCGAGCTTCTCGACTGACGTCTAACTCATACTAACACCTTCCACGAGTTATACCTTTTTGGCTTATTATTGATGCAACCCTGTTCAATAATATACCTTCATTATTTCTACTTCTTGTGTTCATTGTTCTTCCTGGTCCTAACTCTGCACCATAACTAACTTAATTCACATTTAAAATCGTTACAAGTTATTGGAACACCCGTTATATCTCTTCGCATAAATACAAAACGCAATCTCAGATACATTCCGACAAACGCGTTGTAAATGATTAACTAATATATATGTATATACACATTCAAAAACATATGTACACACAACCACACACACACATATATAACCTATCTACATACATAGAAACATACTTACACACATGCATGCATGCATTCACAAGTGAACATAGACATACTCATATAAACTGACATACACACATTTACACAAACGAAAATATGTTCATATGCACATATAAAAATTAACTCATACACACATATAAATATGTTCACAAATATATATGTAAACGTATTTATAAACATTCATCCAAACCTACATTTATAGATATGCTTATGTTATTTGGACTTACCATAGTATCATAATATTTGACCTGAGCCAGCTTGTTGCATATCCATTTTTTCTTCCACAACTCCTTCCCTGTTTACATATTGGATTATCGGCATCTTGCCCTATTCTGGCATGACATCTACGTGGCACACTACTAATATGATATGATTTTAACGCATAATTGTGTTGTGTTTCTTTTTGGGGATTGTGGTTGTCTGTCTGCATTTCCCGAGTAAGTATCTCAATGCTGCATCAGCAAACAATATTAAGGGAAGACAACATTTTCCAGGTTTCTTGCTTTAAGTTTTTGGGACGACTGTAGGAAATACGCGGACTAGAGAAAAAAAGCAAGCGAGACAAAGATAAGGAAAACGAAAAACGAACATTTGATATCAGTTTGAGAAGTTACTAACCTCTCCATGTTTATGTTAATAGGATCGTGATTTTTATCCAAGTATTTAAAACCACAAGTACACAAATATTTGTACAGAAATTCTCAGACGGTTCTCAGTGTTATCTATTTCTCTTTTGTCGCAACAATGCTCCATGTTATTGCGTGTTTTTCAGTTTTATATCGAGATTTTGATGAGGACGATCTATTACTCTCATGATTCAAACAACACTTACTCTATTTAAGCCGTTCGAGGTCCAACTTCGTAAAAGCCTCAAATTATATTTCCCATAGCAATCACACTCAGGAGAAGATCGTTTACGAAAATAAAATAACTTTTTGTAGTATTTTCATTAGAATTACTCTACTCTGTCCAGCATTATGTAATAATGCTTTTTGTCTATAAATATATTGTTTGTCAACAACTATGGCGTCACCTTTAGAATATTTGCGTTGTGTATTTGTATTCATATAGATAATTTATTACCTTTTCTAGTAAGATTTATTTGTTGTATGTTTTTAATTGAGTATTTATTTATTATTTTATCGAAAGAAATAACAGTGTCTTATTGTCATCAATTTCAGTTGTATTTGTAATTTTTCCAGTAATATACTTTTTGTATCCTCATAATTTATGGGCGTTAGATTGTTTGGTCTTGCTATTTGCACAGAAGCCAGTACAATAAAAAATAACAATTTATTGACCCTGGCTGAGATTTGAAGCAACTAGAACATAATGATTAAGCAGGGAATAAAATGTCATTAAACCCGCCATGTGTTCACAGGTTAATCTGAAACTTAATACAAAATAAGTAAAAAGTAAAGAAGCAGTGTTTATCCGATTTCAGAAAAGACGGGTCCCAATATATCACCATTTGACCAGGTTTTCCTCAGAAAAAAAGCTATTTCCGTTGACCATACTGCCAATCTCGCTGTATTTTCTATTTATTACGGGAAGTATCATTTCGTTACGCGTTTCTAATTGAGAACAGTTTCCAGAGTCCCAGGTGGCCTTCTTCGGTGCATTCAGATTAAAAATAAACAGGCTTCATTTTCAGCTTATTTGAGAAGAAAACGATCTTGCGCTTGTGTTATTGACATTTCAAGGGGAAACGAAATCGGGAAGAGAGTATAGTGGCAAATGAGAATCACATAAGAGAAAAACTGAAAAAAAATTGACACGGACAGATATGACACGAGAGTGATATTGAAAATAATACAGCGAATACGTAACTATTTCGAATTATCTCGGGAAGAGAGGATTAAAGGAGAAATTGGTCGACACACACACACACACACATATATATATATATATATATATATATGTGTGTGTGTGTGTGTGTGTGTGTGTGTGTTAAGTGAAGTCAGTTCCCGGATAAAATTATTTTCCTGATATTAACCAGTCGTTGATTATTCAAAAAGGTAGTCAATACTTTAGCTGAAGAACATTTACTTTAAATAAAAGGAATATATATATATATATATATATATATATATATATATATATTATTATTTTAAAATATATACACACACACACACACACATATATATATATATATATATATATATATATATATAAATATATATATATATAATAAAAAACTTATTAATATTCCATGGTCATAATTTATTCCATTGGAATCGTAAATACGATCAAATCATCAGACCTACAAATTCAAAATGAAAACAGAAAAACAACTCCGAAATCAAAACAGAATTTAGAGAAAGTGTAAGTATGAGGATCAGTGACAGAGAGAATTTTGATTTCCGGAGTTGTTTTTCTGTTTTCATTTTGAATTTGTAGGTCTGATGATTTGGATCGTATTTACGATTCCAATGGAATAAATCCAATGGATTATTAATTATATCCTTACTCTGTCCTAGACATTGAGTTCTACCTGGATCCTTCCTCTTGGAAATTTTTTCTGAAAATATACATGTATGGGAATTTTTTAGATATATTTTTCATATGTATGTATATTTTATTATATATATATATATATATATATATATATATATATATATATAAGCAAATATATGATATAGATCCGACAGTCCCAAAATATTTACTGGAAAAACAAAACAAAAAATCCTTCCTCTTATGAAAAATTTTTTCAACGTCTGAAAAAACCATCTTCAGGACATATTCATGTATTGTTCATTGTAATTTTTTTCAGATATATTTTCATATGTATGTATAAGATTTTCCAAACTCAGACGTATATATATTAAAACAGCATAATTGTATATAAGTGATTTTTGTTTTGTTTTTTTCGTATATATATATATATATATATATATATATATATATATATATATATATATAAAATGTATAACAATGAAGAGTAACATTTCAGCGTTCAACGCATTAATTTAACTCTGATCACAATACAAAAGTAGGGCAATTAATATTTATTTATTATGCAGTGTTACAATAGAACATGCACATAACCACTACAAAACTGTGCATTTATTTCAACGTTAAAAATTAACGTTTCTAATGGTGCGAGACTTTGATGGTATTGAAATATTTTATTCTGAAATACAGTTAACGAAATAGAACCTAAACTTCTGTCTTTGGAAAAATTTCCGTAAAAGGTAAAATGGATTTATATGTGGAGAAAGAAAGAAAGCTAAGTGATTAATAAAAGCGAAAGTGGGAAGAGGAAGAAAAAGAAAAAGACCAAGAAAATCAAATAATGATTTAGACGATTATTCAATATTCTTCTATTTGTAAGAAGAAGAAAGTTGGGGATATAAATGATGAAAAGATTTTACACGATATAACTCAATGCGTTTCAGTTTAAGACAAAAACAGGAGGAAGGTCTTCCTCTTTTTTGTTAATTTCGATAGTCTTTTTTAATGTTTAACGCTGAAACAAGATGTATAGTTTTGCAATGGGTATGTACATATTCTAAAGTAGCAGTGCGTAATATATATATATATATATATATATATATATATATATATATATATATATATATATATATATATATATGAATGATTGACTATGGTGTCGTTTTCGATGTCTGAAATGCAGCTTGTGGAATGAGATTCAAGCATAATTAAATATCCTTGACATACGACTGTTTAGTCAGCAACATTTATACCGACACTTGAACGATTGTAATCAACAAATCAGATTGTGAGAGCTCTCCCTCTGTACGAAATAAACTAAGAACAACATAAGGAAAAGGCGCATGAAAAATAACGCTAATGTTTTGTGAATATGGTGTCAGTAAAGTTATTGCTGGAAAATTGTTAAAGACGTTCAGACAGGATTGTGTTACATGAACAAACCTCGTAATGGTTTGGATTGGTGACAAACTCAGGAAATGTTTTGAATTTAATTCGCTTCAATATATCACATCTTTACATTAAGTTTCAATAAAAGCCATATATACTATATGCCGCTACCTGCTTCGCACATAAAAACAGAAACTTATTAACTGTCTAAACGAAACGGCAATATCGCACCAAATGCTTGACTTTCTATTATCTTATTTCATAACTAATCATTATCCTTTGTGCAAACTTTTTGGCAGGAAAATGAGGTTACTTTCACTTTCACTTTCATTAATTGTGAAAATATGTTAAAAATCAAAGATGATTTTATTTCAGATATCAGCTTTTCATAGTCTTTTCCACTTTCCATATTTGGGAATGGTCGATTTCTTTTTACAGGATCTACTTGTCGAAGTTTAAACAGAGGAAAAGTAGTTTTTCTAGAAATATCGTTCCAGAGTTTTTGGATCTTGGCAATATCTTCTCAAGCTACCGGCTTCCATTTAACCCAGTGTTGAATAAATATGTTTTATGAAATTCTAATATTTTTTTTCTTAATCTGCAAGTGTATTACTTTAGTCCAACAGAAAGACGCGTAGATGGATATCTGTTTCCCTTGCAAGACTTTATTGATATAAGTACTTTTCCGATAGGTTTACGACAGACAAAATTCCACCATGTCACAGCTTATAAAACAATGGAAATAGACGAATTAATTTCACTATAAAACACAAAATTAGAAGAACATCAATGGATTTTCCACTGGGGCATTTTGATTGATTTATATTTTCGACTTACCAATAATATTTTCTTATTTAATTGAAAATTTACTTTGGATTGTAAATATTTACGAATGAATATTGTTTTAATTTCCTGGAAATTAATTATTTTCAGCCAAACGACCTACTATTTAACCTCTAGCTGGTGGGGAAAGATTAATATATTTCCCAATGGCATGTACGCGTAAGTGAGTATAATAAACACGATTTCTCAGTCCGAACTGCTATCAATTACACCATCGAAGTGTCCACCCAAATTTCAGATTCTTCCTTGAACTGTATGTATTTAGAGATTCTTGTTAAAATGCAAATTAGAATATGCAATGTTATCGGTCCTGACATAGCATCTTGGCTTCATTCAATTCCCCACTGCCGTAACGTACATTTCCTGTGTCTTTTCTATTAATATTTTCATTGTAATTGTCCTGATGATCTTTCCTCTTAGATGCATAGAACTTAAGAATTGTCAAGCGTGACCTCATCAATTTAAATTTGAAATTACTAGATACAAATGCATATTCGATGCTAAAATATTCTTGCCTCGCAGTTCTTGGATATCGAAGTCTCTTCCGCGTTCTTATGTTCCAATCAATTTTGATCTTCAAAAATGTTTATGCTATGTCAAACATCATCTATTGTTTTCTAAATCCCTGTTCTTTTATTGTTCTCCCTCCTTAATAACAGCTTTTCTCTTTCTCTCAATTTTCAAACACACAGAATCCACTTACTTTTTAATGTCTTTAGTGGATTGTTTAGGGACAAAATTATTAAAATATTTTATATAGCTGTGCTAGAATTAGTAATACTCTTTTAATATCTCAAATGGTACCTACAGAAAATGAAATTCGAATATCAATAAATATAGTTTTATGTTTCATTTTTCAAGAACTAGATCTTTCCGAAGGGTCCAAATATAGTGGACTGGTGCGAATTCATCATTCCTACGGTTATATGAATTATTCAATATTGATTTGTTATATTCTTGCCAGGAATTTTACATTTATAAAACAATGGTAAATCTGACATTAATGTCGCTATCTTTCTTTACATTTTTATGAAAATGAATCTAATAATTTCCGGCTATGTTAAAAACAACTGGCTGTATAGAAGATATATTGTAGAAGACCCATTGTTTGGTGCATCATCCAGCTAATTGGCACCTTTAAATATCGTCCTTTAATTAATGAATTCTTTTTTTGTTCAGCTAATTCATTTACGCGCAGAGCTCCTCTTCACCTGCAGTGTAAATAGTATTTTTTTTTTATCCAGACTTTCTAGCCATTTGGGCATGGCGTTGTTGAGAACAAAGGGTACAACTTCTCCACAGACATCGATTTATTATTCTAATCTTATACTTTGGAATAATTATTTAATAAAATATCAATCTTTTGTGTATATACATCAATTTAGCACTCTTTTCTTGAAAATATATTTGGTGGTACAGATACTAGTTATATATACTTTCCATCATAGGGAATTTATTGCTTTCTTTCAAAATATGTGTCCACTATTTTTCGGTAAAGGCATGTCGTTCAAAGCCTTGTAAGATATTTAGAATAAATAAAGTCAAGGAAGAAATGTTTAATATTAAAAAAGAAAATGAATTATGTCTCTATTCGTAATATTACATATTCAATTCCACATTTCCATGAGAAAATTGAAGTTTATATTCGCCAAATCTATCATCTAATATTGAAGAGATTCGTTTCTAAGGCTTCTGCATTTTATTTCATTGCAACACATGAATTTCACAACATAAAATAAAAATGTATTGTGTAAAATTTTAAGCATGGGGAAGTTCAACAATGTATTTTGAAAGAATATATGGATGAATAAAGACACACAATAATGTATGTTTAAAGTAGATTTAGTCAGTAAGTTTTCATCCAAAAAGGTTTTATATAATTCAGTCTACAAGGTCAAGTATAATACTTATACAATTTTTATAACAGAGTTATATATTGTGATCGAAATTTTGAATATATTGACCGCAGTTCAGGCTTGTCCTAAAGTTTTTGAAAAAAATAAGTAAGCATCTCGGACAGTTTATCAGCAAATCCTTGTCCATTTAATTAATTCAATGCGTGAATGTAATACACACACACACATATATACACACACACACACTGGTACAGAATTTATATATATATATATATATATATTATATTTATAAATCCATTTTTGGATTCGAAATAAAAAAAAACAAACCCCCGGTGAATTTTGAATACGTCCCCAGGAATAGCTAAATAACGAATGTATTGCTGAACATAATCAAAATGAAATTTGTGGAAAATTTTAGTAGTGACCGATTTATAATTTTATCAAGGTTCCTCTGTTTTACCTAAAGGTTCTAGAATCCTTTGTATATCAAATGATTCTAGGAACCTTTAGGTAAACAGAGGAGGAACCTAGATAAAATTATAAATCTGTCAAACTAAAATTTTCTATTTTCTTTTAAATTAATAATTTTTTTTCCCCATTGGATTATATTCGTTATTTAAAAATAATTTAAAAATCCTTTTAAATTCACCGGTTGTTTTTTTTTTAAGCTTTTTTTTTTAAAATGGATTATAAATATTATATTTTCTATATTATTAAATTATATATATAAAAATCTTATATTCGATATATATATATATATATATATATATATATATATATATATAAAAAAGACCATAGGAAAACTTTAGTTTTCGCCGACGCAGTTGCCCAGTGTGTACATTTTCAAGGACAAAAACGAAATGAATTTATTGAAACAAAGTATCTATGAACAACAAAAGTATCGTGAGAAACTAGAATAATTTAGAAAAGTTATTGTATCTTCATATGATCAACTGAAAAAAATACGTCAATTACTTTATGTTTGAAGATAATTTTTTCAAAAGTAAAATATTTTTTTGTATTGTCGTTTTGTCGGATTTTAGCCGTTTTCTTTTGCTTCTTTGAAATATTTGTTGTGCATGCTAGCAATATAATATATATATATATATATATATATATATATATATATATATGTGTGTGTGTGTGTGTGTGTGTGTATGTATGTAATAGACTCTCCCGACAGTTTCACCGTATGAGGACCTGACAGGTTAATTGTTTCAGTCATGAAATTCTGTGTAATATTCGTATGTGTCACTTAAGATCTAGTGATTTACAAAATAAATAAATAAATATAGCACATCTTAAGACTATATATATTCATATATATATATATATATATATATATAGATAGATAGATAGATAGATAGATAATATTAGTGGTAAATATGCACATACATATGCAAAATATATAAATATATATACATACATGTATATTTTTTTGAATAAAATTCCGAGAGGATAGAATCCAGGTCAAATTTTCTCAATTACACAGCGGCCCTTTCAGTAAATGTCCTTCAATTTTAGTTTCCTCCCGTCCCATCCCTATCCCCATCCCCAAACACTTCTTTCATTTTCTCTCCCTCCCTCTTATTCTGATCTTTAACATTATATCGTCTATGGTGTGTGCATGTCACCACGAAATGTATCTTTAATGTATTAGACATCTGACAACATACATATTTCCCCCTTTCACTCACCTCTAGTAAAAACCCCCTCTCTGGTAAGTTTTAATCTCCCGCCTTGTCTCGTATGTTTCTTCTCTCTTTAATACTAACATTCGCCCCACACTCTCATACTTACACTCTCTCTAAATTCTATTTTTATTTCCGGAGTTGTTCTTTTCTGTTATATTTTTGAATTTGTAGGTCTGATGAATTGGATCGTATTTATGATTCCAATGGAATAAATTATGACCATGGAATATTAGTGTTTTAACCTTTTTATCATATATATATATATATATATATATATATATATATATATATATATATATATATATATATATATATATATGCATGTGTTTGTCTGTGTTTGTGTCTATGTTGGCATATGTGTTGGCTTATGTGTTGGCGTGTGTGTGTCTATGAAATTTCAGATATAACTAAGTCGGCACCCGATCGCATCCGAAAATCGGGATCGTAATCCTTTCTCCTTATTCCCCTTCTCCACTATGATGGCGGGCAGTGACGGGGCTGGCTATGAAGAACTATCAACAAGAGTTTGACGAGGACATTCTTGAGAAATTGATTTTGGTGGACAACACTGCTCGAGGGAGAATCCCAGACACTTTCCAGAAGCTCCTCATTCGCGGTTCAAAGGGTTTGAGACAGACTAGATACGGGAAACCATCTTGCATTAGGCTGTCGGATGCTCCCCATGTCAAGATCCATTGCGGTTACTCCAGCCCGAAGTGCACTTCGATCTTTCGCCGGTTTTTGTCCTTGAGATCGTGTATATCTTTACCTCTTATGCCGTTAGGGTCTTTCCAAGCTGTAGCATGTTCATTTTTATTATTTTAATTAATAAAAATGAACACGCTACAGAACCTGTTTGAATGATTGGATTACTCTGTATCCTTGGAAACAGTAAATTATGAATTTATGTGTGTTTATAAAACTCAGTAAATTAAAAAATAAGTTATTCCAATATTCGCTTGAAATGAAACGGAACTAATGCTTTAAATTTAATTACATAATTAAATTTACAGTTTTTAGCCTCCATTTTTGAAACATGGTTATTACTGTGTAGCGAAAAACCATGTTGTAAATCAGTTATAATATATATATATATATATATATATATATATATATATATATATATATATATATATATATAAAATTTCAATGTTGAGTCGGAGGGTTGAGTTGGCGATGATGAATCGACCTGCACCCTTCCCAAATAATTTCCGCTTCTTTTCAAATGACCATCAACAGGAACTGAATACGATACCAACGACCAGGATTTGAACTCGATCTGCCGAATCTGCAAGAAGTTTTACAATACGCGCACCTCACATCGCATCAGATTTTCTTTTACTTTTTCTCCATGCTGCTTCAGTGTATGTCTGTAACTGCATAGACAGATAGATAATTTAAATAGATAAATAAAAATAAAGTATCAAGTATTTTTTGCTAATTACAAGACCAAATAAAAAACAATGACGGTTACTCAGTGAGTTCCTTGTATGGATGTAGGATAAAGAAGGGTTAATTAATTGTATATTATAGAGAATAACACGGCAGGTTACAGTTGGCGCTTCTCTTAAGGTTAAAATTTTAGTGTTCTGAAAAAAATCCTCTTGGGAATACGTTCCATATGTTAGTGGAACTTTGGAAGAAGCTTAACAGATCCTATTTTCTCTTTACTAATGGAAAAAGGAAAGAAATGTCGGTTGTCCTTCTCTGTTTCCGTAGCTCGTCTAAGTTTTAAATATCAAAACTTTTTGAAGTACAGAATATATCTTGGCAGAACATTTTCTATGTTAATATCGATCAGGTTTCGATCCCGTTGCGATGTGGCGTCCGTGTTTTGTATTCCCTATCGTCCTGAAAATTCGATTTGCTAAAATATTCAATATAGCCGGGGAAATAATTAGCAGTCTCTGTGGATCGATCGCTTTTTAAATTGCGATTGAAAGTCGCGCTCTAATTGCTTCATTGTTAAATTCCTTTTGTAGGTTTGTAGAATGATTTGCACGCACACATAGTCGAACCAGCGAACAGTCTAATATAATTTTCTTAACAGCAATTTAACCTGCAAATGTAAATCAACGCAAATATTACAAGTGGATTTTCGGGAGTGGAAGTTGGTTTCATGCCTAAACTCAGATATTTTAGCGAAAGTAAACGCTAAAAAATCGACCGGAATTTAATCTCGGCACCCCGATTCCACGTTCCACTGTTTTTGGATGCGTGCATAACATAAAGATTTAATAATGATAATATCTAAATAATTACTCAAACATGATCTACCATTTAAATCAGGTTAGAAGTGTTAATTGTATTAGCTAATCCATTAATCCCTGCCATATATTCGGTTCTTCGTCGTCTAAACCGGTTCGTCGAACCAGGCATTTCTGCTGAAGAGTGGGATTAAACACCCCGAAGGATAAAAAAATAAGACCTAACAAAGGTGGATGAACCTTTGGCATCAACAATCTTCTAACACATTCGAGCTCCATAGTTACCCATGCCTACAGATTGCATGAAATAACTCGATGTAGAACTTCCTGGACTAAATAGGGCAGATCATTAGTCTACTAGGAGACAATACGTTTAAGTTGAAGGACATCAATCGTGGTTTAATATAGAGAGGGATCGGTCCCGCTCGGTATTCTTGCCCAAGACACGATACTAATCAATTAATAACACGAACAGCTTCTTACCGCGAACCACTGGTCTGTGGAATCGATTCCCAAGATGAGATTTCGCTGATTACTACAATCTTGACCTGTTCAAGTCTAGGGTGAACAGTTATCACCGCCTATCTCTTAAACTACCTCTTAACATAACTTTCTACTTTAAGTGCCTCCCTCCGGGCAGTGTACAGTAAAAATAAACCAAAAAACTCTCATACTTTAAACTCTGATATGTAGAAGGTCACCCGCTCTACTGATTTTACATGAGTACCCACTGAAGATGGAAATTGGTGTTTCTTACAAGTTTAAGTTAAACTATCCTGCACAAGATAGTTTACCTTTTGATGAAAAATACTCTTATCTACCATGAATATATACTGGGTGACCCCCCGCCAAAAAAAACGGGAACTTTTTAACAATCCAATAAAACCAAGAGTGATGGAAGAAAAATATTTTATTCATAGTAATTGAAAACTTAAAAGATGCCATTTAAGAAACAATGATGGAATTTTCATTTTTTAAAATGACGTCCTGTAGACGGCGTCCTCCTGTACGAATGCATTCTTGAAATCTGCTGTTGAGATTCCTCATTGACTACTGCAACATATCTGCTGGGATACTGTGATTTCCATCTTGAAATGTAAATGGCGAAATGTTTACTTGCTGAAGGTCACTATCTCGCAGTGTTGCTCCTTTCTCATGTCTGGCAATACGCACTTCAAAAATTTCTGTTTTTTGGGGTCAGCTTCTATCTAGTCTTTTTTTAATCTTTAGATAAAAATTGATACTTTTAAAGCACGGGCTATGAATATTGCTAAAAACGAAAGTGTGTAAACACATATAATGCGTGTATTTTCTTAATAGATAATGCCGTTATCGATTGGTCTGTAGGCTACCAAGAGTGATACAATAATGTATTGTCCATCAGCAAGAAACAAACCATTAATTCCAACCAAACAGACGATATTCGCAAACATTCATTGACACACAGAATATACATATTGAACTAACCGATGAAACTACGCCCAACGCTTGAATTGACAAGGGGAAACAAAATCAAATCAAGAAGCACTAATATCCAAGATGTTGGACGAGTCATGACGCGTACGAATATGTCTTCATCGTCTGCTACGTGATAAGATTAAGAAATAGGTCATAATGATGTCAGGTGTTTATTGCTTGGAAATATCTTGCTGGTAATCTGCTTCTTTTATATTTCGCTTATGATTACTTACTGGAGGCGGTTTTGTAAGATCTTTTTAAAGATTCACTCTTATTGATTTTACAGAAAAATAGGAAAAATTATAAACATGTAATTCGAGCGAGTCAAACGGTGGTCATTATGATTGACGATGGATGAAATTAATTTTTTATCAAAATGATTGTGTTCAAAAAGAGATAAAAAAGACTGCTGTCCGAGAATGGTTTTAATATAAAGCGAATATATAACTAGATATAATGCCAATTTTTCTTTAGTTATCCATTATTTTTCAAATAGAAAATTACACTTAACTGCTTTGTCTACCGCGAATTTAATGACCTGATCAAAAATTAATTGGTTACCTTATATTAGTGAGAATTTCTTTTAAAACAAAAGCTGATGAAACCAATGGAAAAGAGTTTGGTTTCCGATGCATGGAAGGATTAGTAAAATTTAATAAAATCCATAATATTTATATTTAATAATATGTTTTTATAGGTTTTAATTCAAAGAACAGGTAATGTAGGGAATTTGGTAATAGTAACTTCCCAAATAACTCAATTTATCATATATTCTTAGGAATATATATATATATATATATATATATATGGTGTATCAAAAAGATTACAAAAATTGGCTGTGATTTTCTCACATCGAAACAAGGACAAATGCCGATATAAAGGTTTTGTTTGGTTTGGTTTGGTTTGGTTTGGTTTGTGTGTTTTACGGCATATCAACCTCAATGGGTTATTTAATACCGACAAATATTTATTGCTGCCAATGTTTTTCTCCAAATCTCTGTTTCTTAGAATATTTTTCCTTCAAGATATCTATAGCTGGTAAGATTTTTTTTTATTTTCAAAAAATGTATTGCTGGTATTTTTTTAAGTATTGCAGATAATTTTTTAAAGTATTTCTGGTATTAAACCTATTTTTACACAAGTTTGGGTGTTAACTATTTGCACATACCAGGTGCCCTAACAGGTGCTACCACACCGGGTCAGGGTGGACATAGGAACACAAGCAATTAAGAAGTGGTTCAAATCTACTTAAAACCTCCCAATCAGAGGCCTTGCTGTTGGATGTAGTTTATCGTCTTACTCAGGACGCGGATGTAGTTTATCGTCATACCCAGGATGAACCCTTATAAAGGTATGTACGGAAATACTACGTTTTTGAGTTCTTAAGTTTAAAGAATATTTACGGTAGATGGCGCTGTACTTACATGTAGACGAGGTTACATTTCTCATTTGTGTACATTTATGGCTAGTCTGTCTTCATAGTTTAACGTGTGTCGTAGTGAAATATCTGAGAAATGTTCTGTTTAACAATGGCAAGGAATTCATATATCAGGTGAGCAAGCAGTTATGAATTTTACATAAGGTCACGCAAATAGTAATGGACGTCAGGTTGCACGGCTGTATCAGATTGCGTTTCCAAACCGATGGCAGCCGAAACATCCAACCATTGCTCCTGTTTATCGTCGGGTTGCTGATACATGATGCGTGCCACCACAAACTATGGATCGAAGAGGACCGAGACCTGATCGTAATCCTGACCACGAAGAATACATTCTACAGGCTGTTGCATGTCGTACATCTCATAGTACCCAGTGGAGAGCAATTCAAGAGCAGCTTCTGTCTCCATAACTTTTGTAAAGTGTTCAGGGTCTTTCGTTCACTGATCATTCGCCATTGCATCCGTTGTTTGTCTTTTCAGCCTTGTCTATATATAAGACAATTTTTTTAAGCATTTCACCCCAGGGAAGGCGGGAAGCCACTAGGACGCAATGGGTTAGAGAAAATTTAGAGCAAGATCAGATAGGAGTGATAGAAGAAAGGATGAGGGTAGTGGATAGATTAAGGCAACTGGAGATGTCGATTGACATTACACTTGAATAGCTGGAGATTATAACTCACAGGGTAACAGAAATAGGGAAAGGAGTTCCACGAGCGAGAGGTGCGAGACATGAAGCTATTGGAGTAGAAGAACGGCTACATTTAGGAGTTTCAACAGTGAAGGGCTGAGAGCGGGATGCCAGCCTCGTATGGCGCCGGAACTCATGACGTCTGGTAACCAGCGAATGCAGCTCCTCGGAGCAATTTCCATGAAAGTATTTGTAGAACAGACAGAGGGAGGCGACGGCGCGTCTGTGAGAAAGTGACTGTAGACGAGACGTCAGAGCAGGGCCAACTAAATTGCATATCCGCCTCTGGAGCCTATCAAGAACCCTGAGGCTAACAGAAGGGGCACCAGAATATTTGGAAGAGATGAAATAACAAATCTACAGATCCAAATTTGTGGGCGAATTGAAATCCACATGGTACAATACAGGCTAGACACCGGCATTTGGGTAAGATTAATGTGTGGGCTGGAATTGTAGGTGACTGTCCGCTAGGTCTGTATATTCTCCCAGCATGTCTTACAGAAGACGTCTACAGGGAATTTATTTCAGACACACTTCCAGACCTGTTTGAGGATGTACTCCTGCTAATACGAAGACGCACGTGGTTCATGCATGTTGGATGGCCAGCACATTTTAGCCACATTTTCTTGTTACAACAAAGATGACGTAATTTTATATACTTTTAAGTTTCCCTGTAAGCCAACACTTTTTTCTATAGTTGGACGTTGGCACAATTGATCAAAGTCAAGACACAATTCACATAAAATAGAAAATGAAGAGAAGTTGGAACGGGATTAAAATAATTTTAAGTTGTAAATAATTATCGACTTACAACAGATATTAAAGTGTTCCAAAAGATTATAAAATAGAAAAAAAAGCTTAATCATATTCCTTCAGATAAACACAACGAACGATTAAAATGCTCATTCTGTCTAGAGAGGCTCAACTGATATAATATATGCAGGTTCGAGAACTCGTAGATAGCGGGAAGAGCGAGATCTAAGTAGTACTGAAAAGAATGTATCATCTTGCTCGGCAGCACAATCTGGGTTATCCAATAAATGCTGTAAAATAGATGAATCGTACACGGACTGAGTGGTTCTTAATGAAAGACTCCGATTGTTGGATCTTAAATCGGAATGAACATGTTGCGCAATATGGTTTTCAACACTGTGATTGGTCTGATCTATGTATACAACATCGCACTGGCATTTGTATTTGTATATTACAGAACTATGTTGAAAATAGGACAACTGATCTTCATCATATTCCTACAAATAACCACAAGATAAATGCTGTACAATAGAAGAATCGTCCACGGACTGTTTCTTAACGAATGACTCCGACTGCTGGATCTTAAATCGTCAAGAACATGTTTCAGCTCTGTGATTGGTCCGTCCTATATATACAACATCGCACTGACACTTGTATATATATATATTACAGAACAACTGATCTTTAATAAAAGATGGAAATACTGATCTAGTCTGAAAAACAGTTCGCAAATTAACGATGTTATAGCATGAAGAAAGGCAAGCAGAAACCATGTCAGCATGCAAATGAAATCTGCTTAACTATAGTAATGTCAGGTAAATGGGACACAGGTTGGGTGTGAAAACCATCGGCACCTTAAAAGCTTAACCATGCATTCTGTAACAAAGTTAATGGCATTGACAGGTAAAACATTTTCCACAGAAATGTATTGAATGCTTACAAGTTTCTCGTTTAATGGATTACGAGAACAAATCATTAAATCGTGGTTGACCAAAGTGGATATCAGGCCAATCTTACGGGTCTTAGGAACGAAAGACTTCCAACATGTGTATAACCCTGTAAACATAGAGTTACAAAAATGTAAATATCATCCTTTCCATCAACGAGATCATCTTAGCAGCGTCATTGACAGAATCACAGATGGAGAAAGAATCGTCAACGTAACGTAAGTAAACATGGAGCTTTCGGCACTTATCAAACAAAAGACACTGAACTGAACGCCCAGTCACTAGATGTATGCATTCCCCCCCCCACACACACAAAAAAAAAAAGGTTTCTGAAATACTAGCAGTTCAAAAATATCCTCTGTAAAGGGCATCGGAACATACCTTTATAGAATCCTTTATGCAACTTTTTTTGAAAATTTTGGAAAGCTCTAGAGATGATCTCCCTGTATGGTCCTCAATGTTGTGCGTTTCTCATGCGCATTCAAGTAGTTGTCCTGTTTTAGAAACAGTACGGAGGGATCCAAGTATTAAAATCAGGATTGGTACTTTCATACCAGTGGAACAATGTGTCAAGAAAACCCTTTGATGGAGATGAACAGGATTTTTCACTATTCTCTTCATATCCAGCTTCGTATAATGAAGAAATTCTTGAAGGCCATAGACAAGAATGCAGGCTTCCAACACTTGTCACTCTGTTCTCAGAACTCAGTCCTTTTAAAATCCTGGAGGGCATCATCGTTGGACCTCAAATCCGAAAGTTGCCGAAGGATAAGGAATTTGAGACGATTCTTATCCTCAAGTAAGTGAGGGCATGGGAAGCATTTATGTCAGTCTGTCATGGCCTCGATTTTACCGAGAAGTTGTTACAGATTTATGATGATGTTGGGTGCCGAATGCCACCCATGTTCTTCCCTGGGAACATCGGAGCAGTTAGGGGTAGATATAGAAAAAAAGGTTCCACCAACATATTACGAAGATAAAGAACACCAGATGATGTATAACTTCTGCTGGATTTTTGCCTCCGGAATATCGCATAGAAGAATCCGGGAAGAAAACTGTTGTCATATTGTAATAAAGAATTTATTATAATATTTGTAAAAGCTTTGTACACATGTTATGTTTTCTGCAATGTCTTTTTTTTTAATATTGTATGAAATACAAATATTAAATTATGAATATACGCCTTTTAATAAAAAATGTGATGCGTAAACTAAAAAATAAACACGTGAGAGAAAATATTTTTCCGAAATTCCCCATATCAAAATTAGTATAAAAAAAACCGTTTTCATGTTTGCCACAAAGAAATTTGTTTTGGAGACCAGATTTAGTTTTAGCTAATTTGTTTAAATAAAGCGCTGAAAATTGTTTGTGTTACATGGCAATATTTTTAAGTAAAATGATGCACTGAAATATGTAACGAATTAGTCATTTTAGGTTCTCTGAATATTGGAGTCTTCAGAAATTTTACGATGTGAATGCAGAAATTTTGGAGCTTCGTTATACAGTGTAACCCGGATATAAGAGACCCGGATATAAGAGAAACCCGGATATAAGAGAGATTTTCTCTGGTCCCAAATTACAGCCTATGTTAATGTATATAAAATAGACCAAACCTAGATATAAGAGAAACCCGGTTATAAGAGACCCGGATATAAGAGAAACCCGGATATAAGGGAGATTTTCTCTGGTCCCAAATTACAGCCTATGTTAAAGTATATAAAATAAACCAAACCCAGATATAAGAGAAACCCGGATATAAGAGACTTCTCCGGTCCCAACCACTCTCTTATATCCGGGTTACACTGTATCATGCCAATATCTTAGATTTTTTAATGACTATTATAAACATAAAATAAACAACCTACACATTACAGAATGTCAGTTTGAAAACTATTCTTGCATATTGTTTTTAATAAATCCGAATATGACTGAATCTTTCTCTAATCTGTTGTTTTGCCAGTTTGAGCTAAACCATGTAAATATATACAAATCGAATGAATTACTGCCTCATGATAAAGTATAGATCAAGTAGTTTGTACTAAAGACCAATCGTCTCCAATTAATATCACGATACATAAAACGATACATGTCTAGAAAGTGTAGATTTTCCTCTGAGTGTATTCTGTCTTTGTCAATTATGAATGGGTCGAGCAGAATGAAAATAAAGGCGCTTGATATTTGTATGGCAAGATCCTTATAGCGAAATTTGATTTAATTGGAGTTGAGTTTCCAAAATAATGTCTTTTACCCCTCTCAATTTTTACGCCATTTTCCCCATCTCCTTATTCTTTGGAGATAAGAATTATTGTGTATTTGACTCTCTTTTCGTGAGTCATCATGGGTCATTAAATGGTGGAACATTGTAAGCTTCGTATCGTTCGACTTACTAAAGAACATTGATTGGAGCGAATGTAATAAGAAAAAGGAAATACATCGGATATTGAACGATGGCACGGCATGAGAGGAAAAAGGAGAGTACGATGATGAAGGTAAAAGGTACAAATGGAAATCAGGTAACACAGGTGAATAGTTACAAAGCAGAAAAATGGAGAGAGAGAAAGGAATAAAGATTAAAAGTCGAGTGAATGGAAATTCGGTGGGAAATCATAAAAGATAGGGAAGAAAAATCGTTTTTAATTGGTGTAAATGGGAGAAAATGGAAAATTTATTTAAAATATGTTAAAGAAGGAGCGAGGGAAAAAAAGAAAGTGAAGGTGAATAAATTTTGACGTAGGAGGACGACGGAAAAAATACACAAAGTGTTTGAGAAAAAAATCATTAGGCAAATGAAAAACATATCGAAAAACATAAGTTGAAGAATGTAATTAGACTAAAATGAATGAAAATTAGAAAGACGTATAAATTGGCAAAAAATGGCTAATACATAAATTTTGAAAGAAGGAATGCTACGCAATTTAGAGATAGTAGAAAGCATGAACAATGACAGCAAAATAGAAATCGTCTTGGGGGAATTCAAATAAATAAATCAATGAATGATTGAAAAAAAGAAGAAACACTAAAGCAAATGAATAAAAAGAACAAATCGTTTGCGAAGAAAAATAGATCACATCCAGCCTCACAAACCAGGATATATATATATATATATATATATATATATATATATATATATATATATGTATGTGTGTGTGTGTGTGTGTATATATATATATATATATATATGTTTGTGTGTGTGACTATGTGGTTATTATATATATATATATATATATATTTATATATATATATATATATATATATATATATATATATATATATATATATATATATATATTCATATGCCTGTCTGTCATTGTGTGTAGATGTGGTTGTATATACATATATGTGAGTGTGCGTGTGTGTGTGTATGTATTGTGTTTGAGTTTGCCCGCATGTCTATATGCATTAAGTAAAGGAAATTATTCTGAATATGCAAGAGTAAAGGAGATACTGGTAAACTCCTGGAGAAAAGAAAGATAAAAATTGTTCATGATGGAAATTATTTTTAAATTAAAGCAAAAATGTGCAGAATGAAACAAATAAAAAGG
>CAHIKZ030004566.1:0-35000 GCA_903632075.3 Acanthosepion pharaonis | reverse complement strand
CCTCTTCAATTTTCTATCTTTGATGTAAATTGGCCCTTTTATATTAAAGAAACAAAAGGGGGACACATATTGTTAGTCAAGCACAAATGAAGAAAAAACTTGTTAGCAGGTCACCTAATAAATAGCCATAATTGTGATACTTGTTTAAATGTGGAATCAGTTAACTTTCGTAGCAAGTGCCACTCGAGTTACCACTTGAAATTGTTGGAGGCCATTTTTATTTAATCGTTGAAGCCCTCTCTGTGCAAACAGAAGGACTTCGTACTAGGTCTCTAACTAATTTCCATCTAAGTAAAATGTTTTCAATACATATTGTCCACTTTTTTAGTGTTAATTCTATTTATTAACCTCGGTTAGCTAGCCCGTTCTTCAGTTTTACTTTATATTTATTATCATAATGAGTCCAAATAAAAATAATTTTTGTCTTTTTATGGCAATCATATATATATATATATATATATATATATATATATATATATCAACTACATTTGATAAATTTGAAAAATACTATACAGTATATTAGAAAATACTTCATATGCGCAACACATACACACCCTCATACGTGTAAATCCTGTGTTAAATCATTCAGCACCAAAATAATAAAAATCAAGCTAGATAATATCCTGAACAAAGAAAAAAATATAATTCCGTCTTCACATTCTCGTAGTAAGAGCAAGAGATGGCATAGAAATCAAGAAATGAGAAAAATGTTTAGCAAACAAATTGATGAATTAAACGTCTCTTAGGACCTCTGAGGTAAATTATTTAATTTTATCATTTCACCCCACTTAATGCGATAATCCCACAAAGACAAATGAAGGGTTACTAAGAGTGGAAAAGAATGAGAAGACTTTTGCGAGGGGAAAGAAACATAAATGAACAGGATTCAGGCAGACAGAATTTTGTAATTGATTTTGCATTTACATTTTTTTAGATGGTAAGTTGCAGGAAATCATTGAACCGGAAGAAATTTCCTCAGGTAAGAAGTGCAAGTAAATAAACTATTAGAAAATAAGTTTTTGTTACATTTAGCTATCTAAACATTAAGCGGGCGAGAAGTAGTAGCCAATCTAATAACAAGTTTAAATGCACAATGTCGTGAAGGAGAGCTCAAGGAGGAGATATCAAATGATATACAGAACGTATCACGTTTTACATAGATGATGGAAGAAAATCAAAGTTATCAATCGAAAGTGGATAATTGTATATTAAAAACACGTAATTCTAAAACTATCATGGATAATTTGTCTTGAATATTTGCATTTGAGATTGTACAGGACCTTGTTTTTAAGTGTTGTGAATTTACAGACACGCGTGTTTATTCTTGCTAGAAGAAGGTCCAACTACAAGAACATGGCAGACTAAAGTTAGAGTCCAACCGAAGATCTAAGGAAAACAAACAAGACTAATATATATATATATATATATATATATATATATATATATATATATATATATATATATATATATATATATATATATATAAACAAGTATATATTAAACAACAAATTTACAAGTGACAAAGATATCAACATTTGTGTTTGTGTGTGAACGTAATGAGTTTGTATTTTGGTAAATGTTCGTACGTACCTGTAAATGAGGGTGTGTTTCATGAGAGAGATTACATTGTAGATTTGTTCGCTGATATGAAAAAATGAAAAAACCAACGAGGCAACAACTTGCCTGGTATTTATAGTGTAGAGAGAGCGAACCCTATTGGACAATTAGGGAATTAAGGAGGAGATAACTCCGACAAGATAAATTCATGTTATGTTCTCCTATTTTAAAATGAAAGCAAATATCAGGGAATAGTCAAATATCGGTCATTGCTTTTGATGACATCGAAGGTTGGGCTAGGATGACATCCTTAGGCTGGCTATGAAGAAATGATACTAGCGCTGTGAAATGTACACGCATTAATTTCAGCCATTCGTATTAATAACTGCATTGTTTATTTCCAGCTAAACTGACAACTAATTGTTCAAAATAATTAGTCGCGAGTTCTCTTGAGTATGGAGGGAACTTGGCATCGTGGTGTTATCAAAGCGTTTGGCCCCAAACGACTTTCATGTTAACATGGTTGTAACATTAGGAGATTACCCCCCCCCAGCTTAATCAAAAGTGCAAAAGTGAGCAGCTGAATTAGGATGGAAAGGTAGAGTCTTTAAGAAGATATACGGTCTGTAAATCCGAAAAAGGTCTCCAACCGGGAAAATATCGATCGTATTAACCACATGCTGATCGATGACGGTCGATTGACTATAATTCTTATGTTAAATGTGTTGATCGGAGTAAATGATAAGAATGTATTTTTATATTTTAAATTAAAAAAAATTATATTGTATAAAAACACAGACTTTTGAGAAATAAATAATTTAAAATTATTTCGTTTCAGCAATATATATCTTGTTAGCATTTGTTTTGTTAAATACCAGATATAAAAATTATTTTCATATTTGTTTTAACAATGACTGTTTTTACTGTACCTGTGAAATGTGTATATATGCTATGTTGGAATGCATTCTGCAACCAATTTTTCAATTTTATGAACTATTTTTTTTTTAAAAATATTTAGACTATTTACATGCGGATTATTGTCCTCATCTTTGTTGTTGTTTCACTGTGTTTCTGCCGTTGTGTCCTCCGGACTATCAATTTTATATCAGCCCGGGTAAACTATACGGATGAAGTTTGGAGAAAATAACAACCGAAAGGTTTTGAAAACAACAACAAAATGAGGAAAATAGCGGACATTTAAATAGGTGAAATATTATAACTCCTCTTCACAGAAATTCAGATTTTTTCTTTATTATTTTCAAATTCATTTAACTTATTTTTATGTTATTTGTTTTTGGTTTATAGTGTTAAATGAAGTTTCGACGTAGCCCTAAACTGTTTGTTCATTAAATATTGGGTATATTTACTATATAGGTTCCTAGGCTGATACATATTTAATAAAATTGTTATGATTATGGAATAAATTATTTGTTGTATTTTTAGAGATTCTTTTGAATACTCTATTTTATCTGTCAAAGAATGGTTGGAATAATTTTTTATTGTGGTATGTTGATTAGTAATATCGTTAGAAGTTCATTGGCTATATTTTATCGACTTGAAATCATGCGTATATGTTATTTTTTCTCTTAAGGGTCATGATATGCATATAATTTTATTTTATATGTACACTGTATCTTCAGGACATTTTACAGTCCCTTGTTAAATTAATTACAGTCCCTTGTTAAATTAATCAACCTGTTACACTTTTCCATTTATCTCCTCTACTCGCCTTTGCTGTTGCTTCTCCAAAATACATGAGATAGGTTGCTTGTTATTTCCTTATCTCGCTGATACCTTCTATATTTCCTGTGACTGTTTAAATTTTCTATTAGCTCATTATGTAACCCAATCGTTTCAAACGTTTCTTTCGGGATCTAAATATACGTGTTCTTTTTTTCCCAAAATTTCCTCTTTGTTCACATGCTCCATGTATAGTGCTCTCAGTATCTCGTTTGCCTCAAGTATCCTCTTTATCTGTTAGGAAATTATCCATAATTCACTGTCATATACCTACATTGGTATTATATAGTATTTCAACCCAAATTTCGTTGTAAAAAAAAATTGTTACTTAAAATTTGTTTAGCTTTTGGAAAACATCTTTTGCTATTTGATATGTCCCGAAAAGGGATATATTTGCTCGAATTAGCAAAGTGGTTTTGGATTACTGTAACCGAGTAGGACAATCTAGCAGGTAACCGGAATGGACTCGTCCTCGTCGTGGTGTTTTTTTTTTTTTTTTGTTTTGTTTTTTTACTTTACATCAGATAAAATTAGTATACATGGATAAAAATGTGAGAAATGACTTTTTATTAGAAAAATTTATGACAAAAAGAAAAGAAAATTATGATTATTGTTGCTCTCGCCAAAATATCCTCCTATAATCTTGATTAATGCAACACAAATTTTTGGCATTCGTTACTAATTTTTCACAAAGAATAACTTTGATGATTGAATTAATTCTTTTTTTCAATTACTATAAAAGCTTTTTTTTTCATTTTTCTTCTGTCAAGTCAATCCCATTCTTATTCGGGGGGGCTTCGGGGGGCTTCAAACTTTTGAGCTGTATTGTTTTTGTTTTTTTTTTTTTTTGTTTTTTGGGTATTTTAAGCCTTCAACCCCAAGCAAGGCGGAAAGCCACTAGCACGCAAAGGGTTTCAGATTAGGAGCGAGAACAAAGAGGAGTGCTAGAAGAAATGATGAAGAGAAGGTTAGGGGATAGATCAGGGCATCTGGAGACGTCGATTGACGTTACATTTAAATAGTTGGAGATTATAGTTATCAGGAAAACAAGAAATGAGGAGGGAGTTCCAGAGGCGAGAAGTGCGAGACATGAAGCTATTGGAGTAGAAGAGACGGTTACATTTAACAGTTTCAACAGTGAAAGGGTGAAAGCGAGATTCCAGCCTAGTTGAGCGCTTAAATTCACGAAGTCTGGGAACCAGCGAAAGCAGCTCATCGGAGCTTACCGTGAAAATATTTTTAAAAAAGACAGAAGAAGGCAACGGCACATCTGTGAGAGAGAGCCTGCAGACGAGATACGAGATCAGGTCCAAATACATTGCATATCCTTATTTGGATTTTATCAAGGACCTTGAGAAAATTAGAAGGGGCTCCAGACCATATATGGCAGCAATACTCTATGCAAGGGCAAATGGTTGATTTGTAGATTTGAAGGATCGATTCCGGTGAGAAAAACTTCCTGGCGCGGCATAGGGTGCCAACTTTCTTAGCGGTGGACGAAGCTATTGACTCAATGTATTCGTTCCATCTCAAATCAGGGGGCATTGTGAGACCGAGTATGTTTTAAAAGAGTATTCGTTATATCTGCATAACCTCTACATACTTTTCATAATATGTGTCTTTTAGAGTTTAGTAATTATCTATTTGAGAATCCCTGAGTTTAACTTGCATGGAAGATGAAACATAGGACGAATTCTGTCAGTGTGTACAAACACGCTTCGTCTAATTTTTCTGAATGTTCTGTTTTTGTTTTTTTAAGTTACACTATGTAAAAAAAAACAAACAATTAATTGTTTCATTCATCTTCTTCCTTTTTGATAAATATTTTCAGCGACAACACCTACATGAAGGTAACTAAAAAGATTTTCCTTTCTCTGAAACAGAATCAGTCCCTACGTTAAACCCGAATGTGCAAAGTATAACTCTTACTTATATTATTAGAGATAACGCTTCACTGTAGCTTACCTTAATAAAAACACGGGATCAGTTTTATTTTCTCATTATACTCCGTTGGAGAGATACTAGGTAGACAATTAGATTATTTCTCCCACATAAGGTTGGAAATAAGTTTATGGAAAACGTTTGCCTTTTCTCTTTGATATGTACGTCATAAAAGAAATCAGCTGACATTGACTAGAAGACAGTGAATATCGAGGCAACACTAAACTAATTACACTTCCAACTAACTGAGTTTATCAGCTATCATGACACTTCCTGTTTCTTTTCTCGACTTTTTTTTTTTGGTGTGTGACGTTGGGATGGATTGATGGCTTCTTTGCAAAATAAGCTTTTTAGGCAAATTTCTGACAAATAGATTACGATGAAAAGAAGCAAATATAATTTTCGTTTTTTGAAGTGAAAGAAAAAGAGATAAATTCGGGTTAACGAAATTGAGAAAGAAATAGGCAAAAAAAAAAAAAAGAAAAGCCTCGTCAGCAGTTATTCTACTTGACTATTTACAGAAATCAAATTCACTCTAAACAAAGAAAAAAAATACATATCTTCATTATTTCCAGAAGAGAAATCAATCAAATTAATTCCCTCTTCGAATCCTTTTGTCATGTGGGTCGACAAATACTTCTGTTGTGATAAAACACATTATGTTTAGTTAAGAGTAACTGTTTTGAAGTTTCTAAAGCACAGTCTATTATAAGGTGATGGCCTCGTTTTGAACTGCATTATATGGCAACGAACTAAAAGTACACGTTTACAAAGCTTTTCATGTAATTAGTAAATAAATATAACCACCTTCTTTTCTTTTACATTTTTATGAGTAATTATTAAAGGTGACTTTTTTCTTTATACTATTTTTTAATTAAAATATTTACTCCCGCCCTGGTTATGACATTAAACTACATTCAACCTCAAGGCCTCTGATCAGGAGGTTTTGAGGAAAGTGGCACCGCCTCTTAATTACTGGTGTTCCCAGGTCCACCCTGACCCGGGGTGGAAGCACCTAGTAAGATATTCGAAGAGCTGGAGAAGGAACTAGTACCAGACGATTTAAGACTTCATCCAAGTATTTTATTATTGAATTGATGAGACATATCTTTCAATTTAGTACTGCCCTAAAATTCGTGAAGTTGAGGTACTAAACACGTAAGCTCATATGTACAATTACGGTTAAGAAAAAAGCCCAATGACTCTACCTGACAGGGGTTGGAAAATAACTGAAGCCGAGTTTCAACGTCATCACCGATAACCTTACAGATTCTAGAAGAACAATATATTCACCACTGCCCTGTTACAGAGTTTGATAAAAAAGAGTGTATGAACTGTTGGACGAATCCTTGAATATTAATGCACATACCAAGTTAATAGTGGCAAAAACTATTTCTAGTAATCAACAGAAGCCAAACAATAACTCATCAAAATTCAGTAAATAGCGTCATATTTTCTCTTTAAAGTGACGATATTGTGTTCATTCTCAATTGATTTCACCCACAATGGGAGAATATAGCTTAATGTTTCGAAAAATAACATTAGCGCACTTATTTTACAAACGGAAGAAAATTTTAATTATTTTTTAAGATATTAAGTCAACATAGAAGCAGTAAAAACCCACCTTTAACAAACTTAAATTATTGATTATGTATTTGAATAAAAAAATGTAAAAAAGTCAATGTATTTTGTTATACTCTTTCTGAAGTAATGAAGTGCAAAATAATTTATTTTGAAAATGCATTAATTAGGTTTAATTATATTTACATGAAAATCTTTCAATCGATTTTTACTCAGCAAAAATATCCTGATGGTTAGATTCTATTTGTATTGAATTTAACGGAAGTACACCCAGAGAATCACGCACCTCTGTACACACTCACTCATATATACGATTTTGCGTCCTATGCGCATGCGCATATATATAAGTTTGTTTGTATGGTGATACGAAAGTTTGTAGAAAGATAATATGTATGACTTGATATCCTTTTTTTGTTAATTTGATTTATTTTGCTTTTTATTTCTAATTTAAAAGAAGTTACTCCTGTGGTGATAGAAATTACATTTAACTAATGAAACCACAGTATTCACCTTGGACAAAGAATGCACAAAATCACTATCTAGACATGCGATGGTCCAAGGTAACACCATTCTTACAAGGAACATGTTTAGGTTTCCGTATAATGATATTGCTTACAGTTGACGTTCGTCCCACTGAGCCTTGTCGCAGAATGAGTTTACAGCTCAAATAAACATAGTGATTGTTACTTTTTGTGACAGATGGGCAGAAAAGTTCTCAAAATTGATAAGGAAATCCACTGCCCTAAAGGAAACAAATGTTACAGCGCCTTCATCGGAATTCTCCCTCAGGCTTCTGCATTTTTTTTTGCGTCAGTGTATAAAGAAACTCAAAGAGAAGATTCCTTGCAACTTTGTAATACATTTAACAATTGTAAGAATTTCAGGTCGGAAAAAAAATTAACCATGAACAAAAACAAAAAAAATAGTTTCCGATTATCAAACAGAAACAAAGAATTCATTTGCCATTGAGACATTTAGCATAGGATGTTATTTTTTAAATTTTATGGTAGCATAAAGAATAAACGCAAATATAATGACGAAAAAATGTTAAATAACAACGATTATTTAAAGGGTAGAAATAATAATAATAATAATAATAATAATAATAATAATAATATTAATAATAATATTAATAATAATAATAATAATAATAAACAATGAAAGTTAATCGACTTGACATCGAGATTAATGACAGCAACAACAAAATGCAACTTCTTATTGATATGGCAGTTACTTCAAACTGTAATGTATCTTTGAACATCTTCAAGAAACTATTGAAATAGAAGGATCTTAGAATCGAAATCTCAAAAAATGTGGCACGAGAGCACATCAACCTTTCCAGCTGTAGTTGGAGCCCTCGCATTGATTGAAAAAATATTCCAATCGACTCATTGAAGCCCAGGCCTTAAAGAAATAAAAAGATGTTCTCACAAATACAGACTTTCAAAGGGATTAATCTATGTACAATATGTGCGATGTTTTTAAACCTACTCAGAAGAAAATGACATGATGTCATTTCTGACCTTTTGTCTCTTGTCGGACCCGGAAAGAAATGAGTGTACACCAGCAAATAAGAAAATAAATAATATTATATATAAATAAAGAAAGAGACCGACTTCCAAAAATTCTCAAGACAAAGTTCAATAAACCTATACTGCAAACATATAGCCCTATATTGCAGATATTCTTAAGGGACAGACCAATAGAAGTAAATAATAACATATATGCAACAACATTGGCAGCTACTGGAATAGGTAATATCAAGCAAAGAAAATATTAAACCCCAGACATAAAGAACTCAAATGGAATGCGAAATTAAAGCGAGGACTTGAGAAAATCAGGTATGAGTTATCGATACTAGACATGATTTGAAGAAATGCAAATATTCCAACACGCAAAGTTATGACAATCAAGCAGAAATATAAAATTAAAGTCCCAGAGAACAAGACGATATGAAAAGCATTGCAGGTTCTATCGACAACATAAAGATATTCCAAACGGAGCTTAAGAAATTTTACAGGGAAACTGGAAAAAAAATTATAGAAGTAAAAGTTGCACTTTGTATAGAAAAAAACTACAAAAGTTTTGGAAGAATATTTGGAGCAGCCCATGGGAATATAATCCTAATACAGAATGGGTCAAACGAGAAGAAGAAAGAATGAAAGATAAAACTCTAGAAGAGTGGGAAAATATAACCAAGAATAATATTAGGTGAGCTCTAATGAATCCCCAAAACGGAAATAACCCCCTCAAATGACAAATGCTAAATTTTTTGTCATCAATCCATAAAACCCTTACTTTATCCATCCTAATGTAATCCCAGAGTTCATCATTGGAGGTATTATATATCTCCTCTCAAAAAAGGGTGAAACAGATGATGCTAAAATTTACACGGTAATAACATTGTCCAGCAGGTATAAGTTGATCAAGTCTATTCTGAAAAAAAGTAATTAAGCTTTTCTCGAATAAAGCGACATTCTTTCCTTGGAACAGGAAGGACTTCGGAAAGGTTCATATGGTTGCAAAGATCAACAATATGTAAACAAAATGATCATTGAAAACTGCTGGAAAAGATGTAGCAATCTCAGCACAGCATGGAAAGATAACCGTAAAGCCTTTAATAGTGAGCCACACGCTTGGATCCGTAAGGCTTTGGAAATGTACAAAATCTCCTGGGTGATAGTAAATATCCTCAGACACAGCATGGGGATGTGGAAAACCACATTATACCTAATTCACACCAAAGACATTTCCACTTCCTACCGCCTCAGTATCCGACGAGGAAGATTACAAGGAGACAGTCTTTCACCACTTATGTTATGTCTCTCAGTAAACCCCCCTTTCGCACGAATTAAACAATAATAGCTATGAATACAAAGTAAACAAGAAAGAATGTAGTCACATACTGTAAATGGATGTTCTCAAACTCCTTGTCAAAGATGACAATGAGTTGAAGGATATCCTCAACACTGGAAAATGTTTCAATGACGAAATATATATGGATTTCGGATTAGATAAATGGGCAAAAATATAATTTAAGAAAGGAAAAAAATACAGTAAATGACTTCGATTTTTTCACAAATATTAGAGAACTGGAACAAGAAGTTGGGAAGGCCAAAGCGTACAACAACCGAAACGTTTTAATAAATATGAGGTCAAAGATAAGGACAATAGTCCGAATAATGTTAATAGTGTACATAATACCCCATCTCAGAAATATAGACAGATACAGAAAAGCCGCAATGTTGTAATAAATATGGCGCCAAAGATGAGGACAATAATCCGAATAATGCAAATAATGTACATAATACCTCATCTCAGAAATATAGAGAGATACAGAAAAGCCGAAACGTTGTAATAAATATGAGGTCAAAGATAAGGACAATAGTCCGAATAATGTTAATAGTGTACATAATACCCCATCTCAGAAATATAGACAGATACAGAAAAGCCGCAATGTTGTAAAGATGAGGACAATAATCCGAATAATGCAAATAATGTACATAATACCTCATCTCAGAAATATAGAGAGATACAGAAAAGCCGAAACGTTGTAATAAATATGGCGACAATGATGAGGACAATAGTCCGAATAATATAAATAATGTACATAATACATCATCGTAGAAATATAGACAGATACTGAAAAAACAGAGGGAATTATATATTTGGTATTTCCGTGAAAATAAATTCAATAGACTCGAGTGGCTGGTTTCTAGTTCCGAGCCGCTATCAATTACACGACATTGACATCGTAAATAAAATAATTGATTAAAATATAATATCATTTAAGTACTAAATATAAACTTTAACTTTGTCTTCGTATATCAACCCCAAGTGATCCTACAAATATTTTCACATTATGAGAAATGATTGCCTTAAAAGAAAATATAAGGCAAGTCGAACTTCCTAAAAATTAACGAAGGTGATGTAACACAGCATACCCAATTGAAGGAGAAAGTAAAAAAAAAGAATACGAGAGATGTGTGCGTCTGTTATTGAAAATCCGATGTAAATTCAAATAACGGAATATCAGCTATAAACACTTTGGCTATCCCTGTGGTGCAATACAGTTTTAACATCTTTAAATGAACCATAAGTTACATTAAGCGAATTGACGCCAAAATGAAATGCCTTCTCACTTGACGTCGCATTCATCATACCAATAATGTTGTTGATCGTCAGTATGTGCCCAGATCCGAAGGAGGCAGAGGATTAGTTCAACTAGAACGGTCTTACAAAACTACAACAATCGGCCTTCAAAGAAACTACAGAAGGGTGGATGATGATCTATGCTAAAGAAGATGAAAGATGTAAGTAACTGTATTCAGTAACAAAGGAAGCCGGCTGACAAGTTCAAAATGGAATTTCAAGTGGGTCAAGAAATGAAATTAAAACAT
Source organism: Acanthosepion pharaonis (assembly GCA_903632075.3). NCBI lineage: Eukaryota > Metazoa > Mollusca > Cephalopoda > Sepiida > Sepiidae > Acanthosepion > Acanthosepion pharaonis. Next base: position 23,781 of record CAHIKZ030004566.1, on the reverse strand, counting down.
AACACCTACTGCAAAAACCCTGAAAAAGGAAACAAATAAACATGCAATGGACCAGTCACAGAAACGGAGGTAAGATAAAACTATTCATGATCAATATTCTGTACTTATCAAACAAGGTGATGTTGACAAACCACGTAGACTTCAGTTGGCTACAAGAATCTGAAACCGAAAGTTCAGTTTTAAAAGCTGCAAAGGATCATGCTTGCTAACTAGAAATTGCCAAGCACACACACTGAAAATTGTACTAAACCGAAATGCAGTTTATGTGATAAATCTGCAGAAACAGTTGACCATCTTGTAACATGTTGCATGGGTTTGACACCCACTAAATATAAATTCCGGCATGACAGACAAGACCAATATCTGCATTGGAAAATGTACAATTTTTACAGAAAAGAAACTGTTAGAAATTGACATGAAAACCAACGAAACCCGGTTAGAGAGAAGGAACCTGTAATAATTTTATGGAACTTTTCAATACTCACAGAACAATCAAAGCTAATCGCCCAGACATCGTGATTAGTGACAACAAAAATGGGTCTTTTTATTGATATAACAGTTCTTGCCGACTGTAATATACCTTTAGAAATCTTCAAAACACCATCCAAATCTTGAAATCGAAATCTGAATTATATGGCACATGTGATCACTTGTAGTTGGAGCACTACCATTGATAGGAAAATGTGCCGATTGACTCACAGAAGGAATTATTGGTAGCCCAAACCTTAAAGTAATTTTACTAACAAGTAGAACCCACAACTTACGGAGAGATTTATCTATGTAAAATATGTGTAATAGTTTTTTTTTGTTTTGTTTTTTTTTCGATAAGTGAAGTATCCGAAAAATGGGCTCAGAGGAAAATGTCATGATGCATTTAGTGGCCTTAGGTCAGTAGTCGGGACCCGGAAAGAAAGGAGTATATATCAGAAATCAAACAAATAATAATAATAATAATAATAATAGCACATAAGTACATCAGTAATTCCGCTTGTTGATGGAGGTCTCGTATTATTGGGAAGAGCTTTTAATAGACTCATTGAATAGATGCCTGGTAGTCAATGCCTTAAAGATATACGAAAAGTGTACTCACAATTACAGCTCACACATTAAGAAGAGCTTCATCTATGTAAAATATATATGATTCTTTTTTTTTTTTTTTTTTTGACAAAATATGATCAATGTATAATGCAGTCAATTCTGCCCTGGAAGGATATGTTTATACGACAGGAATTTATGGCTATGATAATAATAATAATAATAATAATAATAATAATAATAATAATGAGAAGAAGAAGAAGAAGAAGAAGAAGAAGAAGAAGAAGAAGAAGAAAAGATTAAGGAACTAGACCAAGATGGTACATACACATACTTAGGAACGAATACAGGAGAATGAATAAAACATTCGTTTATGAAGAAATAAGATCCGAAAATAATATTATAGGACAGTGCGTTTGATACAAGAAAACAAACATAATTAATAAAACATAAACATTGAGCCAATAAAATGAAGTCTGTCAACATTTTAGCTATACCCCTAGTTACATACAGCTTCACCATTAATAAATGGAAGCTCAATGACCTTAAAAGATCGAACGCTAAGTCCAGAAAATGAGCATACACCAACCGAAATCAGATATTGATAGGCTGTAATTACCATGAGCTTTATGAAGCCGAGTTCTAATCCAACTTGAACAAACACTAAAAACTACAACAATTGGAATGAAAGCATACATCACCAAAACCAATGTCTTTCTCCCATAAATATTAAAACAACAAATGCGCTCCATCAACAAAGAAGCTGGACTCACTCTGACAGGAAACACCTTAATATACCTGAAATCCTACCAACAAAAAACGAAGCTTATACCATCTACGCCAAACGAGTAAAACAGAAAGCAAAACAACTTGGTCAAATGAAATTACAAAAAAAAAACTGAGAATAAAAACTGAGAGGACAAGGCATCGCATGGCAAATACCTAAACGGAACGAAAGAAGCAGACGTGAAACAAATGAAAACACACCAGTGGCTGAGTACCAATAGGTTGAAAGCTGAGTCATAAGGGCTAATTATTGCAGCTCAGGACCAAAGCCTTGCAACCAGATCTTATCACTGTCACACAATCCATGAAGGAATTAAACCGAAATGCAGGATCTGAGGAAAATATGTTGAAACAGTCAACCATATTATCTCAGGATGTCCGGAACTAGTAAGAAATGAATATAGCCACATATATAAACAGATGGCGAGATATGTGTAATGGAAGATATGTAAGAAGCACAAAATCGAAACAACTGAGAGATGGGAAGGGCAACAACCAGACACAGTTACACAACATAATGATGTAACTATCCTCTGGGACATGCCAATTCAAACTGACAGGAAAATAAAAGCCACCAGACCTGATATTATCATAAAAGACAAGAAAGTCAGGAAGTGTATGCTTTTTGACATGGCAGTGCCATCCGAGAGAAACACCGCCATGAAATTATCGAGAAATTGACCAGATACAGCGACTAGGAGATGGATATTAACAGGGTGTGGGGAATGATGACTGAGACTATACCAATAGGAATTAGATATCTGGGCCTTGTGAGAAAAGTAATGGGCAATTTTATTATCAGTGTCCCAGGTAATATACAAGTTACCCAGAAGATCGCCGGAGTGTAGAATCCAGAATCGGTTACGGAGATAGAAACTGTAACAATTTTATGGGATTTTACGATACACAGAAACAGAACAATCAAAGCCAATCGCACTGACATCGTGATTAGAGACCGAAAAGAAAATTATGTGCCTCATTATTGCCATGGCAGTCCATAGAGATTGCAATGTATCTTCGAAGATATTAAGAAAAAACTAGCAAAATACAAGGACCTTGAAATCGGAATCTCAGAATTGTGGAACATGAGGACAACATGAGGACAAGTGTAGCTGGAGCCCTCGGTTCGAATGGAAAACATTCCAGTAGACCCAATAAAGAAATTCCTGGTAGCCCATGCCTTAAAGCAATGCAAAAATTGTACTCCCGAGTACAGCCCACATCTAATGAAGGGATATATCTATGTAAAATATGTGCGAAGTTTTTAAAATCTACTCAGTGGAAATGCCATGATGCCATTTCTGACTTGAGGTCCCTGGTCGGGAACCGGAAATAAATAAGTATGAATCAGAATCCAAAGGAAAGAAAACAATAACAACAACAGCAACAACAACAACAATAATAATAATAATAATAATAATAAGAAGAAGAAGAAGAAGAAGAAGAAGAAGAAGAATAATAATAATAATAATAATAATAACTAAAAGTTACATTCAAGAATGGTAGAATTAAAGAAACACCCTTAATAGATTTAGATTTTGTCACAAAGATTAGGGAATTGGAGCATGATGAAGTTTATAAGTACCTAGGAATTAGCGAAGGAGATGGCATACAACACCCCCAAATGAAGGAAAAAATAAGAAAAGAGTACTACAGGCGTGTGCGTCTGGTACTAAATACTGAACTAAACTCAAAAAACAGGATATCAGCTATAAACACATTGGCTGTCCCTGTGGTGCAATACAGCTTTAATGTCCTTAACTGAACCATAGCTGAAAACGAGAAAGCTTCTCACTTGCTATCGCATGCACCATCCCAAAGCTGATGTTGATCGTCTGTATGTGCCCAGATCCGAAGGAGGCAGAGGATTAGTTCAACTAGAACTGTTCTACAAAACTACAACAATTGGCCTCCAAAGATACTTGGAAACTACAGAAGACTAGATGATGGTATGCGTCAAGTAACATGAAAGTAGTAAGCGTCTTTACTCCGTAATGAAAGAAGCCAACAAATTCAAAATGGAGTTTCAAATGGGCGTAGAGATGCAACTACAGCACAATACACCGACTGAAACTGCAAAATACTTAAAAAAGACAGCAAAGACGAATGCAACCGACAAGATACAGAAGCGATGGCAAGATAAACCACTTCATGGCCAATACTCTGCCCGTACCAAACAAGCTGACGTAGACAAAACCCGTACCCATAAGTGGCTACGTAGTGCAGGGTTGAAAGTGGAAATTGAAGGTTTTATCCTTGCTCCGCAGGACCAATGCATGCTAACTAGGAATTATCAAGCACATATACTAAAATATTGTCTCAGCCCAAAATGCAGATTCTGTGATAAACATCCAGAAACGATTGATCATCTTGTATCAGGTTGCACGGTGTTGGCACCCACTGAATATAAAACCCGACATGACAGAGTGGGCCAATATCTGCACTGGAAAATCTGCAACTTCTACGGGAAGGAAACTGAAAGAAACTGGTATAAACACCACCCAGAACCGGTTACGGAGATAGAATCTGTTACAGTTCTATGGGATTAAACAATACACACTGACAGAACAATCAAGGCCAACCGCCCAGATATTTTTATTAAAGACCACAAACAAAAACGGTGCCTCCTTATTGATATGGCCGTCCCTGCTGACTGCAATGTATCTTTGAAGATATTCAAAAAACTGTCAAAATACAAGGACCCTGAAATAGAAATCTCGAAAATGTGGCATATGGGAACATTAACAATCCCTGTCGTAGTTGGAGCCCTCGGTCTGGTTGGAAAAGATTGCAGTAGACTAATTGAAGGGATTCCTGGAAGTCCATGCCTCAAGGAGATACAAAAAAATTTTCTGACAAGTACAGCCCACACTTTACGAAGGGCTTTATCTATGTAATTTTTTTTGTCAGTGGAAAGTGCCATGATGCCATTTCTAACCTTAGGTCCCTGGGCGGGACCCGGAAAGAAATGTGTAAACGCCAGAAATCAAAATAAAATAATAATAATAATGTTTGCTTGATAATTATCGCTTTTTGCTCATCAGAACACGAGTGAGGAGGTTAAGTTTCTTTCGTTTTTATATCTCGTAGCTAGTTTTAATATTTGTCCTCCTGTTAATTGGGTTATCAATCTTTGTTCCTCTAGCAAGATATTCGTGTATTTTAATTTTATTTTAAATATAATAGGAATACGGTTAATGTTTTTGAAAAAATATCTTAGAATCACTCCGTTTGTTATATCCTGAAAAACATTTATAATCATTTTGTATCAAAATTGTAATTATTACTCTGATTTCTCTTCAAGCTGATTCGAAATATTGACAAACATCCGTATGATTTTAATCCGTTAGATGATTAAATATATTTTTGAATCATTTCATTCTAAGCAAAAAAATAAAGCCACCGAGTTTTAAGGTTTTACTGAATGCGGCAGAATATATGAAAATATAAATCACTAAAGACAGAAGACAATAAAATCAGGCGTTAAGAAGACAGAAAATAACAACTGATTAAGTTTTTCAAAATCAAAGTAGCAGGCAGAAAGTATCACAATCAAAAAGTGCAAGAGAATTAAAACTTAGCATAAAACTTACAGATACATCTCGCCATTTTAACTGAAAAATGAAGAGATCTTACCACCAATATATTAATGGGCTTAAATTAATAAAGACTTTTATTCAAACGCTGTTATAATTTAATTTTTATTAATAATTTCCAGTTTTTTTTTTTAAATGTATTTTGCCCAACGTTCGCAAAAAAAAAAAATTCTCATTGAAAACTTTGTTGTCATTATCGCAGTTTTGTAGTCAGATATTAGTGATAAAAAGAACAATGATTAGGAGACTATTCTGAATGAATCAGTGATATTCTGTAATATCAAATCATGTAAATTCAGAGGCATATTCGGTTTTATTGGACAAGAGATTATTTTAATACTAATTTATGAGAAAATAAAGTAATCCACAATAAATAGGTTGTATCTTATGCCACTTCCTTAATAAATATGTGTGTTGTACAATTCGCTCTTCTTCTTATGATCGTTCAAATATTATTAGCAGGGGTGAAGATTATAAGAAGTCATTTGTAAAAATATACGAAGAAATAATTTCCAAAATATAAATAGAATTTGTCATATAACTGTATAGAAGAAACGTGTAGAAGAAACTGATGTTTTAATTTACTTGCTGAATCCACGAAGAAAGCCAATTGACCGAGGAAAACTCTCAGGGTTTTGGTAGAATGCATTTGTCGGAATTATCTCCTCCTTAATTCCCTAATTGTTCACTAGGGGTCGTTCTCCCTACACTATAAATAGTGCGCAACTACTTGCCTCGTTCTCTTTTTTCAGTTTTTCATTTCAGCGAACACATCTACAATGTAAGCTCTCTTAGAAGATATCCATTCCCCACTTGTGGGAAGACGCTGTGAACATTATACACACATAAACGTACGTACGAACATTCACCAATATACAAACTCTTTACGTTCACAGACAAACACAAATGTTAATGTCTTTGTCACTTGTACATTTGTTGTTTAATACATATATTTGTTGACATGTATACATCGGTCTTGTTTGTCTTCTTTACCTCTTTGGTTGGACACAACTTTGAGTCCCCCAGTTTCTTGTAGTCGGACCTTCTACTAGCAGGAATAAACAGCACGTGTCCCTAATTCAACAACCCTTAAACCCAAACGGGTCATCTAAATAATCATTAAATAAAATTAACCTGGAAGATTTTGATAAGAGAGGTCTTATATATAGGATTAGGAAAGCGCAGATACATCCGGGGATTGTGAATATTGAAAGTAAAAATAGTTTATTCATTGACCCCCTTTCTTGTACATATGTTTGTTTTTGTTTTATTTTCTAGGTAGTCAAAATATTTGTCAGATTTTAACATTTTTAGCCGTTATTATTACTTAATGATTTCTAAATAAACCTTTAATACATAAAAATTATATTTTAGTTTTGGTTTATAAATATCGGATATTAAATAGATTTTTCTACCAATAATCTATTAATGCCCTTCTTCCGAGATGATCTCGATAACAGGCATTCAGCTGGGATCCACCACTGACTGCAGACATGGAGAGACATAAATTACTGTTAAATACAAATTAGAGAAACATTTTAGGAAGAGTTAGGAAAAATAATGACGTAATAATGTCGTTTTTGACCTTAAAAATACGTCAAAAACGACATTATCACGTCATTATTTTTGCACCAACCTAATATATACCGTATATACTCGCGTACCATACGACATTTGAAAACCTAATATTGAAGTTAATTTTAAGGGGGTCGCATTGTACATGAGATATAAAATTGGCGTATGTACTTTGTATACGGCATGGAGCAAACTATATATCAATTTACTGTAGTAAAATTAACTTCAAAATTAGGTCTTGAACATCGCATTATAGGCGAGTATATACGGTATATTATTTGGAAGAGTCCTACTACTATTAATAGTAATTGATTTTTTAAATATACACATATGTATATAGAAAGAATTAGTGTAACCTCCTCTAGTAACTTAATGCTGCCAAAAATAGTCTATTCTTTGCACATTGGATACATTGTAGTGATATTCCAGAAGCAATGTGTTACTTTAAAATAATTGATTAAATATATAGCATATACAATAATAAATTCAGAAAGCAAGTTTACCATTTTCTAAAATTATATATTCTCTAAGTCTGGAAATTAAATCAACAACAAAACGTAATATTTCTTAGAATACTATAATAATTGTGTTAGTCCTTGCCTTCGTTAGTTCGCACTAATGTTATGCCTTGTCAATACCACATAAATAATGACTATTCCATTTTGATAGCGTAGAAAGTGAAATGCCATATCAGAGTCGCTACTTGTTATCACTGATAGATAGATAGATAGATAGATAGATAGATAGATAGATAGATAGATAGATAGATAGATAGATAGTGTTGTGGTAGGATCCACCTAATTTGCATAGTGGAGTACCGACCATATAAATATGGTTGGTACCGGGAAGAAAGGAAGGAATCAAGAGATTCAACCAGAGACTCTGCCCTGACTGCGACTCAGTCAACATTCTCCAGGAACGGTCTTACCAGGAATATACAAAAAACTATATGTAAATATTGTGTACACTTTCTTGTTTCAATACATTTTGTTCTAAGTACATTTTGTGTTGCATTATTATTCCATGCATTAGTCAAGTTTCAACAGATAGATAGATAGATAGATAGATAGATAGATAGATAGATAGATAGATAGATAGATAGGTTTAACGCCTCCTTCTAATATCTCATAAATAATTGACTTTTTCGTTTGGATTAATGACGAAAAACATATCAGTGAGAAAATGAAAGAAAGAAGAAAGATGGAAGTGTTTAACAGCTGTTTCAGTGAAATGGGATAAGTTTTAAATTCGAAATATTTCCATTTGTACCCAACTACTTCTTAGAATAACGGAAATCATTCATATACACTATTTACATTATTCGGACTATTGTCCTTATCTGTATGGCCATGATTATCACAACGTTTCGGCAGTTGTACGCTCTGGCCCTGTTCAGGTGGTTGGAATGTCGATCTGAACCCTATATTTCGCTCACTTGGGTAGACTAGGGTAGTGAAATAAAAAAGGGTTCAGTTCGACATTCCAACCACCTGAAGAAGGCCGGAGCGTACAACGGCCGAAACTTTGTGATAAACATGGCGACAAAGATGGGGACAATAGTTCGAATAGTGTAAATAATGTACATAATACCTCATCTCAGAAATATAGACAGCATTCATATATATGACTATTATTAGACTATTTTGTTAAAGTTGTTAAGCTCAAATATTTAACCATTTGCTAGGGAAATTTCTACGGATATTTTATTGTCGTAGAACCCGCCGTCAGCTTATTCAATCATTAACTTAGAATTAAGATCTATCATAAATTTCACGAGAAGACCCGTGGAATATTCACGATTTAAGCTAATAATAATAGTTTTGATAATTTTTGTAAATTTTATTCAGTGATTTTTTTCACATATTTAGTTGCCTGTCCTTATTTGACAAAAAATGAAGACAATTCTTTCACTTTGATTCTTTAATACATACTAGCAGCATGGCCCGGCGTTGCCCGCGCTTGATTAAAAAATCGTACGACTCATACAGTAATCTCTATCACTTGACTTAAGATATTTTTGCCCTTCCTTGCCTTTAAAGGAGTGCTCTTTGCAGTGCTGATATTGCTACATGCCTTACTTCTTGTCTATCTCACACTGCGAATTTTTTCTAAGCTCTATACTAAACATTAAATCGCTTACGAAAAAAGAACTAAACAAAATGAACACAAAACGATCAGCTTTAAAAAAAAGGACTCGTAACTGGAAAAACCGAATGAAAAAAGAATGTTAACAACAAATACTTTTTCACACCCAACCCAATTCTGCGGAATCAGAATCAACGTTGAGTTTAAGCAAGCGAATGAGCCAATTGGAGTAAAGTGCCATGCAGATTTAAATTTTTCCCACTTGTGACGAATGCAGCTATCGGTTTTTTTTTTTTTGGCATGATAGCATGCTAGTTAACATTCGTGTCAGTCAGCTGTTGGCTCTCACGCTGGCCACTAGAATTTCCTTGCCTATTCGTGGCATCCAGCTATTGGTTCTAACTCTGGCCAGTACATAATGGCCGAAAACTACATGAAAACTGCCGTAGAAGCATGAAAAAATCAATTATTTCCACTATCGACGTGAGTTCGGAAATGCAATGTCGGTCTTGGCCTTCCCACTAACTTGGAGCATGTGCATGTAAATTTTGGTGCAAATCCGTCGAAAATTGCGGCCGTGCATTCGTTACACACACACACACACACATTCTACCTTTTATAGATATAGATTAGCAGGATGCATAGATTCAACAATAATTAAAATCAATTTGCCTTAACCAGAAAATAATATTAACATTTTGTTTTGATGTGTAAACCAATACATTGTATGAACGATGTTTGCCTGAATTAATTTTTGCCTGAATGAATATGATTTTTATTTCGCTTCATTAACAGATTATCTACTTGAAAATTAAACATTTTTATTATTAAGTCTAGGAGAGTTTTACGAATATTTTATGAACGAATGATAATTTCAAAGCTGGTTCATAAAATGCCTCAGGGAAATCAAGGAAAGAAAAAAATATATTGGCAATTGTTTCATATTTAAATAAAGCGTTTCGGAAATTAATATCAAGATTTTTGTCAAAAATCCCATGAAGTTTTCAATTTAGGAGCACCAAATATTATAAATAAAAAAATCGTCCACTTTACTGTGGCCCCCAGTGGAATTTTTAAATTACTATAATCTATTTCTTTCAAAGAATTTCCATATACATGAAAATGAAGTGTTATATTAGTATTAATTTTTTTTTTCTTCTTTGGGAAGAATCGTTTGTGAAATAAACTACTATATAAAGAAATGACATTTTAATATCTTTAGGAATCCTAATTTCAATATCTGGTTAGTTATAAAATAATGGATATATAGTTTGCTCAGTGCCGTATACAAGGTCAACAGTACATACGCCAATTTTATATCTCGTGTACAATGCGACCCCCTTAAATTTAACTTCAATATTAGGTTTTCAAAAGTCGTATGGTACGCGAGTATATACGGTATATAGTTGCTAATAATCCAGTTGCTTGTCATTACTACACTCTTCCTAAAATATTTCTCTAAAATTTTTATTTAACAGTAATCTGTGTTTCTCCATTATATCAAGCAAATATACAATTTGAGCAATCACATCTTGGATTTAAGTTGTATTCTTTAACATCAACATCTAACTGAAGATGCAATTCCAATAATATTTTTTACTTTTATAAGATATGCACAGGTTAATAATTTATTTTAAATATTCGGGATCTTGAGTGCTTAATTTTAGAATATCATGAAAAAGTTTTAACTCCACCAAAGAAGTTACGTTTGTCTGTCGATAAAGGATGGCAAAATTAAATATTGATATATATATATATATATATATATATATATATATATATATATATATATATATATATATTTAAAAAAACATATTTTTATGTTTAACGTTGTTATTTCAGATACAAGTATTTAAGCAAATGCTCTGTTTATGATAAACAGTATTAAATAACATTTACCGGCCTGAATGTCCGAGAAATTTTCATAGAAAATTTTCGTTCTTTGACAGGATTCGAACCTGCATCCTATACGGAACCGTCATAAACATAGATTATAAACATTATATAGATTATAGATTATAAACATTTATTTATCATAAACAGAGCATTTGCTTAAATACTTGTATCTATGAAATAACAACGTTAAACATAAAAATATGTCTTTAATAAATAAATTGTCGGACCTTGTCCATTTCTTAATATATATATATATATATATTATTTTACAAAGGGTTATAAACAACAAAAGTTATAAAAAAGTATATTTTTAATCAATATGTGTATTGTTATAAAGAAAAAATATTACTTTCTTTTATAAAATATTTAATAACGACATGTCTAGTGCGTTTCAAAGTTTTACGTTGTTTAACTGAGCATAAATGTATCATTTTTGACGTGTAACTATTTTGCTCTATATTTTAGAGAAAAGCTCGAAAATAAAATTTGCTGAATTTAATAGTGACAGATTTCTGTGATAAAATTATTAATATATAACATTTTTCATTAATTTGCCTTCGCGAACGGTCATATTTTACAGAAGGACGTCAAATTAAAATACAACATAAATTTTGAATATACCTGTTAGAAATAAAACATACTAGGGTGAAGTAAGAGCTTTATAGGTTGACTATGAAGGCTTGATACTCGAGCTGTCAGATCATGCATGAATCACTTTCAATTCTTATTAATATCTGCATTGATTCTTTCGACGTAAAATAATATTTGACTTTTTAAAAACAGACTTCAAAACTAACTAGTAGTGTATTCTCATGTAAATTGACAAACTTTGGTATCTTGGTGTTATCAAGTACTAGCAGAAAATGGTTAAGCATAAATCCTTCAACATCAGCCGTTGACGTTGAAGGAGTTATGCTTAATCATTTTCCTGCTAGTACTTGGTAGCATCAAGATACCAAACTTTGTCCATTTTTTTTTTATTTCAAATCATTTCTTTTCAATAAGAAAATTAACATACTGCAAATTCAAATAAAATAAAATAAATGAACCATATATTTATTTAAGTGTCATAAATAAAAAAAAAACTTACCTTAATTTAAGGGTAAAAAAGATTTCATTTTTTTTTTAAAAGAAGAGTAATTTTTAACTTATATCTGCAAATATATGTACCCAGTCGAATAGATTGGAGGCCTTTTATAGGTATCGACTTGTTAATTCCCATATTTTAAGCTTTAGTCTTAATGGTTAAATGTTAAGAAATTCGTAGACCTTCAGGTAAAATTATTTAAATTCTTATATACAGATTTTTAAAAAGCAAATAGAAAAGACTTCTTTATTTAATTATTAACGGTTAATTAAAAACAAAAATCAGTAAATAGAATTATAGAGTTAGATTTTATTTGGAAATGGCAAAATTTGTAAAACATAATTAAACTTCAGCGAGACAATGAGTGTTCCGTCAGCTTAACTTTTTGCAATCATGGAGATTTAACTAAGACTCGAATTCACTAATCAGTCGCAGTTAATTAAGAAAATCAAGTTGGCTAACAATTACGCCACGCTGAAGTCCTACTTGCGAGATAAATAGAAAATTCAGACATACTCTACTGAATTTTAATCATCAGTAAGAGTGACTGTGTTCTCACTGCTGGACAAAGGCCTTTCAGAATTGTTTCCATGGCAAACCTGATTATACTCTATAAAGCAGGTGTATCCAAAGTGGTCGATATTGACGCTGGGCCGTCGATTGGACTATCTAGGGAGTCGATAAATGCCGAGGGGTTAAATAGAGGTTGATAAATGCCTGCAGTTCAAAAGAGGATCGATAAATAAATCATCGTCGCCTACAACTAAAACTCACGAATTTTCAACCAAATATCTATTCCCTTGCTCCTGTACATCGGGCACGCCGCTTACATTACTGTTGCTATTTTCAAATTGCTCATTATTATATATAATATATACTAATTTTTTTATTATTATTATTATCATCATCATCATTATTATTATTATTATTGTTGTTGTTGTTGTTGTTGCTATTGTTGTTGTTCTTGTTACTCATCGCCAACTAAGAAATAAGAAAAATGATACGAACATAAGCAACATTTTCAGATTTTTGTTAGTGAATTTCAAATCTCTAAAAACGCACAACAGATTTTCTGCAGTTCATATAAGTGTTGCTTTTATTCAGTGGTCAATCCTCGTATCATCAAAGGAAACACAGACACGCGCATGCGCGCGCACTGGCGCATGCGCACAAACAACTCCCATCATAAATAACCGAAAAAGAAACAAAAAAGAGATATAGACGTAAATAAATGAAACCTGAAAATAGAGTAATGAATTAAAAAGGTAAGTTGGAATTTCCAGTTATGTGTGACACTCTGTCTAATGAAAGAATACCATGTATTCAAAACAGTTAAGCAATGGGAAATCACTCCGCTTATTTTCCGCAGAATTTATAGCAAATGACGTAATAAAAATAAATCTAGGAAGATTGATGAATGTTTACTACACGAAAATATATGTCATTTTTTTTCATTCATGGGCACATTTTCAGTTTAATTTTCGGATGAAATTTCAGTATTTTAGCAAATATCACAAAGTCACCGGATCAACAAAAACTGGGCAGCTTTTTAAAAAAATTGCAAGAATTCCAGAATGAACCCGGTCTGGAAAATCATATTAAAGGTATAAAAGTGAAAGTTTCTATGAAGTATTGTATTCACTGTCTACATGCCTGCGAACGAAAATTAGTTAATATTGAATAAACTTTTTCAAAATATAACACATTTAAATGTATATATATATATATATATATATATATATATATATATATATATATATATATATATATATATATATTAAAAATATAGTCTTAAGGTGTGCTATATTTATCGGATAAAGTGCTCAATACTAGAGATAGAGTTTGTGTAAATATAAAAGTGAACATTGAAGTCAACACTTAGAGGCGAGAAGCTGTTTCATACTAAACGCAATCGTCAGGCCTGTAGCACGCCTCTAAGTGTTGATTTCAATATTCACTATATATATATATATATATATATATATATATATATATATATATATATATATATGTGTGTGTGTGTGTGTGTGTGTGTGTGTGTGTGTGTGTGTGTGTGTTGTGTGTGTGTGTGTGTGTGTGTCTGTGTCTGTGTCTGCGTGTGTAGAGGGAGAGAGAAATAGAGGCAGATTTAGTTTGTCAGAATTTAATCTGAAGAAGCCAACCTAGCACTAGGAGTCGAAATATTATCTATGAGTTCAAATGCCCTTTAAGGAACTGCGTTCCTCACCAAACCGGACTCATAAATAATTACATCGACTACACAACTACATGTTTATCCAGACGTCTTACATTACACCTATCTGATCACAGCTCCATCAGAACACATTTAAACACACACTCAGATTTACCCGACACTATTAGGAACATACTAGTAGAAAACACATATATATTAACTGCATCCACTTGCAAAAAAAGACTAAAAATAATGGAAGCTCTAATAATAAAAAAGAAAAAGCCAACTCTTAACAATATTAACTATGAACAAAGCCATAATATGCTAACCGTATTCGAAAATTAAAAACATCACTACCACACACTGAACATACACAGAAGGCACACACTCTACTAAGCTGATAATCGAATCATCCTTGATAATGGCTAAAGGTATAGCCGAAAGCGCTCGGAAATACAAAACATTCGGCAAATTTTGATTATTTTGAATGAAAAATAAAATGAAAGGAATTCTATTAGGATCTAAAATTTTTTTTATGTGTATGCTTGTCGAGCATTTTTAGGAATACGTTTTGAAAGTGTCGCCCATGTGACGACAACGTGACCATGCTAAACGGAAAGCTGATCATTTTAAAATTTTCAGTTATCTGTTTTGGATAAGACTTGTTTTTTATGTCCATCGTCTTTGTCAAATTGAACTGAATTGTATTTTAATGAATATTGTCCCGAAGAAGGTTTATTAAACCGAAACGTCAGACGTCGACATTTCATTCATTTTAAACAACATAATTGCATTTAAGGATTTTTGTTTGTTTTTTCAAAATTTTCTTCATTCTGTCGGATCTATATCCATTTACATTTTACTTATATATATATATATATATATATATATATATATATATATATATATATATATATATATATATATATATATATTATTAATCAATGTATTCCTCTGCTTGTGGCATTTTAAGAATACCTATTTTCCATTTTTATGAATTATATTTTGCTTGCTTGAAATAAACGTAACAAGTCATCTTTCTTATTATAAATATGTTTTTGAACGTTTGTATATTTTAATATCAAAGAACATATTAAGACGTCATTCTGAATAATACGTAATATTATTTTAATTTCTTAATCTTTGCGATTTGTAGGAGAAATAAAAAAAAAACAAGCCGGTTATCCAACCACCTCCAATTATTACTCATATTTAGTGATATACGGAGGATATAATTTGATGTTATTTTTGTATGCTTGTTGGTCGCACACTCAATATATATATATATATATATATATATATATATATATATATATATATATATATATATGATATAAATACAGACACAGAAAGAAACTCAATTTGAGATTATATGAATCTTGGTATTCATATATATATATATATATATATATATATATATATATATATATATGTAAGAGAGTAAGACCAGTTTAACAATAGTAGAAAATGCTGATAGATATAAATACTGAAACTCATCACACAGAAAGAAACTCAATTTGTGTGCATTGATAGGCTCCGATTATGTGAATCTTGGTATTCATATATATATTAACACCACAAGCGACGTAGTACGGGACGCTCGGTATTCTCTGAATTAGTAGACGGTAAAATATGTTAGAATGAAATTTTGGAGACTCATCTCCAGTATGTGTTCCAGCAATATTTTTCTTCCTTAAAAGGAATATTTTCCAAACATATATTATACAATATACTTACGAAAAATAAATCTAAGTTGTGCATTACTCTTGATCCTAACTTTTTATAATAAATATGATCTATTCATGGTCACTTACAAGTCTTTCAGTCAACGTTTGCCAAGGATGTTTGTTCGATCTTATGCCACAAAAACATAACTTAAATCATCACAACTAATTATTCTTATGTTTCGCTTATTTATTCGAGTATACAAAAAGATCTTTAACAAAGTGTCGAGAGAAAGTCGCTCAGGGGCTCGCTCAAAGAATTTACAAGTTTTGTTTGCAATGGATAAGAGGGAAACGGAGGAATTTTGAAGAAAATGAATCCAACATTTTCAAAAGGACAAAAACACGTGGAGATATACATATTTGCATTTCCATATATAATGGGTTTACGATAGAAAAAGAAAATATAATTTGCTTTACGTAGATAATTGAGAAAATATATGTTGTGTTCTACTGAAATGTCTGTGTTTGTGTGTGTGTGTGTGTGTTAAAATCTAATAGGTGCCCGCTCGGGGGAAAGACATCCCCTCAGTAGGGACAGGAATCATGCAGACACTGATACATTTCCAAATGAATAAAAAATATTATTTTATTGCATCGTAGATTTATCATCCTCATAAGCGGCACACCTCTCATGTCAAAAGTGTTAAAACGAGAAAAGTTCAACAGGACAAGCAATAGAGTTCTGACATAAACATATTCATAGATACCTATAAGAACGCTGACACGCATTATTTATAAAATGCAATCATAAATGGTAACTCAAGACTTTTCTACATCCACTCCCACTACATACTGATGAGCATGAGAGATATTTCAGATATTGGAATGTAGAGACAAAGTAGAAAAAAATTTGGTATTTTTGCTTTTGTGTTGTTTGTTTTTCATTGCTTAATGACGTTTAACGCACATTCGACTTGATAATTAAACATTAGTTTATTTTATAACACTCCAAATTCAAGAAGTGACGGCTCGTTTATTCGAAGCTTCAAGAACTCAATGGATTTTATGCCTAACTGAAAGACCACAAATATTGCTTCATGCATTTAAATATATAATAATGCTACCTTGTGTATGTGGTTATACCTGCGGTTTTTCAGTTAGGTTTGGAATACATTGATTACTTGAAAGTATCAATGGACCCGGCGTCTCTTCTGGAATTAAGAAAGCCACAAATACTAAGGTTTGTTTAATAATTAACCAATGAAAATCAAAGAACACACGAAAAATATCTTAACTAGTTTAAAGTTTTTTTCTGTATATCTCATTCTCTGATGAAACCTTAATAAAACTGAAAAAATGTTATGTTGATAAACGTTTCCTGTTTGTCTTTATTTTATAATCGTGTTTAATGGTGCTATGCAGGGGTTTGAAGTGATCTCTAGTGATGGCGAAGTTATGTCACTCTTCATATTCCAACAGCGTCAGACTCAACACGGAGGCCTGCATCGAGTGCCTTGATAAATACAAATATTCACCTCTGATATATATATCTATATATATATATATATATATATATATATATATATATATATATATAACAAAACAAACATTTTATATATTTTTATCAATATTTAGATTTAATTTTTAAGCGTTTCATCCCATGCAAGACAGGTAGCCATTAGTACGCAAGGGGTTACAGAGAGTTCGAGCGAGAGAAAATAGGAGTGATAGAGGAAACGATGACGAGAAGGATAGGGTATAGATCAAGGCATCTGGAGACATCGATCGACATTACATTTGAATAGTTTCATATTATAGCTATCAGTGAAACAAAAATGGGGAGGGAGTTCCACAGGCGAGAAGTGAGAGACATGAACCTATTGGAGTAGATGAGACAGCTACATTTAACGGTTTCGACAGTGAAAGGATGAGAGCGAGATGCCAGCCGAGTTGAATGCTTAAAGTCATGAAGACTGGGAACCAGCGAAAGCAGCTCATCGGAGCAAATACCGTGAAAGTTTTAGTAAAAATGGCACAGGAAGGTAACGACATGTTTGTGAAAGAAGGGTGCAGATGAGATGCCAGATCAGTGCCAATTACATTGCATATCCATCTCTGGATTTTATCAAGGTCCTTGAGACAAACAGAATGAGCTCCAGACCATATGGCAGCATATATATATATATATATATATATATATATATATATATATATATATATATATATATATATATATATTATAACAATGTTATATTAAAATTATTGTCCAAGTGTCCATTTTGTAGAGTGTGATGTCATTTGTTTAAGTTAAGTTACTCAGGCAGATATGGAAGTTCGAGGGAAACCATGATAAGTTTGTACTTTAAGATCAGTAAAATCGACCTTGCTAAGTAGACGCTCCCTCGTAGCTAACCTGGTATAGCACGTCAGGCTATATGACGGTTCCGTGTAGGACACAGTTTCGATCCTGTCGGAAGACACAACTTTTTTTATGAGATTTCTCGGACGTTCAGCCCAGTAATTATTGTTAATACTGTTAATTATATACAGAGCATTTGTGTGTATATAAATAACGGTAACAATATATATATATGTGTGTGTGTGTGTGTGTGTTTGTGTGTGCGTATTTGCATGTATGTATGCGTGTGTGTGTGCGTGCTGTGAAAAATGAGCAAACAAAAACTTACTTTGTTTTCTTAGGAAGAATGTATTAGTTTCTATGACAAAGTAGACAATAAAGAAAAAAACAAGATTAAAGAGAAAATATTACTGAGAAAAAAAAATTTCCTCATCTCGTTTTTATGAAGTTTTCTGTCGTATTACGCATCAGGTTACATTGTTTGCTAGGCCAGTCGATAGTGACAGTCACAGATTCGCCAAGAATACGAAATCAATCAAGAAAATCTAAGTCGTAAAACTGATTTTATTATGCAAGTCAGTGGGTTCAGATTAAATTCCAATGCTTGATAACGAAGAGGAATGGATAAAATCGTAAAGCATACTTAGATTTTTATATGCAATACCTCACGCAAGGTTTACATTACAGACTAAATCCCCGTTACGAAAAATGGTAATAACATATTTTACAGAGTCCGCATTTATTATGCCAGCAATAAACATATCATAAAGAAAATATTTTAAGTGAATCCCTAATATATAAGCAAGATAAAATTTATCTTTAAGATATATTTTATTATGTTACATCTTAACATGAACCTTAGATTTTCCTCAACTGATTTCATTAATTTTTGTACTGTTATTATGTTTTGCTTGCTTCTCATAGATATTTATTGTTTTAATAATGTTCATCATTCTCAGAAACATCTCTCTTAGTGACGGTATGCACATTTTCTATTGGCTTAATATCTACAGTAGACGAATGATTCTCATCATATTTTTAATGGAAAGATTTTTATTAGGAAGTTATCATGACAGAATGTGAAATACCATTGTCTTGATACAAATATTCTCTCCAGTCTAATGTTTTTTATTTATTGTTAATTTTCTCAATCAAATATATCACTTATTCAAAGATATCTTTTTCAAGAATTCATTTTAATCTTTGATACAAAATTGCTTATATTTTACCAATGTCATGAACACTAAAGTAATATTGAATTATTACACTTCTTCACTGTTTTCTAAGTTTTTTTTTTTACTACATATATGAAGTTTCACACATTCGAAACAACCATCAGGGTGTCCAGTATAACTTTACATTCATCATTAAAACATTACCTTTGGGAATAGGTTTTCGTCTCTACTATTTAAATAAAGTAAGTTCTTCACTAAGAGATAGGTTATTTCTTATATTAACATAAAGAAGTTTCTCTTTATCCTACATATCATTCATTAGTTACGATAGTTTGATTGACTGAATTGTTTTCTAGAGCTTATCGATACTTTACTTGTTATTTAAAGCCAGAAAATATTTTTAGATTGTAAAAGTATTTATCTTAGGTAATAATGGTTTTTGCTATACATGTCTTACGAATTAATCCGTAACTGGAAGGGGAAGAGGGGATGCGTACTTTGCTCATGGTTAATTTTGCTAAAGTCAATATAACGATACTAGCTGGAATTTGAACTCGGCTCTCTGATTAACAATTCAGTGAAATTGTTTCTCCACCGCACATTTAAGCACCTGTTTTTTTTTTCAACGTTCAGGCATGTCCCTACTGAATTGACTCGACGTTGCTTACATTCAGTGATCGTAGAGAATCGGTATTTCGACGTGTATGTGGCCGTAAGAGAGGTTTTCTAAGTTTTTTTTTTTTATTATATATATGAAGTTTCACACATTCGAAACAACCATCAAGGTGTCCAGTATAACCTAACATTCATCATTAAAACATTACCTTTGGGAATAGGTTTTCGTCTCTACTATTTAAATAAAGTAAGTTCTTCACTAAGAGATATTTATTTAAATATGGTAGCTTGGTGGCTTTCATGTTTTACGACTATATTTCCTTTTAAACAATCACTTTTTTTTATGTCTTTAATTTTGAAACAAAAATTATTATTTCGAAGTAGTCTTATGGTCCTTCCAATAACCATTTTCTATTTACTTTAAATCCTTTTTGCATTATTCTTTTTTTCAGCTTGCCACTACACCTCGTTTGAATTTGGATAATTTTCTTATCTGTGTTCAGCAATGTTGATTTCCAAATATTTATTACTCAGCAAGTCAGACACTATCACGATTCTTGTTTTCTCTTTGAGATTATTGCATTATAACGACCCAATACAATATTTTTTTAACGTGATAATACGACAATGATATATATATATATACATATATATATATATGTATATAGGTGATTATTTTGGGGGATTTAGGCTAATCACATAGTAATTCGTCCAGCCTAGAATAATCCTCAACAGAATGCAGAAAGCACTGTGCGGCCCTTTCGTCCTGGACGAAATAATCACTTGTATATCCTTACTAGACCCAGCTAATGCTCTGTGATGGAGCAGCTAAGGGTCAAAAAACAGTCGTTGCTCTTGGGGCACTGTCTCGAAGTTATCTGAATACCTGGATGAGTATCGCTGCGGAACTGAGTGAGTAGCGGCGCTATATCGAGTCTGCTTTGTGTCTTCTTCGTCATTGAGGCCTGTGATACAGACGTGGTATGACGTTTGCCTTGTATCGAAGTGGTTCGAGTTCTATTCTTGGCTGTGGATGCGAAGTGCTGATGCGTCCCAGATAGGACGAAACTGCCGTTCAGTGCTTTCTGCTGAGTATTATTTTAAGCGAATTACTCTCTGTCTGTCTGTCTGTCTGTCTGTCTGTCTGTCTGTCTCTCTCTCTCTCTCTCTCTCTCTCTATATATATATATATATATATATATATATATATATATATATATATATATATATATATATATATATATATATATATATATATATATAGGGTGCGCGTGTGTGTGTGTGTATTGGTCGTGCTATTGGTGAGGGATAACATGTACAAATGCTGAATAGCTCTGCTGCATCGCATCGAGTACTGTTTTATTAACACCTGCACTGTATGAGCAATATATTCTCTTTGAGATTATTGCATTATAACGAACAAAACAATAATTCTTTAATATGATAATACGACTACATATATATATATATATATATATATATATATATATATATTGCAATGAATCATTCATACAAGTAAATTAGTAAAGTTAATGATATAAAATTGCGAAATTCCTTCGATAACACAATTTTAAAGTTGTGTTAACATACTATTCACTCGATGAATGTTATGATCCAAGTATTTTTTTATTATAAGCTGTATAGGGTCTTTCTTAAATATACAAGTACTTTCGAGTATACTTTCAGTCATCTTCAGGCATGGGAATTATTTTGTTTTTGATAAAATTCCAGTAGCATCCGAGACGAAAAAATATAATATAAATTGAACTGCACCACATATTTGATTTAAAAGAACTGATCCGAGTATCGGCTCAATCGAGCGTAGACTGTAGCGTTTTAGTTATTGTCCAGTCAGTGGTACTATATATTATCCCCGCTTCTAAAGTGTCTAAAAAGAATCTCATCTCGAGTTTCATATTTCCAGATTGCATCTATTTTATTCAATCATAATTAGGCAAAATGTCGCAACGTTTTCAGTAGAATTTATCTCGCTTCCTCAGAATGTAAAAGATCCGACAGATTTTATTGATTGACTTGAGACATTTTGTGTTGAGCCTTGCGTCTTAACGTATTGACACAGAGAAGCTTTTTTCTAGATGATGTTGGAGTACCGTGACATCGGTATTGGTGTCTACACTGATAGCTAGTTCATCTGCATAGCCAGTATCTATCAACATTTTTTTGCAGGAAAGAGTCTCCTGAACTCAAATAAGTCCATATATGGTATTTTTTCTTTGCTTATTCCCCCCACCCCAGTGATATCAACTATGGTCCATGTTTATATCTTACCAGTATTATGTTAGTATAAATATTCCGCTTTTCACTTTCTCCTTTCTGTCATGGTCACCTGTACATTGCCGTAGCATGAAACTTATGTAACGTTTTCTTGGAGGACTAATTGTTCTGCCTGGTTAACGTTGGTATAGACTGCCATTTGTTACATTTTTCGTGGGTGTTTGTTTTTGGCCTTTTTTTTCTTAGTTTACGCTTTTTAGTTTATTTGTATTTTTCGTTGTTCGTTTTCACCTGGTAGAACTTCCTTTTGGTCGTACCAACACCACGTATTAGCCACGTTTGTATCTAGCCCATATAAAGAAATTCCATAAAATCACATACAGACAATTGTCTTCTGAATGTGGTGACTGTTCTGACTCGATCAAATATTCTTGTTTGATAGTTTCAAAAATATGTTATTTTCTGGACGGACGAAACGAAAAGGAAGTTAAAATCTAAAAAATATAGCGTCGACCAAAAATATCAAAATTCTCACTAATTAGTTCCCGTTCACATTTTTATTCGTATCGTTGAATTTCATTTACTATGATTTTATAACAATATGTATAAAACATTACGATATTTAAATCTTCTCCTTTTCCTTTTCCTCTTTCTTCTTCTTCTTCTTCTTCTTCTTCTTCTTCTTCTTCTTCTTCTTCTTATTATTATTATTATTATTATTATTATTATTATTATTATTATTATTATTAGTAGTAGTAGTAGTAGTAGTAGTAGTAATAGAGGTGGTGGTACTGATGTTGGCCGTTTGCAAAAGGAACTACGCCATTTTCTTTTTCTTGTCGTTGTTGCTATTCTACTTATTATTGTTATTATTATAATTATAATTATTATTAGTAGGAGTAGTAATAGTAGTAGTTTTTGTATTAATTGTTTTGTAGTTTTAGCGGAGGTGGCACTGATGTTGTCCGTTTATAAAAGGAACTACGCCATTTTATTAAAATTTCTCTTTGATTTTAGTTATGTATTAAACATATTTGCCTCATTTGTTAATTTTGGTGAAAACTTTTTAGGCTTTTGATTTTCCGGCTGATTCTTATTAATTTCTGATTAAATTCATTCAATATTTTTAATGCGTTTTGATTTTGTTATGTTTAATAATCGATTTTTCTTTCTCTTTCCCATTTTTCATTAGTTTTTATTTTATTTTTTATATCTATTTTTCTCTGTGTTTACACATCAAAATATCGTAAATATTCTTTGTCTGTCGATCTTTTTTGTCATTATGTTCATCCGTTGTTTGGATTCACTTCATTTTTAATTAGGTTTTGCCAGCGACGTCTTCGTATTTTCTTTGACTAAAATCTGTTGTTGCTTCGAGCAGGACATGATTCTAAAGGAATCCTTCAAACTATTTCCCGCCTCTGCTCCTGTTTCTTCCACTCACCTCCAATTCATCTCGGGAAAGAATCTTTACACCGAAAGTCTTTGATAGTTATC
>CAHIKZ030004565.1:0-26800 GCA_903632075.3 Acanthosepion pharaonis | reverse complement strand
TGCAGAAAATATTTTTCCTTTGTAAGAAATTTTTAGAGGTAATAAGGATTTAATGATAGAAATTCTACTAATTAAACACTAAATGGAGGAGAAGTGTTGGATTAATAAATTTCTGCTGAGTATTTGCGCGAAAGGGAACTGGAAATTAAACGCGTAAAATAATGGGTAAAATAACAGGACCGACTGGGTTCTATAGCCTTCAATGGAAACTGGTCTATCGCAGAAAGAAAAAATATCTGCCTCGTCAGTCATGTATCAAAAGACACATGATCGCCTAAGCACATATATGACTGAAATTCACTTATGTGCTAATACCCTTGGGAAAGCTATGAATCTTAAGCTATAGGTAAATAGCAAAACAGACCGGGGTCTATAGCCTTAGATGGCAACTGGTCTACCGCAGAAAGAACTGGTAACCTACGACGGGGAAAATCTGCCTCGTCAGTCATGTATCGAAAGATAGGTGATCGTCTAAGCGTGTATAACACATGTCACATAACTGACTGAATGTAGAATTAATAAAACAATTTATTTGCTTGTTTTTTTCTAGGTGACTATGTATAATACGCACTGGATCTAAGCAAATACGAAAGCATAAGAAAATATAAAATAATAAAGGAGAGGGTGTTACATCAACATTTCAATACTCTTCCAAATGTTGAAACAGTGTTGAATATTGTTCGTGAAAATAGCTAGCCTAACATCCGGACAATCTTTCTGCGCATGACAAGTTTTATTTATCAGTTTCATCTCCTTCTTTATTTGGCTTCATTTTCCCTTATCAATTGAAGTCTTCTTCCATTCCAATCTTCCATTCTAAAAAAAAGCAAAAAAAACAAACCTGTAAAACGAACTGATTTATTGCTGAGAAAAATGCGATAAATACAAATAAAATTTGAATGTATTTTTAACGTAAACGAAAATAAGAAGTTGGAAATCCAAGAAGAAAAAGAAATACCACCCACCTTACTAAAAAGCTCAAATGGAAGGCAACCGATTGATTACAAGAATCCGAGTGACAAATTCACAGAATCTATTATTCCTTTGTGAGATGAAATGGTTAAAAAAAAAATCCGAATACATAAACGCTCCGAGAAAATTAAAGATTATCAGAGTTTTTTTGCAGAAAAAGTATGAATCTTGCTTGTTAAATTAGAATGAATAAATTTTATATATATATATATGAGTGTGTGTGTATATATATATATATATGTATATATATATATATTAATACATATATATATATATATATAATGCTTGTTAGCATTTCTTTAACTCCGTTGGGCATTGAGGTAAAACATTTTTTTACAAAATAAATTGTTGTATTCAATATAATCTCCTGTGTTATTAATGCACCCAATCAGATGTTGAATATTCATCACACAGAATGAATATTATACAGTGGATATTTCAGCTCAGGAAAGTAAAATGCTACGAACTTATTGATCTTCACTCAAATATAAGCGACTTAATATAGTTCTTTACTATTTTGTTAAACATATCAATGACTTAAAAATATAATGAAAAAAGCTATTATTTGTTGGTACACCCTCTCAATTCTTTATCTCTCTATATATATCATATATATATATATATATATTCATACACTACATACATATACACATATATATATAAACACACACACACACATATACATATATATATATATATATATATGCACACAAATATACACATGCATAAATACATATCCATATGCACATTTTTATATTTGACACACACACAAACACACACACACACACATATATATATATATATATTTCATATATACACTATTTAGAAACTTTTCAATTTAGGCCATTATTAATTTTTAGAAAATTGTTTTCTCTACAAATATATTATATATATATATATATATATATAAATATTTTAATATATATATAATATATGTGTTTGTACATATAAACAATGTGTCATATCTATGATATGAAAAAAATGATAAAAATAAATGCATGTCATTTGTTACAAACACACATTCATTTAAATACATATATATACTATATACATATATATATATGTATATATATAAATATATATATATATATATTGAAATACAAAAAATTAAAAACTAACTAAAATTCCATGATGCTATATTTAAATATGAATTCACTGCCTATTAAAATATTAAAAGACAATTTTTTATATTATACAAATATAATTCAAATTTCCATAAATTTTTAACATATTTAACAATTTAACATATATAGTTATGATATATACATTTTTCAAAATAAATTTCAAAACTAATATGAGTTTACAACAATGGAATTTGTATATACATATGGATTTTTTTCAATAATCAGAATGATTTATCGTGTTATACTTTTTTAAAAATTTATTCAAACCTATTATATTAAAATTAATAAATTTGAAAATATTTCAAAGAATTTTTTTGGAACTTTTAAATAAAAAAACTTTGCCAATTGAAATTTCTTACAATGAGGATCTTTTTCGTTAAATAAACTATTTTCTTGTGTTTTTTAATTTTACACATCATTGCTATAGAAATTTTCGATGCCCTTTCCATGTTGTGTTTTTCAACCATCTATTCAGGCAAAAATTATATTGAAGACATTTAATTTCAGAAATGAATGAACTGAGATATTTTTTTTAATGAAATATGCTCGTGAAATCTACCAATGTCTAAGAAAGAAAACAGCTTCCGGCATTTCCCTTTGTCAAAAAATCTCTTGCCGAGAACTTTATGCGAAAATGTTTTTGAAAAAAATCGATGGTTTTATCTTTTGAACGATTATCTTTATAATGTCCATTTAAAAGCGGTTAACGTTGCTTCAGCTGAAACGAAAAAGATTTTTAGTTTCCATTTCGATGTCATATATATATATATATATATAATGATATATATAACTTCAAAATATTGATTTAAAATATGCTTTTTTCCGTTACACAGTTCTGATGAATTTAAAAAAATTTTTAATTTTGTAATTAGATTAAATACTTTAGTTCCATTTTTATCCTCATAAAAATTTGGAACATTTTCTCTGAAAATCTTCTATCTATATATATATATATATATATATATATATATATATATATATACACACACATACAATGAGGTTGAATAAGTGACCGAATTGCAAAGAAAGAAGATGATATTATTACATTAGTGAATGAAAACCTTGAATAACAAGATTATATATGTATATTGAGGCATAGAATCAGAAATTCAAATTTAAAATTAGAAATTTTTTCGATGTGATAGTTTTTGCAAAAAACCTATTTCGAATAGTGGAAAAAAGTGTTCGTACAGTAGTGGTTTTTGCCTTATAATACATATTTATTTATGTTGTTTTCAAAGTAAAGATTCTAAACTGTTCTAGAATATTCTCATTTTCTCCATTGTGACATTCAGTTCAAAAATTAGATCATTCTGCAGTCACGGTTCACTACAACAGTTCTAATAATGGTTTTGTTATAGACGTAATCAAATTATTTAATTAATCCCAAGATCTAATTAAACCATGGAACAAAAACCTGCGTTACATTAAAAATCTCCAGTGATTCGAACATAATTTTTTCAACAAGTGGTTCATTTCATAATATTTAAAAGATTAATCTATAATCTATTGTGAGAATGCTAGGTAGCAATGAATGTTCATGAATATTTGAATTGGATCTTCTATTTTAGAAATGGGATAATTTACAAGTCCCAAATTTTTTAATAAATGTAATAAAGAAAAAAAATAATCAGAAAATTTTGAGTTTTTTTATATATTTAACGTTAAAAAAGCAAAAATTAAATAAAAAACTACGCAAAGACGATATAAAGTTGCGCTCTCAAAATAAAGACAAAATTCATTCTGAATCGGCATAGAGATGCCAGGTTGCAATTTATTAAGCAAAACACAAGAAAAATTTTATTAAAAGGAAGAATTATTTGGACAGATGAAGTAAATAACAATTGTTTTATTATATTCCCTGAATCTATTTTTTTCCTATTTCATTACGCAGCAAGAATAATCAAAATGTCAAAACATTCAATTATAATTTCTATTTTTATATTTTTATGCAAATTCAACAAATTAAAAAATATGGTTTTAATGAATGCTTGAAAAAATTAAAAATCCTATTTATTGTTTATTATATTTTAAATATAATAATGGTCTATATATATATATATATTATATTCCTAAGGGATGAATGATCCCATGTAATATGTGTGTTGTTTAAGAATTGGTCGAAAAATTTATTTCATTAAAATCTTACAATGAAAATTAACCGCCAATTTGAATCCAATAGAGAATTTACGGCATATTTTGAAAATAAGATCCGTGATAAGGTTCAAATAAAAATAAAAATCTGAAGGAAAATTACTCAGGAAGGATTAAAACAAAATACCTACTAAAGTATACGAATCTCCAATAAAAGATTACAGGAAGATATTGGTTGCAATTGAACTTACATCCGGCTTTACTACAAAATATTAAATGGAGAAAACATGTTTTTGTTCTAAAATACGATCATTTTGAAACCCTTAAAATTTAAAAATTGCTATATTTTTTTAAATCCGCAATATTATTTTGTTTTATATGCATACATTTTTAGTATGAAATATGATACAATATCGATATAAAAAAATTGTTATCTTTAATATGTTCAAATTCGTTTTTGAAAATATTATCATGTATACGTTTATTTTTTTCAACCTCCTGTATACATTTAGTTGAAATTTTTTTTTTTACACAAAATATATATATATATATATATATATATATATATATATATATATATATATAAAAAAATAAATGGTTTTGTTTATCAGTAAACGAGTGTTTTTTATTTAAAATTTTTATCCGTATGGTTTTTTCTTTAAATTGAAATCTAAATATGAAATTTCAAACTTTATAAGAAAGAGACAATCATCATTTCCTGATTAATTCCTAAAATACTTACATATATATTTTTGGGGAATAATTCTTATAAAATATATATATATATAAATTTCTATATCATATATAGAAATGAGATTAATCATGCTAAATTGTTTCTTTTTAAATTCTCGGACAATGTATGCCACGTCTACGATTTCACTATAAAACTTACTGTTGTTCATTTTTCTTTAAAATATATGGTTGGTAATTAAGCTTTGAAAATGTCTTGTTGAATATTCCTAATAAATATATAAATATATTTCTAATGTTTTGATTTTTTGTTTGGAGGTTCAGTAAAAATGGATAATCCATTTGATAGACAGATGCTACCACCCAAGTAAGAGTCGACCTGGAACTAACTATAATTAAACAAAATTTTTCAATTTTACCATCCAAACTACAATTTCCCTCAAAATATCGAATATTTATGAGATGAGGTATTATTAACAGATTATATTATGTCAATTATCTCCTGTTAATTCCCTTTCCAACTTCTGTCTATTTTAACCGTTTTATTGAACTCAAAATCTTTTGGGTCCTGTCACTGGATCTAAAATTAACGCCTTTATCCACTGTGCCATCTGTGTATGAATTTCTGAGTACTATAAACTTTGTCATCAGTAATAATTTTTTAAAAGTGTTCATATTGCATTTTTTAAATATATCATTAATGTTTTTACCAATTGGTATTGCAATTTTTTGTGTCATTATCGCTTTTCTCTAAGAAAAATATTATTACTGGTTCCCAATTATGCCTCATTTCAATGAAATGTTGTTTAAATAAAAGTTTTGAGATTTATAGCCCGAATAATGTAAATTCAACTGTAATACCTCATTCTTATATATACTGGCAAGAGATATTCATAACTGAAAATATTCATTTATGATTTTTTATTCGGTTTGTTAACCAGTTGATAGTTATTTAGAGACGAAGAATAATTGAGTTTTGAGAATAATTCTCTAATTGTATTTAGGCGATCCGAAAGAAAGAAAAGGAAGGAAAAAAAAAAGAAAAAAAAAAGAGAAATAGATAGTACAAAACCCGGTCATAAGCAAAACACAGGTGTCAAAAGATATCCAGGTCAAAGTACCTGACCGAAATCCACGAAAATAGAAATTGTTATATTTGGTTGAAGAATAGAGTTTAGAAATAATGAAAAAAGAAGAAGACGGGGTAATAATACGAAACAAGGTCGTAAGCGATTGATGCATAACAGATGTCGGTCAGGTCAAGCCTGACCTAATTTCGTGTCCGCGGAGGATGGGAGTTTGTTATCAATTTGGTTGAAGAAATAAAATTTTAGGGACAATGGAAAAAAATATTGATAAGTAACAAACGAAAAGGGTGTCATTGAGATGATAAGTAACAGATGGAAATGTATACGAAAAAAAAAACATTAATACACGAACCCAGACCATTTCTAGAATTGAAGATAAGAACCACCCAAGATGATGTGAAGAATATTTTTTTTTGAGATAATTAAGATTTTTTGTTAACAGGCCTGAGCGAAAGAAAAAAAAAATTATTTGTTTTAGTCTTGAAGACGCCGCCGACAGGTCTAAGAAAATTCCTTTCTTAGATCGTATCCAATTAGCGATAAACTGTTTTGACAAATACCACGTGTAAAAGAAACCGGGATCGTCATTTTCACGTACGAAAAGGACAATTTAAATTTTGTTTTTTTAAGCAAGGTGTTTCTTCCCCAGAACAAAGCCACGGATTGTCCACGCCCGATTAAAGACGTCACGAAGGAAGGAGGAAAAGATACCGACCAGAGTCTCATTGGCCGAGGGCGGTCACATGATACATGAGGGAGGAGGAGAGACCCGACCAGGACCCCATTGGCCGAGAGTCGGTCACATGATGTGCGACGAGGGAGGAGGAAAGATGCCCGACCAGGACCCCATTGGTCGAGAGCGGTCACCTGACATACGAAGGACCAGGGAAGCGGGTATACGCCCCCCCCCAGAGGCACAGTAAGGAAGTAGGAGTGAAAGTAAGTTACCGATAATGGAAAATCCCTAATCAATAATAATACGTCTTTAGAATTATCAAGAAAACCCTGGCGCCGACAGACCCACCCCAGTTTTTACTGCCTCAATAAAAGCAGGACCCCAACCGACAGAAATCAGTTGCAGCGCGGACGGCGAGGAGAGAGTTGCGGGCGGCGGGCCCGGTTCATTTGCCCCCTTGCGGGCAAGAGAAGCCGGCCGTGGTTCATTCGTCCAGCCTTGCGAAGTGAAAAAGAAGCCGAAGAAAGTTGCAGTTGCAGCCCAAGTGGAAAGTTTGAGTTCAGTGGCCGGACGGGCCCAAGGTTGCAAGCCGAAGAGAAATTCAGGCCAAGACCCGGACAGCCGAAGTGAAATAAGACTCAGAAGGCAGAAAAGAGTTGCCGGTTTGCAGAGAAAGAAGAAGAAGGCCCTGTTCATTGCGCCTGACGGTTGGAAATCAAACCAAGCCTAAGAAGAGAAATTCGCCCAACTCAAGCCGAAGAGAAGAAATTCGTCCAACCCATTCGAAGTGAATAAATTCGTTCAACCGGAGATGAAGAGAACAATAATTCAACTCGAAGAGAAGAAGTTTTAGTTGCAGCCACGGACGGCGAGAAAATCAGCCGTGAACGACAGGTAGAGATCAGCGCCCAGTGTCGAAACCAAACCACACCCCGAAATGCAAATTTCTAGAGAGCAAGCAACTCGAAGCCTTAAAGTTGTATGGTAGAAGCTTGGTGCCACAGTCCACAAAACGGGTCGGGAGGTAGGAATAATCTTGTGTAACGAACATTTAGATATAAAAAGTTGTTACCTTTTTTTTCAATAATTTTTGACCTTGTGAGTTTTTTTTTTCTTGTGTGTTATCACCCCCGTTGAACTCAGCTTGCATACGGCCCCAATCCCTGTTTGATCCCGTCTGTCTAAGATCTAATCACAACGTGGGTAGGCAGACCGGAGATCAGTGCAGTTACCCTAGTAACCAGGCGTTGGAAGCGAGTTGGGAACGACGAGGCTGGTATTCATCTAACCAAAGGGTTAGAACGTCACACTTGGAGCAGCGAGGAGCGAACAGCTGACGCCGCGGCAAAGACGTCACAACTGGTGTCGACGCTGACCAGGATCAGAACCCTGGACCACGTCACGTCACAATTGGCGCCGCGAACGAGATCGAACGACAGAGTCGACGCTGCGACCTAGACCACGACGTCACAATTATGTGGAATGCAAAGGCCAAATGAAGAAAGCATCAAATTTTTCCAACTTTTTCATAGTAAAAATCTTGAAAAAGATGCAGTTTAAATTGGTCCCAATTTAAGTATTTATATAAAATAAAAATTTACAAAATAAAAAATCAATTCAACAGTCAATTGTCCAACAGATTAAAAAATTGTCCAAACAGTAGTGAAAAAATTATGTTTCAAAGGTCAAATATTTCATTAAATCATTTATTCTATTGAAAAGAACCTCATGTTTTCTTTAATTTCATTATAACATTCCTTTCTATTTTTGTTTCAAAATGGAAATTATTTTTAAGCATTGCATATACGAAAAAATCGATCAAATATTATATTTTAACTCTTACAAATGAACAATCATTATATTGATTTAAAAAAATAAAGGAATTTTATGAAATTCAAATTTGAAAGTTTATCATTTAAAAGAATTTTGGAAAAAATATTCAAAAGGTTTTTAATGACAAATTTTTTAAATAATTTTTCAATTTATAAATAGATTTTTTAAATTATATACATATTTTATGCTTTTGAAAATTTTAAAATATTCCTCCCTCTTTTAAACATATTTTTCATTTTGAGGCATAAACAACTTTGGTAATTATTCAATAACATGATAATAGAATTGATTTTGTATATTGGTCTATCTTCAAATAAAAAACTGAAAATTGTAATTAAAAAATCCTTTCTTTCGCAACTATTTTCATTTGGATTCCAAACCCATGATTCTAAATGTTCATCTCACAAAAAACTTTTTTCGAAATCTTTTTTCCTTCTTTCTATTTCCGTCTTTCTGAATGACAAAACTTATCTATGTTCTTTCTGTTGTGGCAAGAAATATTCATGTCTTTTATCAAATGATTTTGATCATTTTAACATAAATAGAATAATTAAGGCTGAAAAGTGTACTTGCCACTTTACAAATAAAAAAATCTTTTTTTACCATATTAAAAGTGTTTTGTGAAAGAAATGGAATAAAAAAAATTGCATCAATAGACGAAACAACGTTTTTTAATAACAATGGATTAATTTTTTTCTTAATTATTAAACATTCAAAAAGAGCCTGATTAAAAGATTATCTGGCCTTGTAATTTCAATTGGAAAAAAAAATCGCTTAAAATATATATATCCAACCTTTTTATTTATAATCCCAATCAACCATTTTTTGGATTAAACTACGCCAGAAAATTATGAACTTTGCATTTAAATTTAAAAATTTTAAATGTTTATTTCCACATCAAAAAAAATTCTTTCAAAAAATTTTTATTTTCAAAAATTTTAATGTTGTTCAAATCAATCAAACCTCGTATTATATATATTTATTTTTAGTCGACAAAATTATAATCAATTTTTAATATTGTATAAATTTTCTTGGAACCGAATTCATAAGTCAATCTTCAGAAAATCATTACAAAATAAAGGAAATTTATTTACGATAATTAAATCCACATTTTAAGAAATTCTAATATTTTTTATTTCAGGACCAATATTTTTGAATTCGAGGATAAATATCAATATTTCTAAAAATATAATTTATTTTTTAATTTATAAAATGTGAAAGAATATTATTTTCCTTCTTTTTTTTCATATACCATTATTCTCAAAATTCTTATGTTATCAAATAAAAAAGATTGTCTGTATTTTATTTAATATTAAAAATTTTAAAATAACATGATTAATATTTTTTTCTGGTCATTTTTCATTCAAAATTTAAAATTCATGTCAAGACATTTCATTAATAATATGAAATAATAAACAAATTTTAAATTTTTATTTGATTTTCTCTCTGTTAGTTTTGAACAACAGATGGGTTCTGTTCTCATACATATATTCATTCTCATTTTCTTTTTTCCCATTTAATTTTGAAAAATTCTTTATGGATAAAAAGTTACATTGTAAAATCAACTATTGAAATTCTGTTTCCATCCTATTCTGTCTTTTACTAACTGAATTTTTTTCTGTATAATCAGTTTCTGTAAATAAGTTTTTTTTTAACAATATGGAAAATTGTCTGGAAAATAAAACCTTGTCTTACTGGATTTTTTCACCATTAAAATTTA
This sequence comes from Acanthosepion pharaonis, assembly GCA_903632075.3. Classification (NCBI taxonomy): domain Eukaryota; kingdom Metazoa; phylum Mollusca; class Cephalopoda; order Sepiida; family Sepiidae; genus Acanthosepion; species Acanthosepion pharaonis. The sequence goes on along the minus strand of CAHIKZ030004565.1, from coordinate 16,603 downwards.
AGTTCATGTCATTTTATTTTTTTCTTCCTTTATTCAAAAATAAAATAAAATTTCCAATCATATGCAAATATTGGATTTTTGAAAAAATTTAAATGTAATCATTGAATTTTGTTAAACTAAAACAAAAAAAAAGAAATTCATTCAATAACTTCTGGTATAGTCATGTTTCTTTAATTTTCTTTTTTATTTTGAAATATATTATTGAATAATTCATTTTGCCATTGAAAAAACCTTATTTTAAAGTTTTTTTTTTTTTTTAAAATTTAACAGATTTCCAATTATTCTATGTGAAACTTTTTCAAAAAACCTTCTAAACAAATCAATTTTTGTTTATTTGTTTTAAAAAAAATATTTTGTTTAATAAATTAAAAAATTTATAGGTAAATGTTCATTTTTGAAAATTCTTTGTTTTATATAGGACTCACCTGAATGGATTAAACTGAAATGAATTAATCGAAGTTTTAAAATTTATTCAGAATCAATTCATTCAAATTATTTTTTAAACAAAAAGTTCATTAAATCTTTTTCTTTTCAGTTATCTTGCCTGATAAAAGTACATATTAATAAAATAATAAATATATATCTTTCTAATTTTTCTGGGAATTAATGGATTCAAAAAAAAATAAAAAAATCAATGCTCATTTTTAACCGTAAAAAAAAAAAAAAATTTATGTTCAAAAAACAGAAAATGATTTCAAATGAATTGAACGCTCTTTCAAATTATAAAAATAAAAATTCAATATTGATGATTTTTTTTTATATCCTTTTATATTATAATATTTTCAAAATTTTGATATATTAACTAAATTAAATTATCAATTTCTCCTGAGGGAAAAAATTTTTGGAAATTATTTAAAAAAACGTAATAAAAACTTTAAACTTTTAAATTTTTTTAAAATTTAACCAAAAATATAGAATAAAAAAATTTTTTTCTAAATTTAAAGAACGTTGGATAAATATATGAAATTAATCTAGTAGAAGATATTCATTTTAATAAAATTGATATATAAAATTTTATTTAAATTTGAATCAAGAAAATTAAAATATACACTATTCTATCTGGATTTTAACAGGTATTTTGTTATTATAAATATAAATTCTATTTTCAATGATAAAATTTTGAAAACATATATTTTTACAAAAGAAAAGATACTTTTCTTTAATATATTAACTTATATATATATATATATATATATTTTATATTGGTCATTGTGTATTTTGATTTTTCTAATAACATGTATAATTTGAAAAAATTTTATTGATAAAATTTTTTTTTTTTTTTGTAGGTTTTGAAAAAAAAAAAAAAATTTTTTTACTCATTTTTGATTTTAAAAAATTTTTTCTGGTATTTTAAATTTATTTAGATTTGAAAATTTTTTAATGGTAAAAAAAATTGCGTAAATTAAAATTAGTATTGTCAGTGATTAAATTTGTTCTGCAGAATATTTTGTTTTTATTTAATTCTTGAATCTTAACTTTTCAATTTTTTGTCTAATCCTGTTTTTTTTATATCTTAAAATATATATATTTATGATTGAGTATATATATATCAATATATAAACTCAATATATAAATGTTGATTTTGAGGAAAATAATAAAAATATTTAAATTACGTTCAATTTTTAAATCCATTTTACATATTTATAATTTTTAATTTTCAACATTTAATCTTCAAAATTACTTTGCATTTAATCAATTTTTAGAAATTTTATTTTGTTTCAAAATTATTTAAAAAATTGTATAATACCAAAAATATTTAAGTAAATGCCATTTCTGAAAAATTTATTTCATTGTGATATGCGCATTTTTTTAACAACAGAATATCCAAACTACAAAGTTTACATTAATTTCATTAAAAATTAATAAATATCATGAATTTTTTTAAATATTATAAACTTAAAATAAAAAAAAAAAGGTATAAAAAAATTAAAAATTTTAATGGAAAATTTTGGAAAAAATCCATATTTACAAAATTTTTTTATAAAATCATTGATAAAACTCTCTTTTATTAACAATTTTACTGCAATAGGAAAAAAATTTCAGATTTTCAATTCAAAATTATATTTGGATTTAAAAATTAAAAAAAAAAAGATCATTCTTTTTTCCTTATTAAATTTTTTTTAAAACCTCGTTTGTTTTTTTGTCTCTTTTTGAAAAAAATTTGAATTTTCAAAATTCAAATAATGTTGCAATAAAATTCAAAAAAAATTAATCATTTTTATATTAATATTTAAAAAATAAATATAAAAAATTTATATTGATTCATAAATATCATCTAAAAAGATTTTGAAAAATGACTATCAAATTTTGAAATTTGTCTATATTTTATGGTAAAAATAATTTATATAAACCTTTATGGCTTTAGATAAGTTTTTAAAATTTCAGATTAATTATTTCCATTTTTTTATATATTCTATTATATATTATTCAGGCAAATATAAATATTTAATTATTATAAAAAAAATATATTATATTTAAAATATTAGAAATTATTTTATTTATTTTGATTTTATATATATTTATATATATATATATTATAATATATATATATATATATATAAATATATATAAAGATATATTATTCACCTAGTTTTATTATATAAAAAAAAATCGAATAAATATTTTATAAATTTATAAACATTATTTTTCTTTTCATAAATTTATATATAATTTATTTATTATATATATTAAAACATTCCATAAATACTAAAAATTATTTATTATTTATATATTAAATTAAAAATATATATATTTTATATATTATAAAAATATATTTAAAAAAAAAAAATTGCTGTATTTATTGAAATATAAAAATTTGACTTCTTATATTTATATATTATATATATATATATATATATATTATATATTATATAAAATTGATATAAATATTAATTTGATAAATTATATTGTTTTTTTTACATTTTTATTGTTGTTTTTTAAAGAATTAATTCGAATATCTTGTTAGTATCAAAAAGGTTTAATATATGGTAAATATACATATAGAATGGATAAATTAATTTATATAAGATTTAATATTTTAATATATTTTTTTTTATTTTAAAATTTATAATAATATTCTTAAATAAATTTATTTAAATTCATATCTTAATAAATGATACTAAAAAATTTAATATGCTGAAACATATCAAAAATTAAATAAACGGAATATTTTTGCAAATTTTTAGCTTGGTTAATAAAAAACTAAATTTAAACAAAATAAAATTGTATATATTTAAATATATATATGTAATTTTATATATAAAATATAACATATTTTAATATAAATATAAAAATTCAAATTTTGTTAAAATATCCTTTTTAAATATATAAATGTATTTTTAATTATATTATATTCCCATATATAAATATATTTTTTAAATTTTGGTTATATTTTCATAATAAATGCAAATTTTTCCTTGTTTAATTTTTTTTTTTTATTTATTTATTTAATATTGTTTTTTGTGATAAAAAAATTTTAAATTTTAATATAATAATGATTATATAAAAATGATGTTCATATATAGAATTTTTATATAATTTTTAAAATGATGAATATTTTTTTAATGTATATTGTTTAAAATAATAATTTTCATGAAATGATTTAATTCTTATAATATTTTTTTTTATTTTATAGCATTAATTAAATAATTGCCTTTTAATTTTTATTATTTTGATAAATAAGATTTTTAATAAACCATTTATATTGTGGTTCAAACCCAAAAAATTTTCAATTTTATTTTTAAAATCCCAATGTATATTTATATACAGAAAATCATAAAATAGAATTTTAAATATTTAAATTCTACATTGTTTTTTTTTTAATCCATTTAAGTACCCAACGATCCGTTTTTTCTTTCTATGTAAATTTTAAAACTTTAAATGTTTTTTTTCTAATAAAAAAAACATATATAAATTAAATTGGAAAAATGTTAAAATTTGATATTATGGACGCATAATTATTGATGGTTTAAGATATTTTATTATTTTTTTTAAAAAAGGTAATTATATATAAAAAATGATTCTAATCGACATTTAATTTTTTTCCTTCAATTTTTTATCATTGTTTTTGGTCATCTATGAAAAATTCATTTGACTTTTTTTGGTACCTGGCCCAGGGTCGGATCCTTTGGTTACGGCGCCAACGGTGACGTCGCTCCTCCTGGTCGCTCCTCCTGGGTCCAAGCGTGCCGCTCCAACCCCTTGGTCAGATGATCACCAGCCTCGCCTTTCCCAACTCGCTTCCAATACCTGGTCACTAAAGCAACTATACCGATCTCCGGTCTGTCTACCCACGCTGTGTTTAGATCTTAGACAGACGGGACCAGCAGGGATTGGGGCCGATACAAAGTTGAGTCCGACGGGGTGGCAAAACACAAATAAAAAAAAAAACTCACGAGACCAAAAAAATTGCTGATAAAAAAAATTAACAACCTTTTATATCTTAATGTCCGTTACATAAAAAAAAATTGTTCTCAATTCCCGACCCGCTCTGTGGACTATGGCAATTGCTTCTATCACAAATAGGAAAAAAAATTTCGAATTGCCTACTTTCTAGAATCATGTGTATGTCGGAGTGTGGTTCAGTTCGACACTGGGGCTAATTTCTATCGATCATTCGCAGTTGATTCTTCTCTTCGACTTGAGTTGTATTTCTTCTTCTTCGTCGAACTTAGACTGGAAGTTTTCTTCATCTTCGATGAACCTGTTCCAACTTCGACCCACTGAAGATTTCTTCTTGCTTCGATTCTTTCTTCGTCGACTTAGGGACTCTTTGTCTTCTCTTTGTCTTCTTTATTCCGTCGGCTTTCTTTTTCGATGTCGTCCGATTTCTTGTCTTCAACTTTGGCTGGAAAACTCTTCGTCTTCTTCGGCTGAAGTTCTTCTGTCTTCGACTTGGGCTGGAAATAATTTCTTGTTCTGAGGATTCTCTTGCCCGCAAAGGGGCGATATGAATTAGGCCTGAAGGCTCATCCCCTTTTAAAGGTCCAACTTCAACTTCAACTTCAACTCCAACTGATTTCTGTCGACTGGGGTCCTGCTTTTATTGACGCCGCAACAAACCGGGGTGGGTCTGTCGGCGTCAGGGGTTTCTCGATAATTTCAAAAGCCGTATTAATTTTGACTTCCCATTATCGCTTATTGTTTTCACCCCTACTTTCTCACAGTGCTCTTGGGGGGAGGCGCATATCCATTTCTCTTAGTCTCTCTCATGTCAGGTGACCGCTTTCAACCAATGGTTCCCGATCGAACATTTCTTTCTCTTCTTTTCCGCAGCCCACGTGACCGCCTCGTCCAACAGTTATTGATCGAGGTTTTCTTTTTCTTCTTCTTCCGCGGTCAATTGTATTCGACCAATTGTTATTGATCCGAACATTCTCCCTTTGTTGGCGGGCGTGGTTACATCGTTCTTGTTTAAAAAAAACAAAATCCGATTTTTTGCCTTTTGCACGTACGAAAAATGACAATCTTTGCCCTCTCTCACCTGGACTTTGTCAAACAGCCCGCTGCTAATTAGTCTTGACTTTTAGAAAGGATCTTTTCCGCCTTCTTGGCGCCCTCCGAGACAAAAACAATTTTTTTCTCCTCTTTTTTTCTTTGTTTTCCTGATAGTCAAAAATCTTAATTATCTACATTGAAATGTCTCTACTTTATTAACGTGGGTGTCCAATTCTTAACAGGTCAATTCCGTATATCGTTTTTTGGTCACTCCCCCAACCCAAAAAACACTTTTTCTGATTAAAAAAAAAAATTTCGTTTCTATTGTTCTAAAAAAAAAAATTCCCTTTCTCCAATTTGAAATGAGTCTTTCCACTTCTAAAAGTAGGTCAAGTGATTTGACCGATATCTGCTTATCAACAATGTCCGATATATCAAGTCTTTTTCTTTTTTTCTTCTTATTATTTTTTCATTTCAAATAACAATTTAAATTGTCTTTTAAAAATTCGGCCAACCTGTTTGATATCATTTCTTTCACTTTCTTTTCCCCCTTAATTTTTCATCCAAATTTCCTTTTTAAAGCCTTTTTCCTTTTTTTTCTTTTTCTTTTTTCTTTAGGATCGTCTAAGTACAAAAGAATTAGTGAATTATTTTCAACTCAATTATTTTCCGTTTTTTAAAAAAATTAACAACCTGTTTAATAAACTGAATAAAAAAAAATTAAATCATATTTCTATGAATATTTCTAATAAATGCAAGGTGCATAAAATTGGTTTTATCATTTATGAAAATATTTATTATAAAAAAATTTGTTATAAAATGTCTTAGAAAAGAATTATTTTTAAATTTAAACAAAAAACGAATGTATATAGGTTTTGAATGTCAATGAAATTGAATTCAATAAATATATAATAATAATATATATATGGTGCAATTATTCAATGCAAAAAAAAATTGGTGGGTTTGATCAAAAAAAAAGACGCACTAAACAAAAATTAATAAAATTGCTTATAAATTCCTTAAATTACTTTAAATTTTAATATATATCAAATCAAGTTCGATTTGAACTCGATTCCCCTTGTTATATTCATATAAATATTCAATAAATAAATTTAAAAATATATCAAAAAAAACAATCCGTTTAAAATTTTTATATAATTTTAACCAATGTAAAACAAAGTTTATAAAAAAAGCAAATGAAATTTTTAAATTTTAAAATTTTAAAAATCGGTTAACAAAAAAATCATCCATTGGAAATATATTATTTATATATATATAACCTAAATATATATGTATTAATATATAAAACAATTTAATTAGAAAATTATTTATAAAGTAAAAACTTTTTTCAATTTTAAAATTATTTTTTTTAAATAATGTCGTTTGGGTCTATATTAAAAGGAATACAAAAATATATATATATATATATATATATTGAAATATATATATATATATAAATATATTGTCATTTTATGCTTAAAAAGAAAACTTTGAAAAATGCAAAAGGAATGATGTGTTTATTTTTGAGTAAATTTTTTTGAAATTTATTATATATTATATAAATATATATATAAATATATATATATTTCCATCACCAAATTTTTTTCTCTGAAAAATAGATATATATATAAATATATTCTATATATATATATATATTTATAAAAAAAGATTCTTTTTTCCTTTATCTATATCTTTTAGTAACGTTTATAATATAATATATATATATATTGATTTTAAATTTCACCATTCTGGATTTTTAATTTCGAAATATATATTTTTTTTTATATATTATATTTCTATTTCAGATAAGTATATTTATATATTTTTTGTTTTCATATATTTAGTTATTTGCAAAATTTATAAAAATCACTGTAAATATCATTATTTTTGGGTAAATTTTTTAACATTTTTTATATATAGAAAATGACTTGGATATATATATATTTTATTTAATATTTTTGATATAAATTTTTTATTTATATATTTTTGGATAAGTGGGATAAATATATAAGTTATATATATATATAAATATTTATATTTAAAATGTAAAATTGTTTAAAATTCAATAATTTGAAAACGAAAACGGAAAGATGTATATTAATATTTTAAATATTCAATATCGAAATTTAAATATATTTATAAATATAATTAATTTAAAAATTGATTCCACAAATTTACATATTTGTTGATGTTTATCATTCAAATTATTATGTTTCAATAAAATTTTTATATATATATAAGATATTATATATTGTAAATATCTTCAATTCATTTTAAAAATTATTTATGTGTGTTTTTTATATATATATATATAAATATATATAAATGTGTTTAATCAGCACAGGGCGCATTGTTTACCTATATTTTTATTTAGTTAAACCAATATATAATAATATATATATATATATATATATATATATATATATATATATATATATATATATATTTATGCATGTTTCATTAAAAACGACAGACAAGGTACTATTAAAGCTTTTATTTAATTTTTCTTGTGTTCTGAACAAGAGCTTTCTTTTCTGGACAAAGGGTGTGTAAGAACTGTCCAAATGTTTTATATTTCCGAGCACTTTCAGGCTATACCTTTAGCCATTATCAAGGATGATTCGATTTTTCAGCTTAATTGAGTGTGTGCGTTATGTGTATGTCTTAGTGTGTGGTAGGGATGTTTTTAATTTCTGAATACGGTTAGCACATTGTGGCTTTGTTCATAGTTAATATTGTTAAGAGTTGGCCTTTTTTTTTTTATTATTAAAGCTTCCATTATTTTTTAATCTTTTTTTTTGCAGGTGGATGCAGTTAATATATTTGTGTTTTCCACTAGCATGTTTGTAATGGAGTCTGGTAAATTCGTGTGTGTGTTTAAATGGGTTCTAATGGAGCTGTGATCAGATAAGTGTAACGTAAGACGTCTGGATAAACATGTGGTTGTGTAACCGATGTAATTATTTATGAGTCTGGTTTGATCAGGAACACAGTTCCTTAAGGGGCATTTGAACTCATAGATAATGTTCGTTGTTGTTATTTTTGAGGATAAGGTTAGCCGTCTTAAATTTTTTATAATAGATAATAAATTTGATTTTTTTATTCGGATCCATTGGAGTAGTATATTTCTTTATAATATGTCTTAGAGAAGATTCGTCTTGTTTGTAATTAATATGCATTTGGTTTTTGTAATAAATGTGTATGTAATTTTTGGCTGTGTGTTCACTATCATTATTACTTGCTTTGGGGAGAAATAGTCTAATTTGGTGGTCTATCAGGTGGTTAGGGAAGCCGTTATTGATTAGTGTTTGTTTAACATTATTAAGTTCTTTGATTCTAAACGTCGTCAAGAGGATGAAATTAAACTGGTGTGCTCTATTTTAGAAAGTTTTTTAAACTGCTATTTTGTACCTAAGTGGACATTTAAAAAAAAAAGTTAAGGTGGCACAAGTTTTTGCTGATGAGTTTTTTAAAATAATGATGTAAATACTAAAAAACATTGATGCATTTAACGAGGACATCTAAGAATGGAAGTTTGTTTTTGACTAAGTTCATAGGTAAAAAGTGTTAAGGACGGAGTTTTTTTCTCTGCCATAAGTTGAATAGAAACATTTAAATTAAGCTAAAATAAAATATTATCTTTATTTTTTAGATTTTGGTTTACTTTATTTCATAAATTTAAATATATTTCCCTATAAATATAGTTTTGGTTTAAGTTCTGGATATTTTATTTGTTCATCGGTGTGACATTAGTTTGGGTTGAAATACACCATTATTTGGGTTAATATTTTTCTGGAACTTTGGTTTTTGGAGAAATATTTTTTTTTTAGGATGGATGGTTTGATAGATGACGGACAGATAGAATTTATTAGTTATTTTCAGAATTGAGGATAATGTCAATAGTTTGGTCGATATGGACATTTTCAAATAATTTTTCGAGGTCAAGTGAAAGATTATACCTTGTTTTTTTTTTTTAGTTTTTAAAATTTGAAGGAATTTGTGGGTAAATGATGCTGTAATTGGTAACTAGGTCCAGACCGTCATTCACATTTTGATAGTTCATAGATAACGACTCTGTTGGTATCTGGGAAATAATTGATCTGAAAGGTATCCTGGTTTATGGGTTTTTATATTTCCATATAAATATCCTTAGTTGGTAATCTCAACTATTTTTTATTTTTCGGAATTTTGTTGTCCCTTTGTTCAAGTGATGTGAGCTTTTTCTTACATAAACATGAAACCTCAGTAGGATTTCTTTTCAGTTTGGTGAATTTAGTTTGATTTGTTTATATTTGTATACTGGCCTGAATATTTGAGAAAATTTTAAGAAAATAAATGCTCTCAGAAACTAAAATCTGTTCATATATATATATATAAATATAAAAATATAAAATAAAAGAGGTACAAAATTTATATATGATTTTAAAAACAACAATGCATTGATTTTAATTTTAAAGTCTCTAAAAATCTTTCAGCTAACATCTCATCAGGAGACAATTTTGGATTAGTGAAAAAGAATATTAAATATAATGAAGACGCAAAAGAGGGGAAACACACTAAAATAACAAACAAATAAAATGACTGGAAGGAAATTTTGAGTTGTTTCCCCCTGTTTTGAATTTCAATCGACAGGTTTTTTCATATATTAATTCTCCTTATGAGATTTTGGAGTTTGTAAAAAAAAAAAATTTTTAATCTTCTTTAAAAAAAACTGATAATTTTATCTATATATAAATATATATATATATATATAAATCAATATATATATATATAAAGAATATATATTTTGTTTATTAATAAATACACGAAATGTACAATAAATTTAATGAAAGGATTGATCTTTTCATTTCAGTGGTTTTCATATTTTTTTAAATTTTTCCAATGTCTTTGAAACCATTTTTATGAGTTTTATTTTTTATTTGTTTTATATGATTTTCATCATTTTTTGGTACCACATCATTACATCTGATATCAGTTTTAATTTTCAAATATGTTTTATGACACTTTAATTTTATATAAATATATATATATATATATATATATATATATTTATATATAAATGAGAATTAAAAAAAATTCTATTTAGCAACACTAATAAATTTCTATTAATAAAATTTTTGAAATATTAAATTAATTAATTTGAAAAAATGATTTTGATTTAATTTTTCTTTATGGTTGATTCAACATTTTTTTTGTTTATTTTGGCACCATTGTTTTTTTTTGTATGGACCAGAAATAATTAATTACCCTCAAATGGTCCATAAAGCAGGCCCATTTGTTGTGCATAATATTTAATGTTAACCAAAGCTGATGAAAAATGAATTTGATGATACTTCATTTCTTGTGTTTTTATTTTAATTTTAAATTTTTGGTATCTAATTTTATCCATCAGTGAAGAAAATTTTTTAATTTTGCAACATCTAGAAATTTCATTCAAATTTTATTTTGCATTTTTTAAAATTAAAACCTTTACGCTATTCTAAATTTCATTGATAACCCTTTCAGCAACAATCCTTTTCAGCTTTTTAATTTCATTCATTTAGAAACTTGTTGATGCGAGTTTTAAACTTTAAAAGACATTTATTTTTTTTCAAGAAATTGAGATCCATTTTTCAACTTAGTCAATCCGTGTTTTCCCTCCCCCATTTATATGTTAGACTTTATTTCTTTAGTTGTTCTTATTTGCCAAGAGATAAAGTTTAACTTTTCCATCATTCTTTTATAAATGCTCTTAATTCATATTCCTTGGAATTTATGGATATTTTAACATGAAAAATTTTCCCAATATAATGTTTTTTTTTTTTTTTTTTTTTTTTTTCAACCTCTCAACCATCTCAAAAATTATGATCCCTAACCTAATAACAGAATCAATTGAATTTGAAAAAATTTCTTAATAATTCACAATAAATATAGTGAAAGAAGGAAGGGGAATAATTTTTTCTGTTTCCTTGTAAGAATGGTCCTGGATAATTACATATAAAGATTTTATTAGACTGATTTTTCTTTAAAAATAGAATAAAGTAATGAAGGTAAAGAGATTATTAACCAAATAAAAACGGAAAATTAAATCTGAACTGTTTTATGATTTTTAAACCCCAGATTATTTTTTTTCCAAATTTGAATTCAAAGAAGAAAAACAAAGAGGAATTAACAAAGGATTATCCAAACTTTGCAAAAATTATCTAACGCTTGACAAAAACTATTCACAAATGATGGAATTATTGACTTTGTGAATGCACCTTGAAACTGTAGGAAAAATACTTTCTTTTGACCCTAAAAATCTTATAGAGTTTTCTTTATGTTTAGAAGGGATTCATTAAATTTAAATGCAATACTTAGAATCGCATTTTCAGTCACATCAGTTATTCAAAATGGATATTAATAAAACAATTTAAGATCTATGTAACAATTTACTAAACAACCTCAACTTTAATCAACGATGAAATAGATCACCTTCAGTTGATTTAAATAAAAAAAAAATCGTCAAAACAAATTTGAATCATGTTCATTTATTATCTTACTTTCAGTAACATTTTTTCATTTCTTTCAATCTCAGTTATTTTATTTGATTATAAAATGAATAATATATATATATATATTTATTTTTATATATATTTGAAATGTTTACATTTGTGTTTCTGTGTGTAAGCCCTAAAAAGAGTTGGTCACGTTAGTAAATAATCTTTAACCTTTTGCCCCATTTATTTTTTATTTATTTTTTTATAAATAATATTTAATGGTCCCTTTGTACATAAGATTCTCATTATTTTTTTAAAAATTCCTTTTTTACAAAATTAGTGTCAAAAGTCTTTTAATTGCAAACATTTTTAAAATTTGGACAATCAAAAGACCATCTTATTCTTGGGTGACTAATTGATAAAACGGTCACCCCAACCATTTATTTTTAACAAATTTTAGTCCCTTATTCTGTTTATTAAATTTCAAAATTGGACATTCGTGATTTTCCGACCTCCCTTTTTATAAAGATTTCCTTCAATTTAATTTTAATAAAAATTTGATAGTTTCACCCCAGATTTTAAAGAAGGTTTATAAGGTTATCATATTTTAAAAATAATTTATATATATTCATAGTATATTTATAAATATATTTTTAAATCCAACATTTGTTCTTATTGCATAAAACAGTTATTTTTAGTGTATTCCAATATTTGAGTTGATGCATTGTTTATTTATTTTCTAAACAGTAATTATATTTTTTTTTTTTCTTTTAGTAGGACTTTTATTTAATCTAGGCTGGTTGATATTAATTCCGGTTAATATATTTTTATTAACAAGATTTTTTTCTTTTTAAAATATAATGAAATGCCTATCAATATTTATTTGACCTTCAAAGAAATGACCTTTCTGGCTAACAAAATTTAAGCAATTATGTTCAAACTATGAGACAAAAAAAAACAAAAACAAAAATCCAGAACTCTTTCCCCTGATTTAATGATATCTTCAAATTGTATCTTCATTGATGGAATGTTGTTACAATTGTTCACAGAAATATATCTATTATATTCTGTCACTTATAAATATCCGGTGTTACTATGATACTAATTAGATACAAATGTATCTGTAGTTACATGTATATATATGTTATGTACATATGTATGTATGTGTGTGTATATTTTATAAAATATATATATATATATATATATATATATATATGACATTTAGGTATATATGTGTATATTCATGTTTATGTGTGTTGATTCATGAATAAGTGTATCCTGTGAATGTGTATGTATTTACGTGAATATGTATCCAGTTATATAAATGTATTGTATAAAGGTATGTATGTATGATTGTATTTGTATATGTATGTATGAGATATGTATATGGATGGTTGTATGGATTTGAAATTTTATTTTGTAATGGATAAAAAACTTTTGTGATTGGCATTATGTGTATATTTGTATATGTGTTTATAGATGTGTGCGTATATATGTATATATGTGTGGTATATATATATATGTGTATATATATATATATATGTGTGTATATGTGTACATATATATGGGTATTATGTGTATGTGTAGATGTATATAGATATATATATGGGCATATATATGTATAAGTTTATGCATATATGTGTATATACATATTTATATATATGTGTGTTGGTGTATCTTTAAGTGTATATATCAGCGTGCGTGTCAAACTCTCTATGCCGAAGGGTAGTCTCATCTGGGGTAGGTAGACAGCTACCCGACCCCGTGAATTTTTGCTCGCGCCTACAGGCTCGGATACACCATTATAAAATTCGGCCTTGCGTCACATCCGACTGCGTGGAGCGGTTAGTGAATATCTTCATTTCAGCGAAAATAATCTTGGGAAGGATATCAATCCAGTCCTCCCTCTTCTCACCTATGGGTTAAATAATATAACCATTATCAGTAAATCATTATTATCTCAAACAGGTAATAATGATAGAAAAATATTTTGTGGCTGTAAATAACCTAAAAACGGATAATACTCCGTAGAAAATTAATCAGTTGATCTATTCCTGCTTGTGGTACTCCCTTCCAGCTCAGTGCTTTCCAGCCAACTTTATTCCTCAAAAATTTAAATGCAATGTCAAGCGCTATCTATTGTCCTCCTGTTTACTCTTTTCTCTTACCACTAATTATTAAAGTTTCTGTTCAGAATTTTTCCACACACTGTAACACCTTTTCTCTTAGTGGCATTACTGCATTGCTTGGGCCGATACTATTAAAATTTGATGTAATGGAATAACCTGTCACCCCCATGAGTGACTATATTATAGGTAGTAACTACCTATAAGTATCAGTAAGTCAACGGACTACAGAGACTATCGGAAAAGGTCGGAGTCTCGTTCGGGGAGGTAGACTGCCCCTGAACCTGTTTATGCGAGTTCAAAAAGGGAATATTTTTGGCCGGGACTACGCGCTCGGAGAACCCACGTTAAACCGGCCTTGTGCCACATGCAACATTCGTTGGGGGTAGCTAAATATACTAGCCGAAATCTTTTCGGCTAAACAGTCGAACTCTCTGCCTTCGAGCAGAGAGGAACCAGGAGGAGGCTTCGCCGAAGGGCATAATCTCGTTCGGGGAGGTTGACTGACACTGAACCTGTCTACGGACTGAGAGATCCCACGTTAAACCTAGCCACATGCAACCGTCATGGGGTGGGTGGCTAAATATACTAGCCGAAATCTTTTTTTGGCTATACAGTCGAACTCTCTGCCTCTGAGCAAAGAGGAACTCGGACAGGGCTATGCCGAAGGGCAGTGTCTAGTTCGGGGAGGCTGATCAATCCGATCCCGTTTATGCGTGTTCTACGGAGATTTTTTGGCCGAGCCTACGGACTCAGATAATCCCACATCTACCCTTTTTAGGGGTGGGGCTAGTAAATACCTACTAGGTGAAATCTTTTCAGCTATACGTTTGAACTATCTGCATTCGGGCAGAGAGGAACCCAGACGAGGCATATCGACGGGCAGAGTCTCGTCTAGGGTCTAGTAGACCGACCCGGCCCCGTTTTTTACGGGGTCTACGGGGAATTTTTGCCCGAGCTTACGGGCTCGGTACCCGTCGTTAAATTCGGCCTTGTGTCCCAGCCAACTGCGTAGGGCGGTTGGCAAATATTCTGGCTGGAATCTGTTTCAGCTGTGCTGTCGAACTTCATGCCTTCGGGCAGAGAGGAACCCGGACGTGGCTATTAGTGGTTTACGGGGAATTTTTGGCAGAGCCTACGTGCTCGGAGTACCCTACATTAAATTCGACCTTGTGCCACATCCTACTTTTCTAGCTGGGATCTGTTGAGTATGACTCAGACGTACGCGCGAACTACCGACCTTCCAATAGTAGCATTCACTACTGGATTGACTTGCGACGATCTTGTGCGTAACAGTTGCCTTTATTCTTGTACTATTTTTTACTATAAACCTTTACTTATTTATCCACCATGTTTGTCAAGTATATATTCCTTTTAGCACGGAATGTAACAAACTTATATATGACAGGCCCATTGTGTGGTTCAAGAGAAGAATTTCTCGGATCTTCCAAGAAAAAATATACCAGACGAAACGTAGATGATAGCTGATGTTAATTTCACAAAAGACCTTAACACGACTCACTTTCTAAAATTTAATCAAATGACGAAATAGTTGATTTTATTTGTTAGTCGGGTTAAGAAATTTTCAATATGACTTCAGAGGTCCCTAGAATAAGACAATATCTTTAACCGAATATCAACAGAATTTATAATGGTTTATTTCCTTGCAATAAAAAAAAATATGAAAACAACGTAATATTATCCAATGTCACTGCGCAAGTTGTTGTTCTGGTTTTATACAAGATACCGTTGCTAGCTTCTCACCTAGCCTGTTTTAAACTGGATTACAGCT
Organism: Acanthosepion pharaonis; assembly: GCA_903632075.3. Lineage (NCBI taxonomy): Eukaryota > Metazoa > Mollusca > Cephalopoda > Sepiida > Sepiidae > Acanthosepion > Acanthosepion pharaonis. The sequence goes on along the minus strand of CAHIKZ030004565.1, from coordinate 791 downwards.
ACATCCCGTGAAACACTGAAGTTAAGCAAATTCAAACCTGGTCACTACTTGACTGAGTGAACACTTGGGGAAGCCAAGAGATGTAAGTTTGGGTGTGTGGGTTGTGTAATGGATAATAACTCGGGTTCGTTCATCGGAAAGCCACGTTCTAATTCCCGTCGGGTTCGTTATATTCACTTCTGTCCAAATAACCTAGGGAAATGTATAAATTCACCTATTCTCGCCCCAGTTATGGTTTAATTAGTAATAATTTTATTATTAAAAACATCTCCAAAATATATATGAAATTGGGTGCAAAATATTTAGATTTCGGCATTAAATACCCCATAGAGGTTGAGATAAAGAGAAAGAAAAACAACGAATCAACCTGCGAGAAATTCAAAGATCTCTTTCTACCCTATGGCCAAACAAATATAGATAGACCAGTCGGCATTGTGATTCTTATCCCACGGCTTGTGGCTATGAGGTGATGGGGAGATATCGATTCATGCCTTTCCTAATATTATTTAGACAAAAAAAAAACGTAACAACCTCGGTTTGTAGTTTTAAACGAACGCAGATACCACCTACTGCACCAGTAACTTCAGCACGCCGATAAACAAATGTTTATAAAAAGTTAAAAAGCTATAATAAAAAGGAACAAAGACAAGAATAATGGTTCGAATAATTCAAGAAATATTGAAAATAATTCATCTGTGATGTTTGGACAATATCGGAATCGATTGATTTTCGTTTTGTTGGAAGTTTCTTTTAAAATATTAAAGAACAACGGAAATTGTGCATTGAGACGG
>CAHIKZ030004564.1:0-25025 GCA_903632075.3 Acanthosepion pharaonis | reverse complement strand
CATTTTAGCATTCTGATATCACTCTGTGTTCTAAAGATGAATTCTTGTGAGTAACCAGTAATTTTCTTTATGAGGCTCTCAAATGCAAAGGACAAATATGTTTTATTGAGTTTTGAATCATTTTTTTTTTTTAAAAGGCGCTTGTCGCTTCCCTGCTGCCAACAACACGCAGTGAACATGAAACTTTATGGCAGACACCGCGTCTTACTGCTTAGAAGCTGAAATTAAGAACTTGTTAGTTTTTCTAGTTGTTAATGTTAATCATGTCAGCGTTGGAGACGTTTTTGTTAATGGCTTTTTGAATACCAGGAACGAATAACACAGTTATGGCGTCCACAAATCAAAGAACAAAATGGCGTCGCAGAAAATAATGCATGTGCTGAATGTTCGGGCAGCAAGGATATTTTTTTCAATCTTCAAAGCAATAAATAAGGGACAGGAATCGTTATAATGGTGATTGAGGACGTAAGGTGAAATAAACGGTTTTATGACTCAGAAGCAAGTAATATCATCTTCCGATTGTAAACCGTATTGTGTTTTTGTTTCAGGCGTTTGTTTTAGCTTGCTTGATGTCATCGTAAGAAATCCGAGAAAAGTTTGAAAGAAATGTAACCCGTTAGAAAGCATATCTTCTTCATCTATATGCTGTGTCTCTTCAGGACGTGGACGATCACTTCTCTCCACAATTTCCTGTGGTTCTGAGCTCTTATTAAATTTCATATTTTTACTATCTCTCCTCCTCCCTGTTCTGCCAACCTTTTCCTTGTTAAATAGGTTGTTCGCCGCTTCCCTTTATCCGTCTTGCTTTCACTGTGTTTTCATATCAGGGAAGATTACTGAAGAGAATAATCAAACAAAGGTTGGTAATGAACGATAATACTTAGGACAAGAACAACACATAAAGATTTGTCAGCGGTGCACAGAAGAAGTAGTCAACACCTAGAAGTGAGTCAAGTGAATTCCACAATGAATCTCCAACTGCAGACCAACATACAGTATTTACTACTGTATTTATGTAAATGAGGACATACCCATTATCATCCGTAGGTATGCTACAACAATTACTAAGGAGCAGAACAGAAATTAAAAACGAATATGTAGTGAAAAAGTTAATCAGCTACCCACAAAAAAGTTCAATTTTTTATGTTGGATCTACTCCATCTTTAAAAAAAAAACCAAAAAGTAGTTAGGAAAATATTTGGCTTTAAGGACCAGAATTTATGCTAATGTCCTCCCTCCTTCATCTGAATGGCGTGACCAATCAGAAAGATCTCCGGTGAACAAAACCGTTGTTTTTCGCTTACGTGAGGATTAGATTTTAAGAGTTTGGTGGACGAACACGCATTGTTTTGCTGGTGAGAAATGAAGGTTGGATGTTTTGGCATTTTGTCGTTTCACCGTTGCCTGTTGGACATTTTACGACGGATATCAATGAACTGTGATTTGGCTACAAGTCTTGCGGTCGAGAGTCAAAGAAATTATTGCAGACGTTTATTGCTACTATAAGTTGATAGTTTTTTTTTTTTTTTTTTTTTTCTTCTTTTTCTTTTCTTTACAAAAAAATATAATAACAATTGACATTGCATTTGGAAAAGCAAGAAAATCCAGGTGATTACCCACAAGTGAGATGTGCGAGAAAAAAAACGACAGTTAAAACTAGCCGTTTAAACGGAAAATGATGAGATCTTGCCTCCAATCTATTACTGTGAAAAGTAAGTTCATCAAAACAATTATCAAAAACTATTTATAAGAAAGGCAAAATAGAAAGCCGAAATCACCAGATCAGGGCAAATAACATTACATGAAATCTTAGATTTTATCAAATATATACCAGGAGCATCAGACTATATCTAGCGGCAATATACAAAGCCTGGCGAATGTTAAATTGGTAAATATGCGAGATTTGGCACAACACAGAAGAACAATTGTCCTAGCAATTGATTCGATATAATTCATTATTCACTTTCTGTCGAGAAGGCAAAATGAATCAAACACCATAATGATGGGAGGCAGAAAGATTTCTCTCAGACAATTAATAGACTGCAGTTTCGTTTTGGAGCCGTTAAAATTAACAAGCCATTATTTGCTCAATTAACAACAGAATGAAGGGCATTTTATCAATTCCAATTTGATCATATCAAACTGACACAAAAAACTATTAAGTCAATTGTAAATAGTTGTGTCATCAGCATAGATGCCTTTTTGAGAATTGATGCCATCAAGAATGTCATTGATGATAATTAAGAAAAAATGTAAATGCAATTATATTACCCTAACGGACGCCTGCATTAATCTAAAATGATCTAGAAGAGTGGCCATTCAAGATGACTTTCATTTCACGATTTGATAAAAAGTATGAATCAGTTCAAAAAACTTCCAGAAATACCATACTCTTTCATTTTGGACTTTTATAAAGCTGCTGATGAAAAAGGACATTTAGTTTTAAATTGCACTGAACATTTTCTGTTTTTAAGTATGGTATGAGTGCGAGCCGGAGCGTACATGAAAGGCTGTAAAACGTCTGCTTTCTGGCGTGCTAGGATAACATTTCACACCAACTTTAGGCATTGCTTACTCCGCCAAATCATCAGGAATGCTTACAAAAAAATACAATAATTTCTTGCACATTTCATCGTGGCTGAAAAATCAAAATCGAAAAGTCACTAGCTACGCGGCCAAGCGGTAAATTTTTGGCCCCTTTTATCCTCTCTCTCTCTCTATAGACCCCCAATATATATATATATATATATATATATAAAAATGTATATTTGACAAACACAACATAAATAACCCTTTAACCAAAATTGCTATCTGACCAGGTATTGGATGAATAAGAGGAAATAAAAAACAGCGTCATAAAATAGTTAAGCTATATATAAATATATATATATATATATATATATATATATATATATATATATATTATATATATATTTGACCAACAAAAGGACTGATCAAAAATCATGTTTGAAAAATAAAAGATAAAACAAATGAAAACTACACACAAAAGTTCATTTTCTCTATCAAGACATTCATTTCTGTAGTTCACTTTTACCAATAAGCAGATTTTTTTAATCTCCTGATGATGGCCATGTTGGCATTTACTAGTCGAGGAATCTAAATGAAATAATAATAAAAACGAAGGAATATTAATAATCAACCCAATGTGTCTGAAGATTTTAATTTTTATAATTTTTATTGTTCAATATATATATATACGTTTTTATATCTGAATGTCTATTTGTACAAACATCCAAATTATTTTTCTCTCCCTCATGATGGCCATGTTGGACGAATCTAGTCGAGGAATCTAAATGAAATAATAATAAAAACGAATGAATATTAATAATCAACCCAATGTGTCTGAAGAAGATTTTAATTTTTTAATAATTTTTATTTGTTTAATATATATATATATATATATATATATATATATATATATATATATATAGGATAAATATAAATGTAATTATTTATGAAATGTTTTGGTCAGGAACGCAGTTCTTTAAAGGCATTTGAACTCATAGATAAACCAAACCGGACTCAAATAATTACATCGGCTACACAACCACATGTTTATCTAGACGTCTTATGTTATACCTATCTGATCACAAAAAAACAGAACACATTTAAATACACACTCAGATTTACCCATTTTATCAGGAACATACTAGTAGATAACACAAATATATTAACTGCATCCACTTTTAAAAAAGACTAAAAATAATGGAAGCTCTAATAATAAAAAAAAAAAAGCCAACTCTTAACAATATTAACTATGAAGAAAGCCACAATGTGAATAACTGTTGTTCGGAAATTAAAAACATCACTACCACACACTGATACATACACAGAACGTACACACTCAATTTCTAAGCTGAAAATCGAATCATCCTTTCTGTTGGCTAAAGGTATAGCCGAAAGCGCTCGGAAATATAAAAACATTCGGACAGTTCTTCATATACACCCTTTGTCCAGAAAAAAAAACTCTTGTCAGAACACAAGAAAAATTAAATAAAAAAGCTCAACCGTAGTACCTTGTCTGTCGTTTTAATGAAACATGCATAAAGGAAGGATTGCTGCCTATATATATATATATATATATATATATATGTAATTATTTAAAAATGATAACATAAATATGTTATAAAAATCACTATAAAAATATTTATTTTTTTTCAAAACCTCTAAAAAATTATCAATTGATGATGTTGTTTGTAGAAAATAAGGTTCAAATTAATTAACCAATCCTCGTAAGGAAACTATGTTAAATTAGCTTGAATGACCAATCAAAATAAAAAGAATTTACGAGAATTTTTAAAACTTGACAACGAACTAAAAATTTATAATAACTATTAAATACTATAAAAAGGGGTTATAAAAGTATAATTTATTCTAACTAATAAGTATTAGTATAAAATTAAAAAACTACCCATTTTAAAATATCTAAATTTAATCTCTATTAAGTTTAAAATTATAAAATTACTGAGGTAAAAATTGAAAAAATTACTTTTTTTTTGTTTTTATTGAAATTACGTTGGAATAAACGATTTTAATATCGACTTGCTTTAACTTAATGACAAAAATGGATACAATTATAATAGCAGGGTGATGACATCTTGGAAAAGACAATACATACACAATCATATTATAATAAGTAAATACATATACATATTTAGATATATACACACAAAAAAAGTGAAACATAAGTATTGTATCCATGTTGTCATAAATTAAGTTTTTTTTTTATATATATATATATATATATATATATATATATATATATATTATAAATTAATTGATTTAAAATATGGTTATTTTCGCTACACAGTTCAACCATGTTTCAAAATAGAAGCTTTAAACCCCTAATTTTATTTTTGCAAATAAATTAAAAGCATTAGTTCTATTTCATCTTCAAATTATGAATTTTGGAGTAACTTTTAAAATTTACCGGGTTTTAAATACACAGCTAAAATCACGTTTCCATGGTTACAGAATATTCTACTCAAATTGAACAAGGGGTGTCTAGATTTTCCTTATGACAGTATCATTGTATCAGTTATTAGCTACATTTTGGTAAGGGGTGAGGATGTATTTTTTTACTGAAACCTGACGTCAGTTGAATGGATGTCGTCTGAATTTAAAAAAAAAAAAAAAAAAAAAAAATTCATTTTTAAAAATTTTCAACGTCTTTTTTAAAATTAAAATTTTTTTTTTACAATACTTTTTATTTAACTACGATTTGAAATATTTTTCCTTTTTATTTTTTATTTTACTATATTCTTTTTTAAGAACAGTTAAATGTATTAGAATCCATTATATATAATTTGAATAGTTGAAAAAGTACGGCCGTCGGAAACTAAGAAGAAGGACTGATTCAATAAAAGAAGAAGAAGATGGCAAAAAAATGTAAATCAAAATTAGTTTGACGAGGTGGAATTTTATATCGGTGGACAAATCTGTTTAGAAAACGTACATTTGGCTAGAAGAAGTTCCTGCAATTCAAAATCAAATTATATAATAAAGTTTTGAGTTATTAATTCATTTAAACAAGTTGTGTGATTTAAATCCTCTGTCATCTCTTTTTACACTGCAAGTAGTAATCAAAGTATCGCTTCAGCTTGGACTCTGTTGTTATGTTTTGGTATCTCATTTATGAGAAGGAAACTTCTGAATTCAAAGCTAGAAGAGGCTAAACGACAACGTCAATTTCGTTACATAAGCACTTGTAGACAATGTTCAGATAGTTTCGAATATATGTGCCAGCTTACATTCCGGGTAAAGATGGTAAATTCCTGAAGAAAAATATAATTGTCATAACAACGTTTAGTGATTCCAAGCATCAACGTCTAGTTAACCACAGATAATTTTTTCTTAAAATTCACCATAGAGAATCAATGGAAAACATCTTCAATGCTTTTCCTAAGATCAATTATTATAACACGCTAAATCAAGAAGGGAAAACAAAATTGAATCTATAAGGATTATCAAAAAAGACATTGTAAATTTTATTACGTAAGTCAATGTATCCAAAATAAATCAGAATTAATCCACCACACGTGGTAAAAAAAATATATTCCAGATATACTTATATTTATATAAGCGCCACGCCTTTATATTTTTAACTTTTTATATCTATTCATATTATTAACAATATATGCTAAAAAATTTGGTGTCAGTCATTTTTATGTATTAAAATGCGACCTATTTTATTTTTTGGCAAAACATCTGATGGTTCGCCTATTTTTTTGCTGGCTGCAATGCATTCTCTCTTACAATTAATGTTTGGTCCTTTCATTATTATTTTAATCTTCCTTCACTACAATCTGTTCGAGTTACTATAGCTTCCTTTTTGAGTCTGCTATCAACACTGGATCATCTGTATATCCATATTGCTAAGATTGTAGCTACCAATAACAAATCATATAACGACTACTTTTCACATGTTTGCTTACGGGAAACGTTGGAGAAGACACACATCCTTATTTTACATTCCTTTCTATTTTGTTAAATTTACGAAATACATTCTTTGTATCGATTTGGAAACATAATAATGTGTTAATATCACTTTTAATGCCAAAAGAAAATTGAATTCAATGTTAGTTTTCACGTATTTATATTTCAAAATGTATGTTGCCATGATTAAAAAAATATGGATGTTACTTCTTTAACTACTGTACATATAGCAAAAGAATGTTTAAAATAAAGTAATTACCGTCTTATAAACTGATTGCTTATAATGGAAAAAAGTCCCAAATAAAATGTGAAATAACCCCGTAAGGCTTTGATATTTTAGGATACTTTCTTTCATCTGAATCTGATTGCAGTCTTCAATGAAAAGCTATGAGTAAAATTATACATACACACACACACACACACACACATATATATATATATATATATATATGTATATATATATATATATATATATATATAAAAAAGACGAAATATAGTCTTAAGGTGTGCTATATTTGTGGGATAAATTGCTCAATATCAGAGATAGAGCGTGTGCATATTTGTAAAAGTGAACATAGAAGTCAATCGGCAGGTGGCACAACGATTGCGTCTAGCATGAAACAGACTGTCGCCTCTAAGTGCTGACTTCTATGTTCGCTTATATATATATATATATATATATATATATATTGAAAGATTTATCCGATATTCAGGCTGTTGGATGTATCAGGATTCTTAGTGTGATTTACGTTTAATGTGGTTTTCAAATTTCCCATTCTGTGTTTAATTTTATCTACTAAAACAGAAGAAACTTTGTACATTTCTAAAGTCTTAAGGATTCAAGAATATGACAAAATATCAGAGGTTTTACGGTACTCGAGCCATGATATGTTGATATTTCTACATCTTTTCCTGTACTTTTCCAGGATCAGTTTGTTTATCAGTAGTTGTATAAACAATCATATGAACTTCTCCTGCATACCGTCTGTTCCAGGAGGAGACTATTGCCTTGCTTCGTGAAAATAGTTGTTACGGTTTTTTTGACAGACGTGATTCATTTATAGGCCAATAATCATAAATTTTAAATAATTACATGTATGCTCACAAGTAGTGGACAAACATGATATTGTCCTATAAGTATTTCGGATAATTTGTTTCATTCATTTTTGGTATGAGATATGTAAAACATTCAAAATCCATCCTGGGACTTCACTGAAGTATTAATAAGCATTAAGACAGTTTGCGTACATATGTTTTTTGGATTGATAACAGATGACACAGCTGCTAAAGTTAGGCACCTTTGGTCTTCTTGAGGATTTCATTTTGGCTGACTTTTTTTTTAGATGCTTGTCTAACATTATTCCTGCTCATATTTTCCCATTCTTGTAGAGGTGTAAGCAATATTTGTTCTTCTCGTTGGATCCATTCTGCATTGGGGTTATATTCCTTTGGACTGCTAAATATTTTCTCTAATTTTCTGCACTTTGTCAATAGATGGTGGCTTTTTTCAATGCTTTTTCTAATTTCCTGTAAAATTTCTTAAGATCCATATATATTATTTCATTTTTATATTTAATATACTACAATTCTTTTCATATCGTCTTGTTCTCTGTGCCTTTCACTGCAGTTTGCATTTTAGCATTTCCTTTATTGTTAGAATTTCATTTAAAAATTTAATTTTTATATTCTCGTTCGATCTTCTTGCATTTGTACGTTAAGACATTTAGGTTTCTTCTGATCTAGTAGTCATAAGTCCCATCAGATTTCCTTTTTTTGCCTTCGAAATTGGATCTTTTGTCTCTTAATCAGCTATTAATATTATTATTGATTACTGTTGTATAAAAATTTCCATATTACCGAACCAGTGACATAAGATCAGAAATATAGCTATCATAACCTCCTCACATTCGGGTAAAAACTGACCTGACCTGAGAAAAATCAAGATAGTACCTATAAGCACAAAAAATCGTTCTGAGATAAAAACATTTACAGTGCTTATACTTACTTTTTATAATAATCCCTCGAGTTTAAACAATCCCACACAGTGCAATTTATAAGAAGAAGCCATCATCTATCATGTTTTATACGTTTTTTGATGGTACTCCAATTATTACTGGGATAAAAGTAGACTTAAAGTGAAACGATGTTCCATTTTCAAGTTCAAAGGATAATGACTTGTTTTTCTCATATATTTAATACACACACACACACACACAAATATATATATATATATATATATATATATATATATATATATATATATAATATTATATATATTATATATATATATATATTTTAAATATTCTTTAGTTTGCCATATATAAATATTTATAAATAAATATATATATAAATATATATACACGTATATATATATATATATATATATATATATATATATGCATGTTTATATATATATATACATACATATATATATATATATATATATACATGCATGTTTATATATATATATATATATATATATATATATATATATATATATATATATATATATAAGTTAACATAGAAGTCAGCATATGGCGCGACAGTCTGTTTCATGCTGTCACTTAAAAGATTTTGTCCCTTACGCATGAAATAAACAGTAATATATATATAGATAAAATTTAAAAAATAAGAAAGTGTTAAATTACCTATATACATAGATGAACTCAAACCCTTTTTTCAAATTTATATATGAGCCAAAGAGTCTCCTCAATAATGTAAAATGTTTCATAAACGACATAAGTATGGATTTCGGATTAACACGAATGTGAAAAAATTAATATTCAATAAAGGGAGAATTATAGAAACATCATATATATATTTAGATTTTGTCACAAAGATTATGGAACTGGAAGAAAATGAAGCCTATAGAATTAGCAAGGAAATGGAATACAGCATAGCCAAATGAAGAAGATTGAATGGTTTACTTCCAGGCGAGTCTGTCTCATAATGAATACCGAGCTGAATTTAAAAAGATATATCAGCCATAAACAACATGGCTGTCGTTGTAATGTTAAAAAGTTTCACAGTCCTTAATTGACCATTGATGGATGGAAAAAAAAGAAAAATTCTTCACTTACTGGGATGCATCATCCCAATATTGATGTTGATCGTCTGTATATGTCCAGACCCGAAGGAAATGAGAGGATTAGTTCAATCGGAACTGTCTTAACAAAGTGGGAAATGTTGGTCTTCAAAGATTCCTGGAAACTACCGAAGATATGGATGATGATATGTTTCGAAGAACATAAAGAAGTAAGAAATTTTATTCAGTAATAAATATTTTTACTAAAACAATTTCAAAAATGGAGTTTAAAATGGAGGAATAAATACAATTAAAGCATAACACACCAACTGAAGCTGCAGAATACTTTTTAAAAAATAATCAAAGGCAAATGCAACCAACCAGATACAGAAACGATGGCAAGATAAAACATTCTTTGACATTCAATGCTCTGCCCGTAGCAAACAAGTTGATGAGAGAAAAAACCCATACGCATCAGTGACTACGTAATTAAAAATAAAAGGAACCGAAGGTTTTATTGTTTAACACAAGACCAATATTTGCTAACTAGAAATTACCATGCATATACATACTAAAAAATTGCGTTAGATCAAAATGCAGTTTCTGGGAAAAATATTCAGAAACAATTGACTATGTTATACAAACTTGCAAAATGTACAAAATTTAATATAACATTTTTTTTAATAATGCCTATTGTTGTCTTCAGTTTTGTTTAATATCAGCTGTGGAAAATTTGAAAGTTTTACAAGCAAATTCCAAGAAATTTTGTGGAGTAATCCCAGATCCGGTTACGCAGATAGGAGCTGTTAACAATTTTATGGGACGTTACAATACACAGAGAAAACAATCAAATCTAATCGCCCAGACATCGTAATTCGAGACGGTAAAGTCAAAATGTACCATCTTATTGACATGGCAATTTTTTGACTGCAATGAATAAAAAGATCTTCAAAAAATTATCAAAATACAAGGTCCTTGAAATCGAAATCTCAAACATCTCAAAAGGACACATGTTCAATTCCAGTTTAAGAGACCAAGGATTGTTTAACAAAGATTCCGAGAGAATCATCAGAAGGGATTCCTGGATAGACCGTGACTTAAATAAATGCAAAATTTTGTTTCTTTCTTAAAGCCCACACCTTCATCTATGTAAAATATATGTATCCAAAAGGTTCTTTTCCTTCAAAAGAAATAAAAAAAGAAAAGCAGTAAAGAAAATATTTCATGCCATTTCTAACCTTTTAGTCTTTAATAAAGACCCGGAAAAGAATGAGGGCACATGAAGACATCAATAAAATAATTGTAATAATAAGTTCGGTTAATTTGTAATAATAATAATATAATCACTGAAAGCGCATGCCTTAAATTAAATAAAAAAAAAGTAGGTAAAAAAGGACAAAGCACTTTATGTATATAAATAGATTTAACAAGATCTTTCAAACCGATTTAAGAAATTTTTTTTTTTTTTTTAAACAAAATGTTCAGTGAAAAAAACCTAAACCATTTCTAATATTAGTTCTCTGGGGAAAATATCAGAAAAATGCATAAAGAACAGAAAAATCCAAGAAAAAATAATAATAATAATAATAATAATAATAAATGAAAAATAAACCAGAACAGACATGGGCGGAATCACAGAAGAAGATGTTAAAAATGTGCACTGAAAAAAGCACACAACTGAAATCTCCAGGAATAGATAAAATTCCTAACTTCTGGCTATATTATTTAAATACAGCACACAAAAAAAACTCAACAAAGAACTTCAAGAAATGGTTAATGATCCAACTAAAATTCCTGCATGGATGACCAAAGGAGTTACCTTTCTTCTACCCAAAAATAGTGACACAAATATTCCGAAAAACTATAGACCAATTACATGTCTTCCAACAACATACAAACTGTTAACATCTATTTTAACAAAACAGACATATTTCTTCTTGGAAAGAAATGACATACTACCACTTGAACAAAAAAAATGCAAACGAGGCTGCTACGGATGTAAAGACCAATTACTTATTAATAGGATGATCCTGAAAAACTGCTTCCGTGGAAAAAAAATCTTAGTATTGCCTGGATAGATTATCGTAAAGCATTTGATAGTGTACCACATTCCTGGATCTTAAAGTCTTTAAGTATGTACAAATATCACCCGTTATCATCAATTTCATCAAACAATGTATGTCGATATGGAAAACTACACTTTACCTCAATCATAAAATGGAACCTATAAGTCTGGCGAAATAAACATCAATAGAGGAATATTTCAAGGTGACTCTTTGTCTCCTTTATTATTTTTGCATATCACTTATAGCATTAACCAGCCAACAACAAGACAGAATGCGGTTACAAAATAGCTCAAAAGAAAATAAACCATCTATTTTACATGGATGACTTAAAATTGTATGCTAGGAATGACAATGAGCTGGAAGGTCTTCTGCAAACTGTAAAATGCTTCAGTGAAGACATTGGAATGAAATTCAATTTGGATAAATGTGCTAAAGCTACAGTTTTACGAGGATCGCTACAACAAACTTCCTCTATTAGTTTAGACCCTGCTGTAACAATAAAAAGATTTAGAACAAGGAGAAGCTTATAAGTACCTAGGTGTAAATGAGAGTGAAGGAATTCACCATAAGAAAATGAAAGAAATAGTGCGTAAAGAGTACTATAGAAGGGTACGACTGGTATTAAAAACTGAATTGAATTCTCAGAACAGAATTATGGCCATTAATAACCTTGCCATCCCAGTGGTCCAATATAGTTTCAACATCTTGAACTGGACTCTAAATGACATCAGACAAATGGATTCTAAAACAAGAAAGCTTCTTTCTAAGTATAAGATGCATCATCCAAAGGCTGATGTAGACCGTCTATACATACCCCGTAAAGAAGGTGGAAGAGGTCTTATTCAGCTAGAATTGTCATACAAGACAACAACTATTGGCTTACTAACACATGGAAACAACAAATGACTGGATGATAAAATTAGTGAAACAACATGAAAACAGAAAGAAAAAAATATTCAATAATAAAAAGAAGGCAGTAAATACAAACAACATTTACATTTAGTAGATTCTGTAGTAAATCAAAACAGAAGCCAAGAACCAACTATTGCAGCAAAAGATATGAAAAAAGAAAGCCAAGGATAAAGCCCTTGAACAGATGAAACAACGCTGGCAAGACAAACCTCTGCATGGCCAATATCCAGAACGTGCAAATAAACCCAATGTTGATAAAGTTAATACTCATCGATGGTTACGAGCATCTGGATTAAAGTCTGAAACTGAAGGCTTTATTCTTGCAGCGCAAGACCAGAGTCTTTTCACTAGGAATTTTCAGGCAAATATCATACATAATAATGTGGATCCAAAATGCAGGTTCTGTGACAAATACCAAGAAACAATAGACCATCTAATCTCAGGATGTTCTATACTTGCCCCAAATGAATATAAAAATCGTCACGATAGAGTGGGGCAATACTTACACTGGACAATGTGCAAACACTTTGGAAAATGTGTAAGCAAACACTGGTATGAACATCGGCCAGCGCCGGTTACAGAAATAGAAGATGTCACCATTCTATGGGATTATACCATCCACACAGACAGAAAAATTGAAGCAAATAGGCCGGACATTATTGTCAAAAACCAGAAAGAAAAAAAAATTCCTACTAATTGATATGGCTTTGTCCAGCGGATTGTAACATAGCAACCAAGGAATTTGAAAAACTATCAAAATACAAAGACCTGGAAATTGAAATAGAAAAAATGTGGAAATTGAAAACAAGAATAATACCAGTGGTAATAGGTGCACTTGGAATTATAAAAAATGGAACAAAACAACACATTGAAAGAATCCTGAAACCCCAGCTTAAGAGACATACAGAAAATTGTCTTATTAAGTACAGCACACACACTAAGGAGAACTTTGTCTATGTAACGCTAGCAACTTCATCGGAGATAAAAAAAAAAAAAAAAAATTAACATGAAATGTGTGGCCATAACAACACACCACGACCTGCCTTAGGTCTTTCCGCAGACTTGGTAGGTAGTGTGTCCATAGCAGAAATCGAATGATGATGATGATAATAATAATAATAATAATAATAATAATAATAATAATATTAATAAGAAGAAGAAGAAGAAGAACTCTGAATAATAAAATATAAAAATAAAAGACACTGGATTTAATACCTATGAATATGTTTATTTATATGGTCATTACAAAACAAAGAAACCATATAAATTTTTAACTATTTGTAATTTTAAACATCCCCATATGGGATATTGTAGACAAAATTTTCAGGTAGTCTTTTTTTTATAAACCAATAAACAACAAAGTTTAGAATTTATTTCAAATGAAATGTTCAAACCAAAACCTTTAAACATGAAGGCTACAATTTACATTGTATATGTTCTTAGAATGATCATAGAATCAATAAAAAAAGCATTCCTCAAAAAAACTTCTTGCTTTTCATTTTGCTTTTTTCATTAACAATCTGCCTTATTTTTATACTCTGCAAACAATGCAATGGCATATGGGTGCACTTCAAAAAATTTAGATGACTGGATCCTTTAATGGATCTCTCCTCTAAGAACTCAATAGGGAATAACAAAATTTATTCAATACATGAAAATTGAACTAGTAATGTTCCATTAACCCTTCAAACAAACACTGAATCTTTGTCTATTGCAATGAACAGGGTTCTCTTTCAAGCCTCCACACTTTGAATTCCTAATTATACTATTATTTTTCCCAAATGCATTAAAATATCCAGAACTATTGTAAAATGTTTTTTCAGGATATATCGAAAAAAGCAACAAAATGCAAAATAATAATTGTCCAATTATTAGATTAAAATCTGAACCATTGCATTATTTCTGATTAAAGTTATCTAACTGTTGTTTTCTCCAAGGTTTTTTTAAAACAGTTATTTTTTTTACTTTGAACAATTTAAGAATGTATTTAGCTCTAAGTTTAAATGATGATCCCTGAAATGTTTTTACATCCTTATCACAGTTTTCCTCTCTACTGTTCTCTATAAATTTCAACCAACAAAATGCTGACTGTTGTGATAATGAACGACAAATGTTTCACAATTGCCATTACCAAGGGAAATGTTTGTCATTCTGGTGCAGCACTTTAAACACTTCAACCATTGAAACTTTTTTTTGATACAAATTAAATTAAATAATGCCAAGATTTATGACAGAAAACTTTAAAACTATAATATTTAATTTGGGATGGATAATATATTTTCCAATAATCTCTTAGAACAATTCAATTATTTTATGGATATAAATATATATATATATATATATATATATATAAATATTCATATATGAAAAAATGGAAAGGATCATAAGAAAATTGTGTATTCTTTGGTTTTTATTCAGCAAGATGATTCTTTAAATTAGAATTGAAAATTCTCATTATTTTCCAAAATTTAATAAAATTTTATAGATGACACAGTGTTGATAAATAAAAACCAAGGAAATTTGAATTATCTATGTCTACTGAAGGAAAGCAAGTGGAAAGGACTACATATCAATTATAAAATAAGATATAATGTATTGTTGTCAATAAAAAGAAAATCCCAATATGTGATATTAATAATTGGAATATTAAAAAAAATTAAAAAATGTAAATATCTAATAATTGTTTTATACAAAAAAAGAAATCCAAAGGCACAATGGGATAGCAAAAATAGTTCCCAATTGCAAACTAATATATGATGTATTACAAAACTGGAAAAATATCTCATTTGATTTTTATTAACTGAAAAATGTTTTTTAAAATATTATTAAAAAATAGTCCTTGTATATAACAGTGAAAGACAATCTAGAATAAAGAAGAAACAAAGGTAATAAAAATGTGGTTCAATTTAAGCATGATGAGAATACCATAGACTGAACATGTGAGAATCTGACGAAGTTTAGGGAAAATTTTAAAGAAAAAACAAAAATAAATAACATCATTGAGAGACATCTTTTTTTCTTTTCCCAAAATTTTAATTTAAAATATAAAAAATTTTTGACTCATTAAGGACATATTAAAATCAGTGGGAAAAACAAAAAACATAAAAATCTTAATAAACTTTTGAAAAAGTGGCTTGATTAAATCTATTTTATAACCTAGAAAGGTTTATAGAATGAATTTATCTGAAACAGAATTTGAGAATGAAATGGTCATCTTTATAACATTGTTAAAATGCAATACTCACCAACATTGTGTGAAATAATTAAACCACTGGTAATGGACTTTTTCTAACATCATTGGTCCAAAAATACGTCCAACGTATTTAATTAAGTTAGAACATAATGATTTGTGTTCATAGAACATATTGTTAATTTAGGAAAAAAGGAAGAAAAAAATGTACATTTTGATTCATTCCAAAAAAACTCAATTGTATGACATTATAAATATAAGAAGAATGCCATTTATATACCCTCCTTGCACAACAATGATTTTACTTTAATCATTCATGTCCATTACTGTGTGTTTAAATGGGTGAAACATTCAAAATTTCCTATATAGGTTTATTTTGGCATAATGGAACTCAGCTTTAGTTCACATCAACTTACTGTGGTAAATAATTCTTTCTGAAATGTGTGCTGAAATCAACTGATATTAAATCAGACACATCAGAAGAGACAGCTGGTCAATTTTTATGTTTAATGTTTGAATGTCACTATTATTGGATTAGTTCATTTTCAGCTATATTATCTGCATTTAGGTTTATAGCAAATGTTCTAAAACTGCTATTCAAAAAAATCAAAAATATTTTTCAACACTCAATGGATCCATTGTCAAACTAATACACATTAATCATTGAAAAAATTGAACACAAAATTTAATTTGAAATAAAGTAAAAGACTAAAACTGATATCACGACTTTTATCACCATTTTTCATTTTTCATGAAGTAAATGGAAAAATAATGATTTCAAACTAAAACTTCCGTCTACATTTTGAAAATAATTCGAGTTCTGTGCTAATTTAAAGGCGTTTCTCCTCAAGAAATTAACATTCAGCTTATTTTGAGCATATATATATATATATATATATATATATATATATATATATTCATTAAAATTTGTGTGTGTGTGTTGCATGTATATGTATATATATAAAAAAGTTATAATTAAAATCAACACTTACAGGTGACAGGCTGTTTCATGCTAGACGCAATCATCAGGCCACGAATTTGTTATTTTTCTCAGCTGTTTATATACAACAATTTTCTGGACAATTTTGATTCTTTTTCTATTCCAAAAAATCTATCGTCTCTATATTGATAGGCAATATTCTAGAATTTATTTTACATATATCTCATAAATATATAACACCTTATCCCAAAATATTTCTTCATAAATTTATAAAATATATATTTGCAAATATATATATATTAAAGTGCGTGTATTTTGTTATGTGTGTGTGTGTGTGTGTGTGTGTGTTATATATGTCCTGGGCATGATGAAAAGATAAAAAAAACATTCACATCTATAATGACGATAAAATACGTCCAGTAGCAAGGCCTTTTATCAGGAGGTAATTTTTGGTGGGCGTGGAATATTACCATTAATTGCCTGTGTTCCCAGGTTCACCTTGAGCCGTTAACAAAGCACCTGTTAATAATCCCAAATATATTTCAGCAAATAGTTAACCCCAAACTGTGGTCAAAACATTATTAAAAAAGTAAAAATAGGTTTTAATACCAAAAAATACTTTTAAAAATTATTACCAGCAATAATGTTTTTGAAGAAAAATTATTATAAATTAGGAATACATTTAAAAAATTACCAGCATTACATAACAAAACAAAATTAAATAAATTTATATATATATATATATATATATATATGTGTGTGTGTGTGTGTGTGTGTGTGTGTGTGTGTGTGTGTTTTGTGTGTGTGTGTGTGTGTTTTCTTTAACTTTCAAATTTCTGAATAACTTGTTTTGTGCTATTGGTAACCTTGAAAAAATTCATATTAACTTTTTTTTTTATATTTATTTTTTCGACTACTTTCAAATATGTTACACAGATACTGACAAAAAAATTCAGTTTGTCGGTTTATAATGACGTCACTTTGGCTGACGTGAAATTGGTTCATCAAACGTGAGAATGCCGAAATTAAAACCATTTATTGTAACTACACATTGAAAACAAATATTCGACATTTGAAATACTCAAAAATAAATTATTATATATATACATATAAATGTATATGAACTGGAATCAAATATGGGTTAAAATCTGTTACGTAAGGTACAATTAGGAGACGTTTATAAATTTACCCATGTTTCACTTTTATTTAAGTTTCATCAAAAGTTTTCCGGAAATTTATATTTTAAATATATTTTTAAATGCATTCCTCCTGAAAATTTTCTATTTTCCTGATAATATATAGATAGATCTATTTTATAATATATATATATAGATAGATGGATAGATAGATATAATAAAGTGGTATGCATATATATATATATATATATATATATATATATATATATATATATATATATATATATATATATATATAAATTCCCAAGAGGATAGAATCCAGGTAGAACTTTATGTTCAGGACAGAGTAAGAATATAATATAAAAGGCTCAAATACTAATATTCCATGGTTATAATTTATTACATTGGAAACATTAACATTTAACCCAATACTAGGCTCAAAGCTGCTTAGGTAGAGGATTGTCGTCAACAAAATATTGATACTGAATGATATGTGTAATTCGAATGGAGGAGAAGGAAATAAGAAATGAATATTATGAGAATAAGGAAGAAAGATGCCAATTGTTTCTTGACGACAAGATTGAAGATAGGAGCATCCACGCGGAAGAATACTCCACGAGATGCCAATTCTTGGGGCATAAGCTGTCTGAATGGAACTTTCGTCTTACATTTAGAACACAAAAAAATGAAAATAATTCAGCTTCATGGAAATGAAATGGAGTGTCCAAGGTCTGAACTGGCTGAACTTAGATTAAAATGGATTTCATCTGACTAAAATATTCTATTTAGTGAACTATGTTACAATCCTTAATTTCCTATGCTTACCAAAATATCCATGACTGGTATGGATAAAAATAACGCTGTTGAACAATCAGGAAGCTCAATGTAGTCAACATACCTTTGAATAATAATAATAATAATAATAATTGCTTAAGAAGAAGAAGAAGAAGAAGAAGAAGCCAAAAAATAGTAATCCAAATGACTTTGGTTATAATTTATTTCGTGATCCCTATATAATCAACTGTTCCATATATACATTTTATAAGAACATCATGATGCATAAAGCATTCAAAATCCATATATATATATATTTATATATATATATATATATATATATATATATATATATATATATCAACACTAGTCTTGGAAATGCGTTTTCCATCTGTGATGAGGGATTTTTGCGCTGACAAGTTTGTTGAACCATGAGGTTCTGCCCATTATCTGTTTGTTCATGTGCGTGGTACTATACTGTCTTTTGGTGATTTTATCTGGTAGAACATTAAATATAATCGAAAAATTTTGTCAGCCACACGGAATAATAAAACAAACCAAAAAATCAATTTAGATTCTAAATTCCTCTTATCTCTTTTGGAAAATTTCCATGGAATTGTATAAAATGGTCAAACGACTTCATTTAACCTTTTGAAAAAAAAACATGCATGGATTTTTTTAAATTCTTTTTAACATATTTTCTCTCTGTTTTTAATGTTTAGCAAATCCGCTTTTGATATCGCTAATTTTATCCGTCTTTCCAATTTCCTTATTAAAAAAATCTGATATCTGTTTTTCATTTTTTCTACTAGCATTAAACATTGTTTTTAACTCAAACTTATTTTGCTTTCATGCATGTACCTGGTGCAATTTATTCTTTTATTTATTTTTCATTTTCAGGCCAAGTTAAATAATGTTTAAAAATCGCAAAAGGTAATCCTCCCAAGATCAAACACATAAATTTCTTGACGAAATCTCACAGGAAACACAGGATTATCATAATCGTATTTCGAGTTGAACATCTAACCTTGCAGATTTTAAAAGGATAAAATGTTCAAGATTTAAAAATTACCTTAACGCATGGACTCTCTTAATCAAACATGTGGACTAATAAAAAAGAACATTTCCTTTCAAGAAATATATATTAAACTACTGATGCTTAAGTAATAACACTAAAAGGAATATTGTAATGACAATATACTCAGTAGATAACGGAAAATAAAATTTAAAAACAAATGGTAACAGAAGATCACTGCGCATGACATAATACATGTGATTCAACTGAAATTGTGTTTATTAACTGCATTATTGTTATGGTAAACACACCTATGAAAGTCAATAGACTCACTAGGATGAATAAGTAGGATAATTAAGATAATGACGATAGTCAGTCTGAATCGGACGACCGATTAGACGGTTGAAGTCTGCCTTCGGGCGGGGATAGGAATAGATAATTAGATAATGAACAAACATCTCGTTCTGGGGAATAATGAACCCTAAACCCGTAATACGGGTTCAAAGGATATATATGTTGCTGCCCGAGATTACGGGCTCCGGAATTCCAAACTAAACCGGCCTTGATGAATGATAGATAAACAGGGTGAGATAAATAATGGTCGATGGTCGGATGACCGGCTGAACGGTACAGACTAAGATAAATCGATAAAGAAAGACCTGAACGAGGCTATAAAAAGGGCAGATAGATATTCTGAATAATGAACAGAACCCGTTTATACGGGTTCGGATAGATTAAGCAAACCGACAATAGATATGAGATATATAGTTAACAAAAATGGGGGAGGTTTGCTATGTGTTATCCATACTCATATATAGTCGACAGTTAGTCAGAAAAATTCCCCCAGTCATGACAACAAAAACTGAAGCAACAGTAATACCTATTATATCTGGTTCCTAACGTTTTGTACGTCGAACCATTGGACCGATTGGTAAATACAATCCTCGACAAGGAATAACTTAAGAAAACTTTGGCGGCGGGGATTCTTATACTTCAAAAATCCCACGCAAAAGTGGCTAAAATTTCGTTGGAACCCAAGCCCGTAGACTCGGCCAAAAAATCCTCGTTAGCCCTCTGATCAGGTATCACCTCCCCAGAAAAATACTCTGCCCTTCAGCAGATGCTGTCGAATGAGGGTTCCTCTCTCTGCCTTCACAAAGGTCAACTGTCGTCTAACAGCAATAGTATTTGATTATCCCCCCCCTTGAGGAATCATGTGGCGCAAGGCCGGTTTTAACGTGGGATCTCCGAGCGCCGCTCGGCAAAAATATACCCTTTGAACCCGTATAAACGGGTTCAGGGGTCCACCTCCCGAACTGAGACTCCGCACTTTGGTGTAGCCTCGTTCAGCGGTGCCTCCGCCCGAAGACGGAGAGTTCAACCGATCATCCGGTCGTCCGACTTCAGACGAACGATATTGATTACCTCACGAGGCGTCATCGTAGCACAAAGGGCCTTTTAACGTGGGAATTCGAGGCCCGTCAAACAAACCAAAAACATGCCCATTGAACCCGTATAAACGGGTTTCGGGATCTGGTATACCTCCCGGTCGCTATCTCCTTCGACGTGCTGTCGTTCAGTCTTCCTCCCCGTCAGACGGTGCACCGACAGACGTTCTTTCGACTGAACTCCTGCTTCCTCTTGAGGCGCAATATTACTACGTTTGGCATCTCGGTCCCCTGCTTTCACTGTAAAACGGCTAAATAAGCCATCTCTTCCTTAACAACTTCTTATCTCATCTCCCATCAGTGGAACTCCCTTCCCCTTTTGCGCCCTGATAGCTATAATCTTCCAAACCTTAAATGTAACCTCCATCGACATGTACTGATGTCTTGATGACCGTTTATTCTTTTTATTCTTTCCACAATCCCCACCTATAACCAGTATTTTCTCTTGATTTCATTCTCTGTAACCTCCTTTCGTACTAGTGGATCTCTCGCCTAACTTACTAATTTAAAAAAAAAATAATAATATGGAAAAATTAGCATAGTCCGAACATCCACTTCATTAAACATATAAAATATCTATATTAAATTAATTTCTTCAGGAAAGTATTTTTCTCGGGTCCTCTGTTACCTGTATTTGATGTATTGGTGCAAACTTCCTTTCTAACAGTTTGCTCGATGTAGTGTGGAAAGGTAATATCTTGATGATATCATTATCTCCTCTCTGAGTTAAATGCTGCATCCAACCATACTATTGCTGTTGTTGAAAAACGTCAAATTATTTAGATATTTTTATTTGGTACAATTCTTTGCTTTTGATTATGTAGCGCCAGGCATGAGGCACAGAAAAATAGAATCGCGTCTAAGACTGACAGTATTCATTCGGTGACAACAATAGAAAGACGAACCCGCCTCCTATCAACATGCCCAACTTCTCGAGAGCGTCACTCTGATCCGTTTTGGTCTTACGTTTTCCACTGACCTGAGGTGGAACAGCTACATTGAATCAATAACTACGTCCCATATAAACGCTCGACTCTATACAACCGATTTCTCATATCACATCATTAATATGAGAAAACGGCTGTGTAGAGTGAAGCGTTTATATATCTGAACTGGTTGGTCGCATACATATGAAGGACTCAAACTGACAAAGCCTTTTAAGAATATTGATATGCATTTAAGATTGAAAGCAAAGTAATAGAAAACATAATAGATTGATTAATTTTGTTTGTGATTCATCAATACTTTGTAGGTAATATAAATCCGTAACCTATTTTGAATTCTAGGAATGTTTTCGGTGATTAAATATTGCTTTAAAAGTAAAGTTAATAATGGATGAAACCACAAAATTGAAAAAAAATACACAAGATTACCACTTCCACACTAAGAACCAACGTAAATAAATGAATATCTACGAATATTTACGAATATCAACGAATATCTACGAATTACGCCGAAATATCATCCTCGGTATTTATAAAGTAATGTTAAAATCTATAAATTATGCAATCCACACCGCCCTATAACATCACAAATCCCCGAAACATTATATATATATATCAGTAGTCAAAAACTTTAAACCAATTAATCATACCGTAATTACCTACGAAATAAAGCATATGCTCAACTACACAATTCTTCCATCTAACGAGCTTCAGTACGAAATCTTAACATTGTTTAGTATTCAAAATTTGTCCACTAACGTACCAGTCCATAAAACATTTGACAGTTTTTGAAATGACATTTATCAACATTCCTCTCTGCCACCCATAAAAACGAATCCCTCAATACATATACACACACACACACACACACATATATATATATATATATATATATATATATATATATATATAGCGATATAAATTCAAGAAGATGTGGAGAGCCATGATTGCCTAAGTTAATAGCGGGTGGAACAAAGATGAAGAGGGGTGGTAACCTGTAAAGTGTTTACTTAAAATGGCAGGTATCTGTGGAGTGACGTGATCACGCACATCCTGAAGAGATATTTTATTTTCAATAATCTCCACCCTTTACAAAGCCAAAGTGTAACTCATGGTAGAGAGTTGCAGAGTAAGATGTAAAATGCATATTTTATGGAGATGTTTGAGAAAGATAAGGAGAAACACTAAACATGAACAAAGGAAGATTGTATTGATTGGGGAAGCGTGCTCTTGGGAGTTGGTTCCACAAAGAAACATTTCGTGGGAACGTTCTGTTTCAGAAGAACTTATATCTTATCACTGGAATACGAAGGTAATGGGTGTGTCTGGTTACAATATGCGTAACATGGTTGGTCTTAGCCATTAAGATTAGATCTGATGAAACTAAGGAATGGTATTTGAAAACTTCCAGCGAGGGCTTTCCGAATGTTTAGTCTCTGCGAAAGATCTGGTAGGGTGGAAAGTGAATGATCACCCAAAAGGACGCAGGTACGCCTTTGGAATTTATCGCCCCTGGAATGATAACGAAAGAAGAACTGATAAAGATAATCCAATTTTTCCTACAAACTACGCACGAAAGGATAACTAATCCCTTTTGGCTAATTAATCAGTGATGGAAGCAATCGGCGCTTATTATATCACTGGTCTCTCTTCTTCCTTATATGACATCCGGCGTTTTCTATTTATACCTGTGTTTAGCAAACCAGAAATAATTCTAGATGAGTGTTTGGCAACGATTCCCAATCTGTTCATCTTTGTCTCTACATTTCCATTGAAGTGAATTCTTCCTTGTCAGTTTGTCGGTATTCGGCAAATTAAGTTCTCATTAGTGAAGACGATGGCATTATTTAGTGATTACACACAAGGTTAACAATTAGTCTATAAAGGCAGAATGAAAATTATTTTAGCGGCACGAACTTACACAAGCTATGTAGCAGTTCAAATGAGTTGTTTTGCTGTAACATTTATTTTTGTATGTTCCTTGAATTACCAGCACACGGAATTCTCAATTTATTTAATTCTTTATTTATTTTGATCTGTCTTTTAGAAAAATTCACAGATTACAATGTTTGGGAAATCCTAGAGGTAGACTGTCGCAGTCGAATGTCTGTGGAGGTAGCGTAATGGTTAGGCAACCAGAAAGATAAATACGAAGTACCGTGTTCGAATTCTGGTCGATATTGTTAAATTCGCTTTCACACTAATAACTTTAGAAGAAGGTTTTAATCCCACTCCTTTTCTCACAGCTATGAGTTAAATGTCAGGACAGACTGTATTTTCTAGTCGTAGTTGGCAACCTCACAAGACAACTCTGGATTCAACACCTCATGTAGTGTAGTATATTGCTGATGGGCTCAGATAGTGCGACGAACACTTATATATAAAAAATATATATAAATATCTTTATTGTTCGATTTGCTGAGAATGGGTAGAATAAGAGAGAGTCACAGAGGTTAAGATTTTGCAATAGAGGAAGTGACAGAGACAAATCTTCGGTGAAACTCTAACGAGCCTCCCTATCCAGAGTCAGTTTTATAGCATTTGGACACCTACACAACTTCACGGGGCTGCGTCTTCTTCCGGTTTGTCACCTAAGCAGCTTCGTATGCCCATGCCTCTTCTGGTATGCGCCCACGCAAGCACGCATTTCCTTCCGCTCACGATAACTGTGCGCCCTGTTTTTTCAAGGCAAAGTACATCTGTATGTTATGTTTATTTTAGCCACCGGTTGAATTTCTTGCTTAACCTATTACCAGTTCCGATTTCCGCTCATATGCTGATGCAGCAGAAGTAAGGCCAAAAGTATTCCCTCAACCGATATCCAACAGTAACCTTGACAACACGCATACTACTCAGCGATTGAAAATATTTTGGTTTTCACGATTAATATGCACAGGGTGTGCATCCGATGATTTAAACGGAAGCCAAATAAAGGACATTAAATCGGAAGATAATGAGCGATAATTATTGAACCTTTCTTGAAGTGTTCATGGAAGCAGCCAATAATAATTTGTAAAAAGAAACTCTCTCAGTGGAATTTTCGTATTATATATGGATCAAAGAGGAAACTGGGATGATTCGACTATTTTGTAGGGTCGGGCTTACATTACTTCCTGATC